>LPNX010174352.1:0-113688 GCA_001517045.1 Pseudotsuga menziesii | reverse complement strand
GGGGGGGGGGGGGGGGGGGGGGGGGGGGGGGGGGGGGGGAGGGGAGCCCCAATGATGTACACGTGTGGAATGCAACTCATCCAAGTTGGGTTGTCCTCTCCAAATGGCCCAACATCTCATCAAAAGAAGGGAGCGCTCCAGTCCAAAATCATGCTAAGTGCCCTCCCTAGGCCCAAGGGTGCTAGAACACTAGAATGCTCTAGCACAAATGCATTGAATCACCTCCAATAAGTGGCACGTGTATGGAAGAAGGGGATGGCCCCTAGAGAAGTGCCATGTGGAACATCAAAGTGCCTCCAATTATGTAGAATAGGAGGGTGCTTTCTAAAGTTGGCCATATCATCATCAAATCAAGTGTTAGACCATGCTCATGTGTCTAAGGGGGCGAGGGGGGAGACCCAATGATGTACACCTAGGAAACAACCATCAAATACACAAGTCCCCACATGAAAAGATTAGCAAGTGCACTTTTCTAATAACCCATTTTCCTTTAACTAACATTCCATTAGTTTAGATTCACTATGGTGTGACCTTATTGGACACTTATTACATGCTAGACCCCTATGACCAGATGTAAGTCCTAGGTTTCTATGTGAGATGAGGGTAATGAAGTGAATGTGTTGTATGAAAGAAAGTGATTGCAAATTGACTATCGTAAGAATGTTTGTAGGAGTTAGGTCTACTGCTTAGCTTTCACGAGCTAGGGGTTTAAGATTTTTCTTCCACGTGTGCTTTTGAAGGGAGCGCTTTTGTGGGTCACACATCCTTGTACCTCTTTTTGCAATCCCTTTACTTCATTTTTTTATTATCTTTCACTTTCCCAAGCACTGGCTTAGTCCCTTCATTATGATTTAGCTTTGATAAACTGCAACAAGGGAACCTGGCTTTTTTTGTAGGGGAATATCTCCCATATTCATGTTTATTTACTTGGTTGATTCATCCTTCGATTACTTTGGCTCTTTTGATTTAATTTAGGCATTCGTAAATGGAATAGTATAGAGACCTTTAGAACAAAACATATAATAATTCAATTGTGAAAGGGGATATGATAAACTGAGTGAAATGGCTAGTGAAATGACATGACATGAAATGTGGCTAGGTGAAAGTGTAAGATGGCATGAAATGAATGTTACACCAGTTACCTCCCAAACTAGCATGTATGATTAAACTCCCAAATAAGCAAGCTAGCTAAGGGGAACTTGAGGAAAAGGTCAATGTCAACACCAATCCCCTGTGACACTTTTGGTTGGATTTTCTTCAACTCAAGGGGGCTTCCCTTAACTAGGATTACTAGAGAAATAGGCAAAGAATGCAAGGTGAAATGAATAGTAACTCTAGCAAAATGGTTGTAGAATAGGAAAAAAGAATAAAGGCAAAGGTGATGGGAGGATAGAGAGAAACCAATCAAGAGACTAGTTTCAATCCACTAAGGGAAACTGGAGTCAAAGAAGTACAATCAAAGAGGGCCTTGTTTCATATGTTTGTAAGGGGGAAAGGTTACATAGGGAAGTGCAAGAATATACTAGGTATTACAAGGGAAGGGATCGGATAAAGTATCCATTTCCTTTCTAGCTTTGGGGGTGCACCATACACACAAAAGATCAGTATTACGCTCTTCGAATTAAGAATGAATGCAAAAATTACGTATGTGCATAGATACAAAGGAAAATAAAATAGAGATTAATTTAAAACCTTTTCTTTCCAACGGGGTAGTGATATTCTTCTATGGCCTTTGACCCAGAACATAGAAATTTCAATGTAAATGAGCTAGCAATACTCACAAGCTTTTGAAAGCTCCATGCAAGATTAATGCCACACATTCAGTAAGAAAGCACCTTCGTAGATGTCACAAAAGATCCAAGAACGATATATCTATTATGCTCCAAGAAAAAGGAACTCTCCAAAATCCAAGCATGAATTACAGTTAGCAAGGAGCACTCCTTATATAGCTTTAGGAACAAGAGGGGAGCCCCTCCATGAGTGAATATCATGCATGGGGTAGCCGTAGTGCACAACCTCTAGGAGCCTTTAGCCATTTGTCAAACCTCTCCTCATTAGAATGTGTCACCTTGAGGAGTCTAAGAGACCAAGAGAGGTGCACCCCTCTTAGAAAGTGCATATTCCCCAACAAAAATCCATCAAACAAAGATTATGGGCCCTAGAATAAGGGGATTGTGTCCCCAAAATCCAAAAACCAGACAAAAATCTCCTAAATCAAGGAAATTTGTCCTCAGAATCCATAAAACAGGGGATAATGTCCATAGTAGGTGCACTAGGTTTGATTTGAGGGTATTAGAGGGGGTCAAAATAAAGTTTACATCCCATTTAATACTACTTCACAATATTTTGACAATTTAATCACCCTTAGGGACCCTAACTATCTCTAAACATATGTCTACGATGAAACATTATAAGATACATGATAATTATTCCAAGGCATTCCAAGCCATGTGCAATGGATTATGTTGTATCGAGATCCAAAAACTGATTAAGTCATCACAGTGACCTACTAGATTACCCTCATACAATATGAGGAGTGACAACAAGTACTAAGATTCCTAAGGTCACACCTGACCTGTGAAGCTTTACATGGTATAGCCAAGTTACGAAACATAAATTAAAAGTACATGAACTACTATAGAGTACACTATTTAACTCTTCATGATCATGATCTATGTTGCACGAAACTCCTAGAATGCCCACGTACCAGTATCGAAAACTCACGAAAACTTGGAAACTTCTAGGAAACCTTTAAAGGTCCATGGGCGACTTCAAACACATAGGAAATCTAAATAAACCTAGTTTATGGAAAATGAAAACAAATTAACCTCTAAATTGTTTCTAAACCTACCTAAAAATTAACCTATTGTTCTTATTTTATTGTGAGATAATGTGTTATTAAAAAAAACTATATATATAAATATATATACCATGTTTCCCCTGACGTATCCATTTTGTGGGGGTCACGTTTCCAAGTGTTGCTGTTTCTGAAACTTGTACATGTTTCCACGTTTCATGCAACTTAGATCATAACCCATATACAAGAGATAAATCCTCAAGTGTTAATGTGTCCTAGCATGTGTCACAACATTGGCATCAACTGCAACAAGGACCCAAGCATCTCTTGCTCAGTAGTGGTGATCGTGCAAGATGGAAGTGTCTTTGGCAAATATCATGGGTGGAATTGCTGGATGTCATATGTCTCATCTTTGGAATTGCTGGATGTCATAGAAGCTCACATAGGCATTGATCATCAAGTCACTCCTACATGTCATGGGGCAATACTGCTAATGAAGCCTTGTACATATAAGCATCTTTCATAATGATTTGTAGCATCACATAGTGTACAAATATCTTGTTTGTGTTTATATTTTATTGCTCAACATGGTTTTAGAGCAATAAGTGGTGCAAATCTTGTTAGAACAGAGACTTGTTATCATGCCAATCTGCACGAGTAGATTTTATTATAACTGAAGGAAAACCAACCCTAGTCATGGTTGGAAAGCCTCTCTATTCGTACCAGTGCTTCTCTTGTCTCAGAGGGGTGTCCCTAAAAGGTGTATGCTGAATGTAATCAATAAATCTGCACAAAGTTCAAGTGATCAGCACACAAAAGACCAACTCCTGGGCTGTCTGTAAACAGTTTAAGAGTGAAGGTGAATTTCATAAAACTTTAGATTGGTTGAGGTCAGATCTTAAAGACAGTGGTGACATTGAATTAACAAAAGCAAAGTGAGGTGAATGTGTGCCCGGGGTGAACATAAATCAAAATAAGTGCACCATGAACTAACCATAACACTGCAATACAATTTAACCAATGACGACCAATAGGTTCAAAATCAGACATCACGTGAGCTGGGTGGAGACCATAGTCACAAGATTCGTCAAATTCGAACCTTGAGGTTTGAAATTCGGTGAATCTGAAAGGGAAAAAATTGTATAGATTCGTTTAGGGTTTGGTTAGGGGTTTGACTATCGAATTACTTATAGGTGAATTTGATTTTAAAATCAGCTTGGGTTAGGCATACGGCCCACAAGGTTCCATTTACTATGTTTGGACTCTGGGGTCTGGACTCTAGCTGCTGCCTAGATTGGAAGTTGAAACCTGTTACCCTGTTGCTGCCCAATGCCGCTTGCGATTTTAGTCTTCAAGATTTAGTGCACACTTTGTTTCTACTTCAGGTGCCTTCCATCTTCAAGTTTCAACCTTCATCTGCCACGCCAATTCTCAAGTCGACAAAGGACTGCTCACTTTTATTATTTTTAAATTTTTAGTATATTTGATTTTATATACACACCCACACATGCACACAACAAACACACAAATCTAAAGCCGAATCTCATTCAGATTTCTTTAGAAAATTCGAATTCAAATCCGAATCAAATGGTTGCTGAACTGAAACTCAACCCTAACCATGTGACATAGGCGGAGACAACCAAGGACTGACTTGTACAGGCAAGTCTCTTATAGTAAATGAAGGGCATAAATCTGTAATGTTTCGTTTTTGATAAATAGGGAATTAACCGAGGACCTTTAATACCGGGAGCACATTAGGACAATTATTCAGTCATCAGTATAGTAAAGAGGGCCATCAAATTTATTATCATAAAGCATGCAGAGCATGCAGGCCTTATTTCTTCAATATTAAAGTCAACTTGAAATTAGAATTGCATGCATGCAAAAGTGAGCATAAACCCTAAAAGTGACATGCAAACCCTAAAAGTGCATAAGGATCTATTTAAGAAGGGTTATGGGACTAAAGGAGATATCTATTGTTATTGTTGATTGATTTTGGAGTTTCAAGCAGCAGCCGCGACAGTTGGGGCTGGAGACAGTGTCTTTAGCTAGCGAGGGTTCGGCAGTGAGATATCCGCCCTAGTCTCTTATTGGGATATATCATCTAGGTTTATCCATTGCATCCATCATATACTACATTATTTGGAGATCCAACACATTCCGAAGGGTTATTAGTAGATCCACATTTTGCAGCCGAAAGTAGCAGGGAAAACACAGAAGGATTCGCTGGGACCACAAAACCTAGTCTTTCCTCCACATGTCAGCTTCCTCTTTCTCAGCAGGCCTATCCTACGGTATGCAGTGATTATCGACTACCGGTTTGCTCACTTGGAGCAGCTATCAGCCAAACAGATCAGTTGGGGGCGTGGGCAGCAGGACTGCCAATCAATTCGCTAGGGCACTTAGAGGCAGCCAAACCTCTGCATGTGACAGTCCATCTCTCCGGCATCAGCAGACGGACAAGCTCAGAAAGTTTCAGCCCGAACGGACCTCTCCTCCTACAAAAATGTCACCTTCAGTCTGGAGGGTGCTTACAGTACTACGGGGCAATAACACCGGAGGAAAAGAGCATTATTAGACCACCCATCAAAATCCTTATGCATGCAGCTATCTCTGGAGTCATTATCAGCCGGAATATCAGTGGTAAGTGTGAAGTTCTCTCTACAAAACCCTAACCCTAATTCAACTATATTTTAGGGCATTTTTGCATGGCAAGTTTGCATGCATAGTTATTTTGCAAAGTTGTATGAGATTGAGGGTGCGAGTCAACACTATCATAGAACATTAGAGAATATCAGTATTTGGGATATTACAGTGGTATCAGAGCATGATCCTTGCCAGCTATGGGCACAGAGAAATTGAATAAAAGTGCATGTTGATGCATGCTTGTACATGCAAATACATGTCAGTGATGTTGGTGAAGTGTATGTTAGAAAAAAGGTTTTTCTTTGCTAGCTTGTGAGAACATGAAGACAATGAGAAGGATCTTGAATGGAAATTTGCAGAGGTTAGCAGTACTTCAACACTTGCCTTGATATCAGGAGTATCTAGCCTTGGGTGATGAGGTATGTGCAACATTGTCCTTTCAAGATTATTACACCATCAAGTTCGGGAGCTAGCCCAAGGATTTGGATGAGGATCTCCTTAAAGGCATAGTTGGGGGAGGGAAGAAAGACGAGCATGAAGTACAAGTTGTTGGTGAGCTTCATTTGGAGTTAACAGTATATGATGAGGATGTGCATGAGGAGATAGCATTAGAGCCATCCCGTGAGTCTAGTGACACAAGCACATTCACTAGTCAGATTGTGGACAAGCCGTGTGATGAGTTGGAGTTGGTACACTCTTCATCACCTACAGCAGGAATCCAGACAGTTCTGATAGGCGAAATACATGAGGTGCAAGGCAATGAGCACAACAGTTGAGACAATGAGCAGTCACACATGGAGGTTAAGGAGAGTTTATACATGCATGAGATAGAGCTTCCAGATGATAGTCACTGAAAGAAGATTGAACGGGTTAAAGAAAGCATTCTAGCGATGAAAGAGAGGACCAAGATACTTCGAGGCACCATAGTACAACGAGATGTTGAGCTTACAGTTCTTCGAGTTGTATGTACCGAGTCAGTGGTCAGGCTTTCTAGTATTGAAGAGCAGTTGGATTACGTGACGGGGCAGTAGAAGAAACATACTATTGCATTTCAAAGCAGTCCTCTTCAAGAGTACATAGACAAGGTTTGCAATAGCTTGAGTCCACATTTGCATAATGGCGGATGTTTTTTACAGGTTGGCCAGGATCGAGAAATTGGGCAGCAGTATATGAGCATTCCAATTGAAATCAGAAGGGCAGAATGTCAGCTTGGTAGGATTATTCCTTGTGATGGTGCTTATGGACAAGGTGCTTTTTGGGGGTCTGATGAGATTAAGGGGTGGTGTCCTATTGAGTGGGTGATTTTTGGGAAGCCATTCTTAGCCAGGGGTATAGTCCTACAACAACCTTGGGGTATTTGGGATGAAAGATGCACAAGTTTGCATTGGGATCCAGGTGGGAGACCTTATGAGGGATGGATACAATGTTTACGGTTGGGGTTACTTGGGAGTCTACAGGATGCTCCTTGTGTCGATACTACATAGGGTAGCGGTGGATGCATTTTGATCTCTGCAATTCTCAGATTGATTTGGGACCCTAGGATTATAGTGACTAGAAGCTTAGTGATTGCTAGAGGATGCTTTCAAGAGGTCTCTTGTGATGGTACCTCTTTTACACTGTGGTTAGTTACTCTACTTCTAGGAGGCTTCCATGGGATATCTTGTGATGGTACCGTGCAGTGTAGTGCTTTGAGCAGAGGATGCTACAAGTCTCCTAGGATAATTTGGGACCCTGGGACCATGCCTGGATTCAGTTGGTTCGGTTTGATTGATTGTGGAGTTGCATTGGCATTGCTTGAGGACAAGCAATCTTTGGCGAGGGAGGACTGTAATGTTCCGTTTTTGATAAATAGGGAATTGACCGAGGACCTTTAATACCGGGAGCACATTAGGATAATTATTTAGTCATCAGTATAGTAAAGAGGGCCATCAGAGTTATTATCATAAAGCATGCGGAGCATGCAGGCCTTATTTCTTCAGTAATTAAGTCAACTTGAAATTAGAATTGCATGCATGCAAAAGTGAGCATAAACCCTAAAAGTGACATGCAAACCCTAAAAGTGCATAAGGATCTATTTAAGAAGGGTTATGGGACTAAAGGGGATATCTATTGTTATTGTTGATTGATTTTGGAGTTTCGAGCAGCAGCACAGTGTGCAGCCGCAACAGTTGGGGTTGGAGACGGTGTCTTCAGCTAGCGGGGGTTCAGCAATGAGATATCTGCCCTAGTCTCTTATTGGGAGAGATAATCTAGGTTTATCCATTGCATCCATGATATACTATAGTATTCAGATATCCAGCACATTCCGAAGGGTTATTAGCAGATCCACGTTTTGCAGCCGGAAGTAGCAGGGAAAACACAGAAGGATTCGCTGGGACCACAAAACCCAGTCTTTTCTCCGCATGTCAGCTTCTTCTTTCTCAGCAGGCCTATCCTATGGTATGCAGTGATTATCAGCCACCGGTTTGCTCACCTGGAGCAGCTATCAGCCAAACAGATCAGTTGGGGGCATGAGCAGCATAACTGCCAATCAATTCGCTAGGGAACTTAGAGGCAGCCAAACCTCCGCATGTTCCAGTCCATCTCTCCGGCATCAGCAGATGGACAAGCTCAGAAAGTTTCAGCCCGAACGGACCTCTCCTCCTACAAAAACGTCACCTTCAGTCTGGAGGGTGCTTACGGTATTGCGGGGCAGTAATACCGGAGAAAAAGAGCATTATTAGACCACCCATCCGGATCCTTATGCATGCAATTATCTCTGGAGTCATTATCAGCCAGAATATCAGTGGTAAGTGTTAATTTCTCTCTGCAAAACCCTAACGCTAATTCAACTATATTTTAGGGCATTTTTTGCATGGCAAGTTTGCATGCACAGTTATTTTGCAAAGTTGTATGAGATTGAGTGTGCGAGTCAGCACTATCATAGAACATTAAAGAATATCAGTATTTGGGATATTACAAAATCCTAGATGCACTTTATGTCATTTATACAACACTAAAGCATTAATTAGACTTAGTCAAGAAGTGACTTTATGAAAATGCTTATGTATACAGTCTAAAATTTAAATGACCATTATGAAGTAAATAACTCTAACAGCCTGCAGCTTGGAAAGGAAAAAATAACAGACAGGCAGAGCAAAAGGCATGTGCCGGATGTGGAGATGTGGGTAAACGTGGCAATGTGATCGGTGTAGATGTGGTGGATTTGTGACACCCAACAGACAAGGAGGACATTCAACAGTGACATGGCATTATTTTGATTGATAGAGTGAAGATCTCTTTAAATCCATTGAAAATCAAGCCAAAGGAGTTGGAGTGTGACACCTTAACACAACGTACTTCTATAACTGTTTTCCTGTTCCAACAAATTAGGAGTTCCGAGACTAAACTACAATATCTGGGCCTAAAAAGAAGCGGTTAACTTGAGTTGAAATCTGTGAAGATGTCTAGTTTCCAAAATAATACCTTTTCAGATTTTTTTCCTGGGCTGTCCTTGTGGAGAACATATTGTCTTTTAAAATTATCCAGGGTTTGGTGAGTAGGGCTCTACAGAAATCCACGGAAGCAGGACCGAGGAAATACAAGGGTACAAATAAGGCTTTATTGATTATTACATCGTTTGTGGCTAAAAGTGTGATTAAACACGTAAAAAATGTTAAGAAGCTAAGACAACCTGTAAGAAATTAAAAGGGCATCATGAAACTGCAACAAGTCATGTTCTTTAATTAAAAAACATGCATGCCACAAGAATGGAGGGTGATAATACTGAAGAACTGTTGTAGAAAATCAGAGGTTTCAGTGAACAATATCTGGGCCCCAGAACTGTTGAAGAATTGACTACAACAGGAACAATTCTTGATTTGGAATTGGTTACATTGACCCTGAATGTATTACTGGTCATATAAACCTTTTAAAATATCATTGGTTTTGACAGGAACAGTTTCGTACAATGCAATATGAGTGCTGATATGGTTTCTAGAGTGGAAGGAAAGCATGCAAAGCAGTTCATGAAGCAGAGGAAACAAAAATAGCAAAGAAGCAATCTAAAATAAATTTGAGGTAATCGTGCTCCTCAAACACACGCTTCTGATCATAAAAAACCTAGATGTTATATTTGTAGAAAATCAGGGCATTTGGCTAAACTTTGTTGGCCATGTACAAATTTCTGCGGTCATAGACTTTAATGCAAAACAGAAATTTCACCTTTTTGAACAGAGGTTTCCCAGATCTTAACCCTGTGAATTTTCAGCCTTAGGGATGTTATGAATTTTAAGCATTTGGTTAAACAGAAGTGGAAATAGAATAATTATTGAATCCTTAACAACACAATCTACTAGGCAATCCAAAGAGAAAAGATGCCAAATGTCTTGATACGTTTCAAGTTTCAACCCTCTAGGCCAATCTTATCATCCATAAACCATATCTGAAAACTCACTTGTAAAGCAGTTACAAACAAAAGAGCCCTTAACTTCTTCAATTATGATGACAAATCACTCCAGGAAATTGTCCTTTACTTAGTCAAATTAGCAAGACATATATAGCTGTAAATTACGATTCAAGAAGAACATACATGGCTGGAAATCAAATCTGCAATTTACAAAAGTTGTGGACAGCTGAAAACTTCATTAATATACACAAGATGAAGTTTTTGCACATACCATAGCTTATCACAAGGATAGCACAATCTACTAGCTCTCCAAAAGCTTATCAAGGGAAAACAATGAAAACCCTAGCTCAACCGAGGAGCTCTAACATGCATGAGTCATTCAAACAAGTCCTACAAAGCAATACATGAACTTCTCTTCTTCTTTTGCACCAAGTACACTTGGGTTTCATCGCAAAACCCTAATTTGAAACCTCCAAGGGATGAAAAACTAACCCTGGACTTCAAGATGCTCCAAGAAGATAATGAAACCTTAGTGGCTCATTTAAGAGCTCAACCTATCACTTGCGGGAGTTGAGCCTAGTTAGTGAGGATAACACTCCTCAATTGCTCAGGCTAGACCCAACTTTATATAAGTATCATAAATTTAAATATAAATATATAATATAAGTTATATATTTAAAATTTGATAGTTTTCAAATTTTTATATAAGTTATATTTTTATAAATTATAAAAATATATTTTTATTTTTGTACCTGATGTTTCCTTGCCATATCCAAATCCTAGCTTTTCAAAAATCTACTCAATCTGTATCCACATCCGAATCATGGTAACTTAGCTTAAGCACAATGCCTTATTTTCCTATGTCTTGAAAAAGGCATGTGCTGTCCTAATGATAGAAGCATGGATAAACTTTAAAATAGATAAGATAAGGTAAGATAATTTTATTAATGTCCAACAAATGACCACAAAAGTAGGTCAATGGGGCTGTGTAGTACCAAGGGACAATACAAAGAGGGTGCTTAAAAGTAGCTCCTATAAAAAAATTATAAAAGTGGAACTCAAACAAACCCTAGTTCTATAAGAGAAGCTAAGTTACCAAGATGCGGATACGGATTCGGATCCTGATATAGATTCGCTAGATTTTTTAAAACCCAGGATCCGGATACGGCGGGGAAACGGCAAGTACAAACAAATATAAAAATATTTTTATAATAAATAGAAAAATAGAATGAAGAAACAAAACTATTTAGGAACCACAAGAGTAGAACTACAAGTTATTGATAAAAAAAGAGAGTTCACGTACCATAACTAATAATTTGATAAGTTGCGATATTGATGATTTTAAAAACCATTTCAGGATGAACTTGAAGCATATCATAATAGTGTTTTTGTGAGCCACATCCACGTGTCCCTATCATCAGGGAATAAAGTGGTTTTCTTGAACGCTATGGCAAGACTACAAAACAATGTAGGTGAAGTGAGCAACAACACAGTACATAAAGATAGATCAGCCCTTGACAGCAGACCTTGACCATAAAGATATATAAAAAAATTTGTTGAGAACAGACATTGATATTGATATATCAGAGTTCAAGAGCATATCTTGACGTAAGGATAGATCAGACCTTGAGCAGGAACGGGGTTTATGCTTTTAGCCATTAGGTCTTCATGGTTTTTTTATGTTTTTCATTAAAAAATATTTTTTTGGGGGGATCAATGGGTCATAGAAGCACTGGAAGTTGCAGGATCCATTTGAAAATTTCAGGAATTGTTTGATTTTTCACAGGATCCATTTGAAAATTTCAAGAATTTTTTTATTTTTCACAAGATCCGTTTCATGGGACCAGGATATGTTTCCTTCTGTAGGGGATCTGTTTCCATGGTGGATCTGAGGCGGATCCGATCCGGATACATATCGGATCTGTGGATCCGCGGATCCTACACATTGGGGTGGTGGATCTGGTAACATAGAAGAGAAGGGTCGATCTCGGACAAAAATATATACAAGGACATATATGAAGAGAGCTGATCCAAAGGAGGAGAGTGGGTCCAAGACTTGTGAACCAAAAATGGTGATGGTGAAACTGTCGTGGGCCACTAGAAGCATTGGACATAGCGGAAGCATTGGAAGTCTCTCTCCTACCATTCAAGGCCGACTGAAGGAAACTCAAAATAGTACTCCGTCTGGAGGAAAAGCTAGAAGAACTGCAACGAGTCGTATGCCACTGCCTGGAGGAGGGTACTTGATGCTACAACCTGGAAGAGGTCGTCCGTTTGTCCTGTCACGATGGGGCTGGGACAGTTCCCATTGATAGTGTTTGGCAGAGGTATAGGTGGACTGTTGTGTCCTAACTGAGCGTTCAAGGACTGTGCCACCATCTGTCTGTGCAAATAATAATAAGAAAATATGGAATGTGTATGGCATTTCCTCCCTAAAGAAGGATTGTCCTTGTCAGTGAACATTAAGATGTTAATCAGTTTTTCTGTGTTTGATATTTCTAACAGTGTGTGTGTTATACTTTTGTTTCCCCCCCTTTTTTAAGATTTTAAAGCGGTATTTTTAAAGTTTCTATGAATTTTGAATCTTGTTCCTTAACTATTTCTCCATTTCAGGCAACATAGATTTCTGTAGGGCCAGAGGCCAAAGTGGTCTAGTTTTAATGGAACTATTCTGCGAGGTGAATTTAAATTTGTTTTTTGCAAATTTGCATCAAATGAATATTCTTGCCTCTAGTACTGTAACACAGCTGCAGTTTTAAATTTTCCCCCTTAAACTCAACTTTTGCAAGATGTAGGAGGCTGGAACTTGATGGTTGCAGCGTGCTTCTAATGTCCCCATGCTACTGTCTTGTTTCTTGTGATCAGCCTCATACTCAATTTCATTCCTCATTGATGTTATAAGCTTAACAGTCAATGTCTTTCCTCTTCTTCCACCAAACAGTTCTGCCACTACTACTTTGTTTTTCATTGCCAGCAGGGATTTTGATTTGGAAAAGTTATCCAGCTAGGACAATGGGTCTAAAGATGTACGCCAGTGCTGTGGTGTATGAATAACCCATAAATCTTACTCGCCTTTAAAAACATTATTGAAAACCACATAAAAATAGTAAGAAAATGCTCTTTTAAGAAAATGTTATGTACGTGATGGGAATACATTATTGTTGAAACCAGTCCATATGAAGTTGCAGACTAATAGATGGGGAAATAAAGTGGAATTTTTAAAAAGATCAATACCCAAATTTGCTCTCCTTGGAAATTGCAATTGATATTACTTAGAAATAAAATGATTAAACAGATGCTTGTGACAATAATCAGATGTTATTTTATCCCAGAAATGAACATTGGTAATTGAAATTCTTTTCAGGCAGGAATGTGCAAATTGGATAAACAAATTAATTCATCTTTAACTTTTAAGCTAAAACAGTTATTGAAAGATGAACATGCTGATGGCAACTGTGGATAGTATCAGGGGAGGAACTTTTGCTTTCAATGTCTCGTGGGAGTTAGAATCGTAGAACTTATTGCATCAAATGGTTGGGCATAGATGTTTTTCTTGTGGAGGAACTTTAGGCAAATTTGAAGAAAAAAATGGAACAATTATTACAGTGACAAAATTAGTCCTAGTTAGTTTTTCAATTGGACAGTTCTATATCAAGTTTCTGAAATGGTTTCAATTATTTTTTTTCTTTTTTGAGAGATTACAGATTCTATCGTGTGACTATTTTCTAGCTGGTTGATCAATAGCAGAGTTGGTGCTAGAAGACTTTATGCCATGTATAACTAAAGTTTTAGTATAGATGCGTGGAAGGTTGTGTTGTACAATGACTAAGTTACTAATGCTAGGGATTTGATAAGAATAGTGATACCTTCTTACAAACTGTTCATGACGCTTATGATTTGTAAGGTTAGGCCAGAACATATAGTTCTTCTTTGATTTTGTTTTTTTCCAGGTTTCATATCAGGAAATAATAAAGGTTCTTGGCAAAGAAAAGATGAGCAGCACTGTTCAACATTTTACTGATATTTACCTACGTCTGGCTAAGTTACGATCTAATGGGCAACTTACAGAAAGTGATTGCATACGCGTGAGAATATGTGAGGGGCGGTTTGCATTATTAATACGAGAGGTGTGTCAATCACACATATTTCTTTTGTACTTCTGGCTTTTTCTTCAGTTGTTTGTTGCAGATTCTGAGCAAGATTTGGTTTGATGAAGAATTTGGTTATCTGTAATATCTTTGTTTGATTCCAAAATAAAACACTAAGCTAAGTGTTTTATGCTTGCCTTTCATATTTGCTTGCGAGATAGCCAATCAGAGAAGGAAATTTCATTGTACAGCCTAAAGTGGACTTTGACATCAGTGTGAGGACCGTGGCTGGACTTCTAAATCTCGGGTAAGTTCTCCTTCTTTTTATTAAAAATTACACTTCATCTTTTCCTGTGTTTCTGCCCTTTTTTAAATGCGACCTTTATAACAGTTAATGATGCTTAGTGACATCACAGCTTATGCTATATATGACAAATCCTTCCATGTAGACTCTAGAGCAAACAAATGTTTGGTGGTGAAGAAAAATGACATAAAGATGAAACTTCTCATTCAGACATTATGTCAAACATTTCAACAACTATGGTTTTAATTAAAGATTCACATACAATGCTTTGAAATTAAAACCACCATGCTAAAATCCCTTCAAATACTGAAAATTGAACAAGCACATTGAACACAGCTATTTTTGGTCAATCTAGACCGGGCAAAACCTCAACTTGGGGAAACCCAAAGAGGAAAATTTTTATTAAGAAGAAGACACTCAGAAAATTCCTTTACACTGAATTTTTCTTCTATCCCACACTGGCAAAAATCCACAAAAATATTACAGCAGCAGTCTACCTTGGAAAATGTGCCAATGAACAGCGGCACGGCCTGTCCACACATCCTGTATGGTACTGTACTGCCTGCTCACTCCTCTGCCTTGATTTTTGAGCCTACACGTGCCAGAAACTCTTGCTGTACGGTCTGGGAAGTCTGCATTTATTGCACCAGTGGCTTCCAAGGGAAACGTGCCCACACATGCTGCTGTAGCCTGTATGGTCTGTCAGAATGTGGTACGGCCTGTTTGTGGCTACCTTGGAATGTGTGCTGCTGTGTTTTCTTGGGAAAAGTGCCCAGTCTTTGTCTTGGGAGTCCTCCTTCTCATTTAGTCTTCTCCTTTCTCTCTTCTTGGTGGTGGTGTACACTTCTTTGCTCCTTTCTCATTGTTTTATACCTTAAATTTTGTAACTAACTTCTTAACTACCCATCCAAGGGCTAAGATTAAATTACGAAATCAAGGGTCTACAATAAATGTTCTTTTAATAATTAATTCACTAATTATTAAATACATCACTTAAGTGAGATCCACATTTATAAAGTACAAAACATAACTTTATTTAGATAAAAGTAACTTTTTACGTAAATATGCAAAAGAAAGCCTTTAAGTCCCCCTCATCACACCCACACCAAAAACATGAGGGAGGACCTTCAGAGTTATCTTTTCGACAGGTAGAGGTAGTAACAAACTAATTTTTATGTACATGATTTTATTTTCACTCTTTCTTACCATACAGCTTGTAGCTTCCAGTTATCTACTGTTCCTGGTATAGCCTCAAGTAATTAGCTCGTGTAACTTCAAATTGCGACCATACTTGTCAGTGACTTCTATATATACAATATAAATCTGAAACACTTCTCATATGGAAAGCATGGTGGGCATGGCAGAAACCACATTACATGTTTAACTTGCTACCTGTTGTGTAAGAATCTGTCTTCTTCTGAGTTTACCTATATTTTCTAGGTCACTGAGTTTTCCAAGTTTTTGCCAATTTTTTCCTGAGTTTTATGATTTCTTTAGTTGATGACCCCCATGGCGTTCATCCAAATTCTAAATTTTGCTACATTGCTTGCTACAACCTTTTTGATGCAAATGTGAGTACCCATATATTGGTTGAGGTTTGTTTATATACAATATCTCTAGCATTTTCTAAATGCTAAAGCTTTAAGTGTACTCATGGAAACTCCTAGTCTGACATTAAATTTCAAAACTTTAATATCTGTTACTTCCAAAACTTATGCACCCTTTCTACTCAAGAGCCAATTGAAAGTTTAAACAAGTATTTTCTATTGCTAAATGATAATTGCTTCTAAAAAATGGTCTTACCTTCAGACTCTGTACTATTCTGAATTACTGCACTTACCATTTTATTCTATTGGCTGGTTCTGCCTTTATCTTTGTTTTCTTGGTCATCAAAACCCTTTGAGTCTTCATTCATTCACAATAAAATTACACATTTTTTTTAGGGGCAACGCCTCATTTGGTCATCATGTATTTTGGATTTGATGTCATGTGGAGTAGCCTGGTGTACTAGGGTTTTTGTTAGGGTTTGGAAAAACCCTTCCATCTTTGTTCGGTTTCGGTGGTGCAAGATCTACCCTAGCTAAACGATGGGGGAATCCAGTCGGGATTCCCATTTGAGACATTGATCTTTCACCTTGTACTTGCCTAGACTAATTTCTTGTGAGGCCAATTTACACAGAAAAATGACTTCTTAAGGAACGCCGAATCATTTCTTGAGGGTTGATTTTATTTGGTTTGGGGGAGGGGGTCATCTCCTATAGAGGTCGAAATCCATCGTAGAGGTCCAACCAATCTTGTAGAGGCCGATATCTTCTCGAGAAGGCCGAATTACCATTGAGGGTTGAATTTGCTGTTGAAGGGTCGAGTACCATTGTGGACCCGTGGCTTTTGTTGGGCATCTTTCCTTGAAGTGATGATTTTATTAAGAGGAATGAATTTCTTGGAGGACCACGACGTAGAGGAAGTCGTGGTGGATTTTGGGATGGCCGTGATCTTTGAGGAGCCGAAAGGGCATCCTAATGCCTAATCTCCTCTCTTGACAGCGCCTTGGGAACTGAGAGGGCATTGAAAGGGCTGAGTCCCCATTTGGCAGGCCCATAAGGCTGAGGAGAGACTGCATTGGTGTCTTGGAGGAGCTGTGAGGACCACGTGGAGAGTTGTGGCACTTGGGCAGTTTGCTGAGTTGTATTGAGGGCCGATCCACCTATGCTCAAAATCGTGAAGCTAAGAGGAGCCGTGAAGGCACTTTGAGGTCTGATCCCCGCTTTTTGCAGAAGCAAGGAGGTTAGAAGGACTGTGGGATCAACTTTGAGGGCCATGATATCCATTGGCAGTAGACGCTAGCATTTCTAGAGGAGGCTGTGAGTCCATTTTAGTAGATGTGAAAACATTGGCATTGTTTCCACATTTCAGTGTCGTTTTGTGTTCTTGGTGCAGTGTAGCTGCTATAGCAGCCATTAGACACTGGTGTTGTTATCATCCACTTTCATAATAAATTGCCAATGTTATTGTTGGAATGAGTGCAAATTGTTTGACAAAATGTTTATTTCGAATGCAATTTGCTTGAAGAAAATTATAAATCAATGTAACGTAAACTATTTGATAAAGGCACACAATCAACATAAACCACAATCCAACATCCATTTTTGAATAGGGGATATTACAGTATCAGCGTCGGTTTTCTTGCTAGCCTGAGGGAAAAATCAGTAAGGTGTTATTTCAGATTTTACAGGGGTCAGAAAAGATGAAGACAGGGATAGAAATCTTGGCTAAAAATGTGCCTTATTTTTGGGAATATCTAGCATTGGATAAGGAGACCCAGAGAGCCTTATCCTTTCACGACTATTGCCATCAAGTACAGAAGCAAGCACAAGGAAATTGGGAGAGGATTCCTTTGAAGGCACATGGCAGAAATTGAAGGGAGATGAGCATGAATGACAGGAGAAGAAGCATGCAAACATGGCAGAAATTGAAGGGAGATGAGTATGAAAGACAGGAGAAGAAGCATGCAATTAGCCATACTGTGGAATTGTGCATAGAGGAAGACCAAACAACAACATATGAGGATGATGACACTAGTATAATGTATGGGCATACCTACGATGCAGCTTTTAAATCAGCAAAAGATGAGGATCCACCAGTTTGTCCTACTTATGATGACTATGGGGATATTGAAGAGCCAACTTCTTTCCCTATGTATGAAGCTGATGATGACATGGATTCAACACCTCATCTTATTTATGACATGTATGATGATGTAGGCATGATTGTACTTGGATATGATGTAGATTGGAATCTATGAATGGAGAAAGATGATGAAGGGAATGGATTGGTGGATGAGAACTTGTATGAGGATGATAGTCCATATGAGTCCCATCACTACATGGTGTTGACTAGTGAGTCGTTTGTGGAATGTCCTTTTTTAATCAAATCACCAAAGACACCCGTTAACCTATTTTATTCCCATAGGTTGGAGCGGGTATTAAAGAAAAGGGAATAACTGAGGACTAATATCACTAGGAGCAGAAAGGAACATCAATTCAATATTATTAAGTCATATCAGTATAGTAAAAGAAGGCCATCAGAGTCAGTATCATAAAGCATGCGGAGCATGCAGGCCTTATTTCTTCAGTCTTAAAGTCAACGAGAAATTAGAATCACATGCATGCAAAAAGTAAAACGCAAACCCTCAAAGTGACATGCAAACCCCAAAAGTACTTGCTAAAGCTATATAAGAAGTTGTTGATTTTTCTTGAGCAACATCGAGAGCCATTCTCTTAGGAGAATGGGGACATCTGGTCAAGGACCAAGATTTGGGACTAGCCCAACACTGGGGGACTTAGCCTAGAGTTGAGTGGCCATTCTGTTGAATGGAGACATGTGGTCAGGGACTAGGATGTCGAACCAGTCCAACACTGGGGGACTCAGCCTAGATCTGAGTGGCCATTCTGTTGAATGGAGACATCTGGTCAGGAACCAGGATGTGGAACTAGTCCAGCACTGGGGGTCTCGGCCTAGAGCTGAGTGGCCATTATGTTGAATGGAGACATTTGGTCAGGGACCAAGATGTGGAACCAGTCCAACACTGGGGGACTCAGGCTAGAGTTGAGTGGCCATTCTTTGAATGGAGGAACCTGGTCAGTTACCAGGAAGATGAACCGGTCTAGTACTAGGGAACTCAGCCTAGGGCTGAGGGCCATTCTCCGGGAGAATGGAGGCGCTTGGTCTGTTACCAAGTATTTGACCTTGAGTCAAATTATACATCCTATGGCGGAGGCACCTAGTATGTTACCAGGATATCACTATAAGTCCGAGACCGGGTCTGGGCATGTGAGGCACTCCGACCCTCGATTTGTGGGCTTTGTTGTCTTCTCCAAGGCTTAGTTACCGTTGGTTAAGACACCTAGTACCCGATCTTGGTGTCACATGGAGTGTGAGATAAAAGCATTAGTAATTCTGTCTATTTATGATGAGTGGGGATGAAGGACCACCTTGACCACTTGTTTTGATCACAGGGTACTTGAAAAAGGCTAAAGGTAAAAGTAAAAAATACACGAGGACCCTTAGACCACTAAGGAGTCAAAGTGAAAGTGCAAAAAGACATTTAGTACAACTAAAGGTAAAAGTATAAAAGATAAAAGAATAAAATAATATTATTTTGTTCTTTTGAGTTTTGGTCCACTTACAGGTGATTCAAAGGCTATAAAAGAAGATCAATCCATTTCATTATTACACACTTTGCTCATCATCATCTTACAGCTGCAAAATGAAGATTTTTTGCTGGTCTTGAGGAGAAGAAAGTTTTTTGGTTATGCCCTAGCATGGAGGATTCTAGCTAGGGCACCCACACTTGCAACAACAAACCCTAAATCAGTTAGGGTATCTTCAGCCTAACCCTAAACTAGGGTTACACCCTTTTTATGTACAATGGACAATAGGAACTAGGGTTACACCCTTTTTATGTACAATGGACAGTAGGAACTAAGGTTTTACCCTCACGGGTAGCATCTTCGCGGGAAACCCTCAGTTCTCACGGGCAACATCTTCTTGGTTGCTATTAGTCCCGAGCAGACAAGGACAGACTTCCGGGCAGCAACAATGGTCTTGGGTAGCCCAGATTTATCCTCGGGCAACCCTTCTTCATGCTCGAGCAGCAACAACAGACTGTCGGGTAGCAATAGCAGACTGCCGAGCAGCAGTAGCAGCCTCGGGCAGCAGCAGTAGCAGTCCTCAGGCATCCCTCACAACATCTGGGCAGGCCAGATCTATTCTGGTGCAACCCACACAGAGATAGGGCAGGTCATACAGAGCTCAGGCAGGCCTCGAGCAGTAGCAGGTACACTCGGTCCATGCCGGGCTAACAGAACAGGGGTTGGGCAACGCGGATCTATCCTTGGGCAGCCATGTTCTACCCTCGGGTAACTCGGTAAAAGGCTCGAGCAACAACAGCAAGGCTTCGGGCAGTCATATTTGGGTAGTTCGGGTAACTTTGGGAAGATAGGTACAATCCGGGTAGTCTAGGAAGCAAGAAGAAATCTGAGATTTGTGTAGCTGAGAAAATTAGGGTAGAAAGCCCTAATTTGGTTTTTGTTGTAAAATTCATCATTTGTGGTTTTTTATCTGTGGTACAAATCCATTAGGGTTTGTGAATTTTATAAGACTCGGTCATCTCATTTTAAGAGATGAATTACTAATGCTTTTGGGGTTTTTGTCCTTTAAAGGTTTCCTCATGAAAAACTACTACGTTCAGTGTGTGTGTTGTTGTTGATGTTTCTACTGCACTTGTCTTTTGTTATCTTATTGTCAGCAAAATTTTAAAGAATTCATGCTAATGCTAAAATTCAACAAAAGGGTCATTGAACCAAAGGGATTATCTATGATTATTATTATTGAGCTTGGTTTCTAGAGCAGTAGCAGCAAGTGCCGCAACAACAAGTTGGGGTTGGAGACGAAGCTCTTCAGATAACAACGGGTTTCGCCAGCGAACTATAGCTGCCCTAATCACTTTGGGATAGGTCATCCAGATCTATCATCAGTACTCATCATCTTCTTATTCA
This sequence comes from Pseudotsuga menziesii, assembly GCA_001517045.1. Taxonomy (NCBI): domain Eukaryota; kingdom Viridiplantae; phylum Streptophyta; class Pinopsida; order Pinales; family Pinaceae; genus Pseudotsuga; species Pseudotsuga menziesii. The sequence continues at coordinate 92,909 of LPNX010174352.1, read as the reverse complement.
TTGGTTCGGTCATTCAACTATCAGAGAGAGATTTTATTGTAGGTGCACCCTTTCGCTGCTGGGAAATAGCTGGAAATCCGAAATCCATTCGCTAGCTTTTAGGATTCCAGTAAATTTTCTGCATGTTACCTCCATTCCCCTTAGCAGGGATACATCAACATATTGAGTGATTCTTATTTCGTTCCGGCATATTTGGATCCTCCACCAACAAAAACGTGAGATAGAGGGACGTCACCCTCTTTGTGGCAGAACAATTCGCTAGGTGGCTTAAACAAGGAAAAACCTGTGCATGTGTCTTCTTATCTCTCAGGGAGGCCTAGACCATCACTCCTAGAAAGTTTTAGCAGCATCAAATAGTTCCTCCTTCAAAAACGTCAAGATCATCAGAAGGAGGGCACTCTTTTAGTTGGGCGTCACCTTTAGGAGAGGAGCACTATTATCTTATCTTTTCGGCATAACCTGAATGCATCTTGTCTATTGGCAGACTATCAGCATTATTATCAGTGGTATGTGTATATCTTCTTACTAAAAGTCTTTTCCCTATTATCTCTCCAGATTAGCTATTTTTTAGTGCCATTTGGCATGACACATTTTGCATGCACATTTTATTTATCTTCTAGCACAATTTGAGCATTTGGACAACAAACATATTACCAAAGTACAATAGAATATTAGTTGGGATATTACAGTGGTATCAGAGCATGTTCCTTGCCAGTTGTGGGCTTGAACATGAAAAGTAAATGAATCCGGAAGAAGATACTTTTGTAACTTATAGAAGGAGGAAGGGTGGATACTCAAAGAATCTGGAATTTGAAGATATTCAGTTAGAGGATATAAATTCAGACATGGACCCAACAGGAGTACACTCTGACAGAGGAAAGGGAACAGGGGAAGAGGAAGACAGGTTGGAATTTCGTAACTTAGTTAGTGCATTAAATGACCTAGCTAAAGGGCAGAAAGAAATGTTGCATGCCATCAACAGGTTGTCTCTTAAGCCAAAACAGGTTCAGAACAGTCTACCTCTTTCACCAGTTGATAGAGGGTCTACCAGTAGTAGCGGGAAACATGCATACACTAATATGCAGAACACTCCTCACATATACAACAAACCATCCAGACCTACTATGCCTCACTTTCTGGAGAATGCCGTTGTAGGACCAGTCATGCCAGCAGAACCTAGTAAACCATTTGGGGCTTATTTACAGGAATACAGGGATTTGGGAGGCGAGTTCCATTCAACTATGTCATTCTCAGACTTATGCAATATGAAAAGGAGGTAGCGACCAAGGAATTTTAACAGAGGGTTTACTCAGAACTATGAGTTACAGAAAACTGTGGGCAGGTTGACCATTCCTAATTTTGATGGGACATCAAGTTGTTCAACTAGAATTTGGGTACAAAAGCTGGACAGCTATTTCCAACTTAACCCCATAACGGAGACGGTTGCAATCAAGTTGGCTACTTTACATTTAGACGGGGAAGCACATGAGTGGTGGTACCATGGACTGGTGACACTGGGTCACAACACTATCACCTCATACAGTGACTTAACACAAAGGCTCATGGAGCGCTTTGATAAGAAGGACCCAGAGATTCATTTCAGGGAGCTAGCCCAGCTCAAGCAGACAGGCTTCATATCCGAATTCCAGAGAGTTATCGTTATGGTATCTGACGTGTCAGAGAGTCGACTGATTATGCTATTTACGGAGGCACTAGTTGAGCCACTATGTGGATGGGTGAAGGCTTACAAGCCAATTACTTTGCAAGATGCTATCAGCAAGACTTGGGACCTACAAGATTTTGTGCCCAAGAACAAGCCTCCACAAAAACCTACCAATCTGTCGATAAACAAGGAAAATACAGTCCCACAAAAGGAATGGTTGAACGAGGACACACAACGAGATTTAAGAAGGAAGAGCTTATGTTTCAATTGCAAAGAACCTTGGGTACCTGGACACAAATGTATGGGTAAAGGGCAGGTACACCTCATCGAAGTACTTCCAGATAGCAGTGAGGAAGATGAATTGGAGCAGAAACAGGATGGAGAACCACATAGTACAAAATTGGAACAAGTGCCACAAAGAGCAACTATTGCTACCCTCACAGGAGTCCCCACCTTCCATACTATCAGGATCAGGGGAAGTATCCAAGGACAACGTGCCATTGCTTTGATTGTTGGTGGGGCCACCCACAACTTTATAGATGCCTCTTGGGTAGAGAGGAAAATATTTCCCACCGAGGACTTTGAGGGCTTTACCGTTGTCATGGCTGGCAATCACAGGATGAAATGCACACAGAGGATACCTCAGTTACAGGTACAACTTGGGAATTATAAATTGGTCGATGATGTTGAACACAATGGCCACATTGAGAGGGGGTGAATCAGTGTGAGAGCAATTACAAACTTTTACTTTCTGTTAATCAATCAGAGTATACTAATCACTATGTCATCAATTACACAATCAAATTCATCATGAGTCATAAGCACAACATCACATCAAAAGAGACACAAGAATATTTGGAATTTTGATCTTTATTTATTGTACATGGAAGACAACAATCTTCTCGATTACAATCAGCGCCAACTGATGAAAATAGAATCAATTCTCATAACAGGACCCAACTTGGTTTTCTTAGCTCCAACTAAAAAGGGTTGAGGAGTCCAATCCTCAAATGCAAGATTCTTCTTGCAATCAATCATATGGCTTTGCTTTTCTTGTAGATTTCAAGTCCCTCCCGAGTCTTTATTGTGGACTATGGCAGTATATTCATGCGCAGTGCTATATTCCCTATGGAGATTGCATTGTAAGTCTGCCTTTGAAGGATATTTAAGTTCTGTCCATTGTTTTTGGAAGTTAACCTTCGATGAGATACGTGTTCAAACCAATGCCAAAATATTTTTCTCATTAGTAATGCCAAACATGTATTTGTCTATTCTTATGCAGACCTTTTTGCAGTGTTGACTATCTTTGCTGAAATTTTATGATCTCTTAGATAATGTAAAGATACATTTTTTCAGAAAAAGAAATACTTGCGACTGCTTGATGTTATATGTGTAAAGGGATTTAATTGGGTGCTTAGATCAAGATAACATATGAGATATTGTGCTGACTCAGCATCTTCTCAAGAATATATAATTCCTTCTCATTTGAAAATGTGTAAACAGATAATACTTTCTACCAGTCAAATGTGATATTCTCTCTTTTTGTGTAATTTATTTTGTTTTCCAATCATCATAGTCAGTTTTGATTTTTGTTCTATCTAATACTTGAATTTTTACTATGTTATTATGTCATAGGTACCAGGCTGTCGCATACATTGAAGCGACAGCAATGATTTATCAAGATGATAAGGTTAATCCCTACTTAACTGTTAGCATTATTGCTTCTGATGGTAACACTATCAAACATCATTTGAGTGATACATTTTTTTTCATCAAACTAGCTTTGAAATATAAACTGATAAAATACGTGAATGTTTAAGATAAAGTTTGGGGTTTTCTTGCATTCAAATAACTTTGAATTCCCTGCTTTTCATATGTTACAGAAAGTATATTCTTCCCTGTCTCTATATTGAACTGATACTAATAAAACGGTAATCTTAATAGTAATAGATAGTGGAAATTTGATTTCATGTAATATTCCAAACTAGAGGTTTTCCTTTTTGTGCATGAATTTGTTCATAGAGCTGGCATTTTATTGATTGATTGTTGGTTTGCTTGGTTGGTGTAAATATGTATTTATCCAAAGATTAATTGCATGTGATAGTAGAATGAATAGACATCACAAAACCCATGATATTCAGCTTAAGAATGCTAATAGAATACATAAAACTGTTTATGCAAGTCTGGAAATAATAAATGTTTCACTTAAGTCCTGTGTAACCATATATAATAACTGGAATAACTCTGACTTTGAACAATGTTGAAGGTGTACTGTGGAAGGTGTTTAAACAATGTTGCTAACGTGATGTAGATGGCAGGAACATCGGCAATAATACGTTCTATGCAATAGGTATAACAACCCAGTTCTTATGAAGTCGAAATACTGAAGGATCCTTGGAACAGGAATGATGCTTCCTTATTAACTGTGGCAGCCCAAAATATGAGTTGGAGATGGCTGTAGCAGTTTATACGAATCACCAGATCTGTATATAGTGTATGAATGGAGCATATGGCATAAGGATAGCGCCCAGCTAGGAGAGATGCCCACAGGAACTGTCACACTCTTTTAATGTATCCAGCCATATATTATCTGTATATAGTGTATGAATGGAGCATATGGCATAAGGATAGCGCCCAGCTAGGAAAGATGCCCACAGGAACTGTCACACTCTTTAATTTATTCAGCCATATATTCACGACTTCCTCTTACTCCAATCTTATCCTTTGAATACGTGTGTGGGCTCTTTGTTAATACCTGTAATATTCCAATTGGTATCACGTTCCTCTCCTAAGTGTATCAAGTCCTCAACACTGGATTGCTGCCCTATTAAAGGGTGAATATAATAGTGGGTCGCTACCCTTCCAACTTTGGTAAACGGAAGCCCAAAGTTGCCACGATATTGTCTATTGACCACATAGATAACGAGACAGATATTGCTGCTTATACTTGATGTTCGCCTTGCCCTAGAAAAGGAGAGTTCAATGATTCACCGTCTGTGGATAGAGAGGGTGCCAAGCTTGTCAATGTGCATGAATCTGCCCTAATGCTCACGCCCTTTTCATAAACAGTTCGCTGCCTCATATATCTGTTTTTTGCTCATGAATTTGGATGTCAAACATTCATCATGAATGTGCCTCCATTTCTACCAGGGCTCCAAATGGGACTGCGTTCCTCGTTAACAATCAGTCCCTTCAAAAGTAATTCCCAAGAAGGTAATTCACCTAGCTGTAGTGAATCTCTAATTCTGCCTTTAAACACAATAAATCTAAGTTGCCATTAAGTACACAATGATGAACCTGGGTGATTCATCCTAAGGATTGGCTAGGGTGGATAGATTTCGCCACCGAATCCAATTAGGTCAAGGCAATCCGCCCTAAACCCTACGTAGCTCACCGAGCTCCCAAAACCTGTTTCCAAAAGATGAATAATAACAATGATACCCTTTTGGTTCAACTAACCTTCTTATATAGTTTTTAGGGTTTGCATGTCAGGGTTTGCATGCATGCCACTTTTAGGATTTGCTTGTCACAACTGTCCTGCATCCTGTGTAGGTTGCGATATCCTCTTGGGCACTCACTCGACTGGTGTCATCTGAACCAAGATCCCACACATATGTACTATACCCATTTCGGAAAATAAGGGATGTGTCCCTATCACTATTGGCTAGTCCCTGGAATATGTCTCCCATCAACGCACTTGCATCTACAACATGGACCATTAATGGCCCTTCCACAAGATGTGGCTCATAACCTCCATACTGCTCGACATGTATTTAATCAATCCTCTCTGTGTCATGCCTCTCCACTCGTTCCTATGAATCTAACTGAGGTTCCTCGTCTACCTGCTCTTCTACCTTGTGTTCATCCAGAAGACTCAAGGTTGCAATCTCTAATTCCTCATGGTCCAAACTATCATATGATAAGAGAGAGCGTGTGAACATGATCTCATCTTCTTTAGGACTCCTACCTGATAATGGATCTTTGCTTTCTTCATGATCAATTTTAGGTTGATCTATGATTGCTGATTTATTACACTCTAAACCACAATCAACATAGAGACATTTGGATGCTTTTTGGCAAACATACCAAGTCTTCCCTTCTTGCTTCGTAGTAATGAATCTTCAGACCGTTGCAAATTATGCTCTAAGCTCTGTTGTGTCTTAGCAAGGTTCCTCATTAACTCCTCCCAAGTCCCAAGTAGGCTCCTTTTCGTCTATTGGCGAGGCAGCAAGGAAGGTGGGTAACAACCTGCCATCTAGAGTTCTTGCCATTGATGCAACCCTTGTAAGATCCCTTACCAATCTGAATGGAACAGTTTTGAGGACGAATATGTAATGGAGCTTTCTGTATGTTTTCAAGGGTGATTAATTTTATTAAAATGAGTTTTTAATTAGATGTGAAAAATTAATGAGAACACGCTTCCGCTTTTGGTTATCCCAAAGCTCAAGGCGAACCTACGATGGGAAAGAGCATACACGAAAATTGCATATGTTTTATTCCAATTACTTTACTTGAAAAAGAGAAAAACATAAAATCAAACTTTGAAACTACTTTAGAAACTATACAGCCTGTTAAGGCGGAGTGTGTGATTGTGTCACAAAAGTAGTGCAAAATGTTAGAAAAAATCACACCACAAAAAGACAAGTGCAAATCCCCCGAAGGGGGATGGGGTGTGGGCACTTGGTTTCCCCCCTGATCTCCTTTATTATGATATTTACAATGCTTAAAGAAACTGTCTTTCTCCTTATAAGATCGGAGAAAAGAGGTTACAATTTATTGGAAAGAAGCTAAGAAAAAAAAGAGGAGGGTTCAAGGATGTCTTTGTTTGCTTGAACTTTGCCAAAATTGGTGCCCAAATCCTGTTTTTCTGCTGTCACAATACAAAAACCAGCAAAGATAATTAGTAGAAAAAGTGCCCAAAATCACTTTAAGAGTGTGTTGCCCACCTATTTCAACTAGGTGGCAACCTCATGTACATTGAAGATGTACATTTTGTGCAGTTTGTACCATGGAAAAATTTTGGGGATTTTTCATTCAGCAGGGCAATTATGCCCCTTTTGTACACGAAATGTCCACTCTCCTGCGTGGGATAATTAATGTAATTTTATATGTTAGCATGGGTCATTCCTCTAAGGATGTCACCATGGACTTTATTATCAGGGAAGTCCTCTTCACTGAGTGTTTCTTTTCCCTTCCAGTTAATTTTGTTAATTAACAATTTTAATTGGTTGGGTTTTTCACTCACAAATCCTCCAAAGTGGTGAATTGGCGTTCTGATAATCAAGCCCATGTGGTGGCTAAGGTTTCAAGTTGTTGTCCATGACCATGCTAGCCATATCTTGTAGTCTTGCGGAATTTCGTTAGGATTTTAATTTTAATTTTTTTTTTAAATTAATTAACTTTACTATTTGGTGGTTAATTAATTAAGTTTCGATGTAATAATGTAATATCTTGAACCTTGGCATTTTGTAATAGGGGCTATGAATGCAAATGAAAAAGCTATGACACCCCCTAAGCCATTGGTTCAAGTCTCATGTCATTCTAGCAAGGGGTTAAGAAGTTAGACCAATTTGGGTTAAGACAAGGTATTTTTCCCAGGAAATTAATTTAATTTCCAAAGGTGAAAAATTAAATTATTTGATTTTGAAGGAAAAAAATCAAATAAGGCCATGGTAATTAAGTTTGGGGGGTGGCTAATCATAGTCAAATTTTCATTTAAATAAACCCCCCATGGTCAAAATAAATGTCTGAAGATCTCCTAAGTGGGGCGTCCCTCTTGTCTTAATAAAAGATAAAAAATAAAAGTAAAAGATAAAATAAAAAATTAAAGATAAAAAATTAAAAAATTAAAAAATAAAATATTAAATAGAAAATAAAAAATAAAAAATAAAAGTAAAAGATAAAATAAAAAATTAAAGATAAAAAATTAAAAAATTAAAAAATAAAATATTAAATAGAAAATAAAAAATAAAAAATAAAAAAGATAAAAATAAAAAATATAAGATTAAAACTTAAAAATAAAAAATAAAAGATTAAAGATTATATAAAAGATTAAAAAATTAAAGATAAAATTAAAAATAATAAAAATTATAATTTGAGTCAAAAGGGGGCCCCACTTGAGTCATGGAAACCCTAGATCTAAAGGTTAAGCTTTATTGTGACATGGATCTATCTTTTTGGCCATTGATTTGAAAAGGCACCCTTGCTTATGATTGGTGGATGGCTTGCAAAGTCAACAAACCTAGATCTAGTGGTGGAGATCTAATCTTGGCCATTGATCTTCAAGGGGTTGGGGTCTCCCTCAACTATATAATGAGGGTCTCACTCCCTCATTTGGGAGGATCTCTCATGCTATTGTTATGCTGCTGGAATATTTCTTCATTCTCTTCTCATATTCTCTCAAGCATTTGGCCCAAGCCTCTTGCTACTTTGTATTGAATCTTGCCCTAGTTGGGCCATAATTGAATGAAGCTTTGGAGGAATATTGTGCCATCATTTTCTCATTTCATGCTTGGATTAGTGAGGTAACTTTGTAAAATTTTCAATTATTGTTGCTCTTGTTTAGCTTGGAAGCTCTCCACAAAGTATTTTGTGGAGAGACTTGTAGGTAGAAGTATTTCTATCTTCATTTGTGAGTAGATTAGTAAGATTCTACAAAGTATTTTGTAGGATTTATTATTGTGCTCATCTCTTGGCTTTCTGGTTGCAGCTTTAATAGTTTATTTGCAGGGATCCAAAGCTTAAGAAGGGCTCCTCCAAGGGTTTCGTTTTTTTTAAATTTTCAATTCGGCCATTTTTCTTTTCCTATCCTGAAACTGGGTTTTATTCACTGTATAGTGAATATAACCCTTGTTTTAGGGCCCTCATCCATTATATATTAGTATAGGCTTATAAATCTGTTGTTTATATGTTGTTTTCACCCTAAAAACATTCATTTTCAGCCACTAAAATTTCTGTTTTTTCATTTTTTAAAGTTCAGATTTTTCTATAAAATTTCTGGGTTTTACACTAAATTGTTCTAACTTTCTGTTTCAGTTTTCTGCAGTAATTTCCAGCAAGTAAGTTGCTGATTTTTTGCAGGTTTTATGCACAAAAAGAGGGGGTGATGTTGCCCTAAATTGCCCAGAAAAACCCAGCAAAAATTTGGTCCAAAAGAGGCCCTAAACTACACTTCTTCTCTCTCTTCTATTACATTGTAAACCCCAAATGAGAAGTTCTCTTTGGGGTATTTCTCTGCTGTAAATTGTATAAGTAGTTGCTTAGAGTTAGTTTTATTTCCAATTTATTTTTCTGTTTACCCACCTATCTTTGTGACAGACCACCATCTCTGTCACAGAGATTGAAGTGAGGTTAGTTTAATCTTTTTGTTACTTTTGTTTACCCACCTGTCTCTGTTACAGACCACCATCTCTGTAATAGAGATTGTTGTGAGGTTAGGATAACTAGTTTTATTTTCAGTTTACCCACTATCTCTGTGACAGACCACCATCTCTGTCACAGAGATTGCTGTGCGGTTAGGCATTGCTTTAGCTAGTTACAGTTTCCTTCAAGTTTCAGTAATTTTTAATTTTCTTTTAAAGGGGTAACCATACAACCCACCTATTCGGTGTATCCTCTGTCCACTTGTCATCTCCCTTTAGGGACTTCAAGTTGGATATGAAAAGTAGGAGAAGTGGGGGCTTAGCTTAGTTAAAACAACTTTCTTTATTCTGCTACAATCAACACATTTTATTTGCCAAGTCCAAGATCAAGTACCAGCACCTCCCATAAGGGATACCGCTTGGTTGATCTTGTTGATAGTTTAAAATTTACCTTGTATGCTAATCACCAAGATTAAAAATTACCCCCTAAAATTAACCAACAACAACTTCACTATTTCCTGTTCCTCTACTCGGTTATCACCCTTCGGGGTACTCGCGAGATACGACAGGGGATAGAGGAGTCTTAGTTTAATAGGCATCCATCTAGCTGTTTTTCCTGTTAATTAAAAACAGTGCCCTTGGAGGCGACTTGGGGTAGTAGACCGTGGGGGGTCTCTAGGCGTTTTACGTCCTCCTTGTTGAGCACCAGGGCATTGGGGTTTGACCTGTGAGCTACGGGTGGGCTTTGCTCCCATTTTGTTGAGCGCAACAACATTCCCTCTTTGACTTGAGAAATACTGGATTGAGGTAGTCACACCACCGGTTCGAAAACTAAACTTCAAGAAGAAAAACATTAATAAAATCTACCTAAAATAAACCAAGAGACATTGCAAAACCGGTTCTATAACATTTTTTCATTTTAGCACACTTCCACTCCAGCATTGCACTCCAACACTTTACTTTTCAGTTTCATTTACTTTTCAGTTCTGCAATTGTTTATGTGGTGAATGCTTAACTTTTGTTTAAACTGTAACTATTTTTACTTCATTTGTTTATACTAATAAATTTAGATCATCTGTACATTGCTTAGATATCTTGATTCATTATTGTTTATAACTGTATCATTTATTTGTTTTTTCATCTCATTTGTTAGACAACTTAACCTGTGGGATAATTAACTTAGGACTGCATCCATTGAAGGTTGCATTCTCTGACTCCATTCTTTAGGCACTGGTTATAAATAAAAGGATTGACTGTCATTTAATTATTGCATCTTGCATTGGTTTGACTGTCATCTCTCAAAACCTTAGCCTCAATCTTAATAAAAGATCCCTTTAATTAATTTGTAATTAATTAATAAATCTGGAACTTAGTTTTCCTGTAGGGACTACCCCCCTTGGCTCTATTGGGATCTTGCCTAAACGGAGGAGTTGTGGACTGTGGTGACAGTGGTCCCCAGCTCTCGCTTGCCCCCAAGGACACACATAGCAGGTTGTGACTTTCCTGTGTTTTAAAGTGTGAATTAGGCGGCAACAGAGTGATTTGGGCAAACTAGAAAAATACTAGAAAATGATGCTAAGTTAGAAACTAAATCTAGGAAACAATGAACAAAGAAATTTGGGCTTATGAGACTCAATTTCTTAGGATCTTGGACAACCTTTAAGGGGCTGTCAATAAAGCACTTTGATTCTAGATATTAACTTTTAAACTCTAAGAAAACTACTCACTTAACAAGCTTTTGGATCTACTTTAAAACAACTTGTAAAGAGTAAAACTTTCTTGAAGCTAGATCTAGTTAAAAATGACTTGAATCTTTCAAATGACTCTAGATCTATGCATGTAATTCTTATATATCAGATTTGAAAATAATGTTAGCTTAAAGACCACAGATCTAAGACATAACTAAGGAAAGAAGAGTTTTAAATGGAGAAAGAGAAGAAGAGGTGGCTTGGTGCCTGAATGATCAACCGTGGAGCTTTTCGCTAGAATGTCGAGGGACTATGCCTTGAATATGTTGGAGAAAATGAGGAAGCAAACTAGATCAACGGTTTCTGCAAACTAGGACACCTGCAACTAATCAAAAGCTTGCCAAGATACTTGTGAGATCCGGTTAATACATATATGGAGAGACTAAAACAACATGCCAATAAACTTATTAGACATGTAAGATCTATGTCTCTGAACATAGATATAAAAAAGAATTAGTCAATAAACTTATTAACTAAACTTCATTCCTACCAATTGATAGCAATCCTCCAATGTCAAATCCACAAGATCATAATAAACAAAGCTATGAAAAAATTACAAGTTACCTCAATGAGACATGGCAATGCTCATCCACACAATAGAACACGATGCCATCTAGCCTCCAAAGCCTTCTTTATTTCAAGCAAAATAACTATAACTATTACATTCAACAAGCTTACTTTCTATCTAACTCGAACTAGTTTGAATGAGAGCCAAGGCGTTTCTTATATAGGAAAAATGAGAGCAAATTCCAAGGGGGACAAATTGGCCAAGTGTTGGAGCTTTTTGAGATGATTGGGGCTTAACTAGAGTGAGCTAGAGGTAGTAGGCACCACCACTCACAAGGTAGGTCACCCCCGCCTCATTCTATGACACATATACAACAAGAGGTGAGCTTTTTCATGGATAAATGTGCCCCTCTAAGGAGAAATTCGCCTCCTCATGAAGTTGATTAGAATCGGTTTGATTTGATCTTGATTTAGTCTCCAATTAGCCCCAACATCATCCTTAGTTGAATTGGAACATGTATGGGACAAGTTCCCACTGATTTAGGGATGTGTCTTTTCTCCATATTTTTCATTTTTATAATTTTATTACTTTTTTTTCCGTTGTTTTGGAGATCTTTTCATTTAAGTGATAAATAATTATCACTTAAAACTTAGGAAAAGTGGGTTTTGGGGTAAAGTGGGTGCTCTATGTTTGAAAATGAGCACTCTCGTGGCAAATTTCCCTCTTAACCACACTTTTATGACACTTTGAATTTTCCCAATTAAACTCTAAAAAAATAACTTAAGTTTACGGGAACAATATTTTTCTTGGAAATTAAAAAAAACCTATGGGGGACCTAGTGCAATGTTCAAATGACTAAAAAAAGTGACTAGCATGGTAATATACATGGACACCTCCGGAGGCCTAACTACCAAGGTGAATAATCCAGCTTTGGAGGTTGAGTGAAAAACTCGAAAATTATAAGTCTTTTGTGCAACAACCAATAATTAACAAGGAAAAAATACTCTAGAATATTGCATTGATAGCCAAGTCTAAGTAGGCCAAGCCTTTTACAAAAAGTCATCATGCTACGTCAACTTATTACAAATTCCCCGTAGGATATGGATATGCAAAAAATTAAAAAAAGGGGCCAAAATTTGCTCTGGAAGGTCTTTTGATCTTCAGAGCACTGACAATGAACAAAAGACTTGTTCATAACTTTGGCGGCTCACTAGAAATCCACCTAAGTGCAACTAAGTGGACAACATGTATCAAATTGTTTCTGTTCATTGCCCCCTCGCAACATGGGGTGAGAACAGAAGAAGAGACATACTGTAGGTGATTTGAACTTGTCATTTTTTGAATGTCCTTCTATACCTTGTCGATATATGACCAAAATCGGAGTTTTAGAAGTAGGTGAATATTGAATCAATTTGTCAAAGGCGCTAGAGCAGTTCATTGGCAACTATAATTAATCAATTGTATGAAATGGAGCAAGTTAAGCTGGAGATTGACAAGTACCTGAAAAAGATTATATTTTCCTCCTTGTTAACTACAAATAGGTAAGTCCAATGGTAGTTTTAGTTTGTATTAGGCTTAGACTATTAATATTAAGCAATGTTAGTAAGGATGCATTCCCTATAGCTCCAATAGAGGATGTGAGAAAAGGTTGTTGACAGTGAAGTGTACTTCTTAATTAATGAGGTAACCTTAAAGGATAAACTAAAGACCACATGTCATTTTGTTTGACACAATGTTATCAGAACTGGACCAGACACCATGGCTGCCAGCTGGACTGGTTTCTGGGTGGAACAGGCCATTCGAACTGGAAATGCACTGTTCCTTTTACAACTGGTTGGTTCCATGAATGAATCAACTGGTTCTGTATTGGCACGCATGGGCCCACTAAGTTCACCTAAAATCCAGAAAAAATTAAAAAACACTTAATCTAAAACCTGTAAACCTGAATCTAAATCCCTCCCCTACCTTATATTTAAACTTTGCATATTTGAGTCTATGGGTTTGTATTCACATGGAGGTAATCTTAAAGGATCAACTAAAGACCACATGTCATTTTGTTTGACTCAATGTTATCAGAACCAAACCAGACACCATGGCTGCCAGCTGGACTGGTTTCTGGGTGGAACTTTCCATTAAAACTGGAAATGCACTGTTCCTTTTACAACTGGTTGGTTCCATGAATGAATCAACTGGTTCTGTATGGTCATGCATTGGCCCACTAAGTTCACCTAAAATCCAGGCTAAAAAAAAAAAAAAAAAAAACAAAAAAACACTTAATCTAAAAGCCTAAACCTGATTCTAAATCCCTTCCCTACCTTAGATTTAAACTTTGCATATTTGAGTCTATGGGTTTGTATTCACATGGATGTACATGAATATATTTGTTTTTATCAAAAGTTGAATATTTTATATTTTTTGGTTGACCAGGTTTTGTAGATGGTTATTTACTGGTTACGGTCCAATTCTAGTGTTTGGGGTCAACCATTTCGGTAAACAGTACAGTTCTGATGACATTAGTTTGGCTAATGTACGACAAGATCCCTGTGTTTCGTCCTCATTATATTTAACTTTCTTTTGGGAAAGAGGGTAAAAACATTAGTTGGTTCTATAAAACATTTGACACAATCACCTTGACAACAGAATGGAGATGGTAAATATCATTGTTGCAAAACTCAGGCTCAGGAATATGTCAGGAGAGATCAGGAACTTGGGAATTAAAAAATCTCAGGAAAACCAAGCAATAACTTGGCAAACATAAAATTATGCAAAATATACTCATTTTTTTAATTTAAAATTAAATATAAACTAACAAAAAACATCAGTGGCATGTAAAGATGAAAATTATATAGATATATAAGATGTATTAAATGTCAGATGATACATCGTACAATAATTGTTTGTAGTTGCCAAGTTAAAATTGAATAGTCAATTTTTTTTAATATCTAATTCATATTATAAATGTATCTCATTTACTGTCTAATATCAATTGCCTCTGCTCCTTTTATGGGCAAAGGTAGTGGTTCGTCCCCTGGTTGTGGAAGGTCCTGTGCTTGTAGTTGAATATGGTGGGCTAAGGTGCTAAGGTTGGTCTCTGACTCTCCTGAGTTTAGGGTTTATGCACTGAGTTGATTAGGGATAATTGGGAGAAGAAAATAAATAACCAGTAAATAAACTTAGGAAAGAAACTTAACTAGGGTCAATTTGTTCTATGCACTTTGGTGAACTAATTACCTATTTGCATGAAATGAAAGAGAGTTGGAAATGAAATATGCAATGTTTCCCAAAGTTTTCGTGACACCCCTTTAGGGGAAATTCACGAGGGACGGGGGGATGTCTCTAAAATTATAAAAACCAGTATAGATCCATCTTAACTTTGGCTCTATCAAGCGCTGAAAGAGGTCAAATCCCTTGTGGTGCAATCCTTAATAGTTCATATATTATTTATTAATATGCATTTATTAAAAAACTAATATCTAACATTGTTCTATTTTTTTTTTGTAAGTTAGCAACCATGGAGTTTCGAACCGGTGACCTTACACAAGGAGTGCCTTAACAGTACACCCATTCACCATCTATTCTACATCCCATGGGCCAATGTTTTAATATTAACTTAAAAGTACACAATCTGATATGTTTTCTGTTATAATCACACACGCACCAACTATTCCAATCAGGCTATCTTACAAATAGGCCATCGTTACATTAGTTAATTAATTATGAAGTAAACCACTTGTTTATCCTTTATTTACCCAAAACTAATATCTAACTCATTGTTCTATTATTAACTTAAAAGTACATAATCCATTATAATTTCCATTGTAATTGTCCAAGCACTAACTATTCCCATTTGAAATCATGTTATAAATGTTGTAAATGCTAACACACAAATCCTACAAATAGTAAAAAATTGCATTAATTAATTAATTATGAAGTAAATTATTATTTACCCAAATTAATCGTGGAAGTGCCAACTATTTCAAGTTGTAAAGTATAATACATAGACCTACGAATAGGAAAAAGTTGCATTAATTAATTAATTATGAAGTAAAATACTTGTAGTTCAACCAATTATTATTAATTTGCAATAATCACAAAAATTGCATTCATTGATTGATTATGAAGTAAAATAGTTATTCTTAATCCGTATGCAATGCTATGATTCATGATTATGTTGTGAATATATGGACCTTTTTTGTAGATCAAATCAAGAAAGACTAGCTAATACACAAATATTTAGTTGTCTTGTAACTATTTATGAAAAGATTTATTTAGAATGTGAGGATGCCTGAATAGAAATTGACAATGAAATCTGATTTATATTTATATAAATGTATTTTACAATATAGCCAATTTAAATTTGGAGCTGACATGTGCTTTGAGTTACCAACATTTTTGTACCATAGTTGGGTTACCTGAGGAGCCGCCAGTAGACAAACATGACAAATGTTTGATTCCAGTGTATCAGATGATCCGCCTTTGTGTCTAGCCTGTTTCGGCTAGTCATTTTTTTATTTGAATAATTTTGACCATGGCCCCGCGAGGTTTGTAATAAAATGTGATAGTAGGGTATTTTGAGTGGTTCGGTCTCCTAAGACATAGAATCTCAACTAAGGTATTCCAGGGAGTTTTTTGCCCTTGACAATTATGCTTTGCCTATAGCCGGGTATAATTGACGAGGTTTTCTCCCGCTTCCTCCAAAGCTGGAATGCCCGATTTTGAATTCTGGGCCTTGGGGGGTTATTAGAGCCCAAGTAAGTGTTTATAAACCTACTAGGCATTGTTAGAATAGAGCATGGTCATGTCCTAAGTCAATAGGACCTTTAAAAATTTTCCGAAATTTTTTTACCAGACAGGTTAAAAAATTATTTTTTATTTTTTTAATTATTTCCCTAAGTTTTTTTAATTAATTTTTCCATAATTTAAATGGAAAAATCCCGTTTGTAATAAGTTAGTCATCCAGACCCCGTTTTCAGTGATTGAAGGCTCTAACCTTAAGCCAAAAATCATTCTTGATCGGCCAGCCAGTCAGATCCAACTTTCAAATCATCAATCGGACACATAACGCTCATTTTCTCAAAAAAGTCATTTTTGGGGAAAAAATGATTATTTTGAAGAAAATTAAAACTCTCCAAATTAATCCAAATTCATCAAAATAAAAGGCTAAATGACATCTCAATGGGCATTTATGATGATTGGAGTTATCATAACTCAGCTTCAGTCAGCATTCAGTGAGCAATAAAGTTATATTCAATTAATGGATTTGTCATCTCCAGCTAAACTCCCGAATTGGATGAGATGGAGAGCACTCATTGGTTTGATGATTTGATCGAGGTAAAGACTGAAGATTACAGCAGCAGTGGCCTCTCTCGACCTAGCAATGGCTCCTCCATACCTAAGTTGTGGCCTCACCTACCAGCTCACGCCTCCCTTCATCATTCACACCCCTCTTCAGCATGAGGGCGTCATCCACACGTGTGGCTCCTTCTATGGCTTGTTTGCAGTGGTTAGGGTTGGAGTGGGGGCACCTTGCCTAGGTGGAGGCCTCCCCTCACTTCTAGCTCTTCATTTTTAGGTCTGGGCTCTCAGTTATGTGCCGAGCCGGTCAGGGTATGTGATTTGGTTTTAGGGTTTTAGCTTGATCTCATTGTATAAATAGAGACTCCTTCAGCTCTATTCAGATGGAGAATTTGTGCAAGTACACTCTAGAAAAATTTGTAATATCTTTGGAATTTGAATAAAGCAAGAAGACTTTGGAGGTCCATGTGGGAGTTATTTGTGTGCCATGCTTCATCTTGTTCAAGGTGATACCATTCTTAGCTCATTTCTTTTGATTCTTAAGTATATGATCTTGTGATTAGAAGGCTAACAATCTAGCACAATATTATTTGATCTATGCTTTTCTCTTGAGTTTTGTGGCTTTCAGGTATTCTCCCAAACATAAGAGCTCTTGTTTGGTTTATGCATTCATTCTACAGGTGCCTAAGGGAGTCTTCTACTTTAAGAAATCGAGAAACGAAGGGCTTGCTTGCCTCATCCATCAAACCACAAACTTCAAAAAATTCTCTTGGTTACATTGGTTACTACAAAGCGGATCTACATTTTTACAGGTTTTATCCTATCGATTTGCTTTCCAAGTAGTGCAAGTATTCTCAATTTATTCACATTTCTAGATCTTGCATTATGATTGGCTAAAGTAGATCAAAGATTCATACTTTGATCTACTTGTTGGGTTTAGATCTACTTTTTTTTCAATCTTTAACTTTTACTAGATCTAAGATCCTTGTCTCATTTCAAATTTGTAAATCCATCATTCTTTTGTTTGTCAGACTTTTGTCTTGAGAAGTACTTTGGGGTTTGTCCCCAATTGCTGCATTGTTTTGCGTGCCACTTCTCTTTCCCCGCTATCTCTTGCACATTTTCAGCTAGTTGGAAATTTCAAGACTAGTGCTTAAAAGTCAATATTTTGACTTCTTTTTGCCTTGAAAAACGTGCATGAATTTTCTCGAAAAACATGCAAATTTTCCACTTTTAGGCTTGCTGGTTTTTTTCTGTGTTTTTTAATTTTTTTTTAATTCTGGAAATTCATAAAATCATAATTTTTTTCAAAAATTTTCCAAAAAATTAATTCTTCAAGTTTTTGTACTTTTCTCGAAAAACGTGCAAATTTAAGCTTGCTGTTTTTTGTTTTTTTTTGACATTTTTCTGCTATTTTTTAATCCTAGAAATTAGCCTAAAAAAATCAGAAAATTTTCGAAAAATTTTCAAATTTTTTTTTTTAAATTTTTTCATCTTTTCCTCGAAAAGCGTGCAAATTTAAGCTTGCTGTTTTTTGCTGATTTTTTGACATTTTTCTGCTATTTTCCAATTCTGGAAATTAGCCTAAAAATTAAAAAAAATCTTCAAGTTTTATTTCTCAAAAAATCTCAAGTCGTTTCGTAAAAAATCGTGCATTTTACATAAAAATCGGTGAGCTTGCCTAGTCCTTTCCAAGTTTTGATTTTGGGTCTCATTCCATTGTTTTGGTCTTTTGTTTCATCTCATAAGGCACTTGTCTTCTCATCCACTTTATCTTTTCGAATCACAGGTTAAATTTAGTTTCCTAACACTCTTACTAGTCCTTGTTTAGAGCTCTTATCCACATGTGAACTAAAAGCAAAACCAAGCAAGAAAGAGCAAACAGAACTAGATCCAAAGACAAGGATCCAATCTCAAGAAGTCATTCTCCTTTGTACAAACTCACAAGAGTTTTTCATTTTTACTTAAGTTAGTTCTCAAAAGTCCTTACAAGGATTAAATTCCCAAGGCATTTGTACTTCATTAATAAAACAAGGCTAAGTGGGATAAGGCCTCCCATACTTGGTTTTTCTTCCCCATTTGGGGAAGAGTGTCTTTGTTCTTAGCTTAGATTTATTTCAAGTACTTAGAGTAGTTTCATTTTTTGCAAAGTAGATACTAATTGTTAGTTTAGTCATCTCATCTTTTGTTTATTTGAACTACATCATCTTTATGTTCTTATTTCAAGCTGCTTGTCTTTTAAGAAAGAACTAAAGTCTCTTGAACTTGCCATAACCCAAGTCAAGAGCACTCTTTGTCGGAGAGCATTCCCACTGCATTATCCTTGCATCAAGCATATAGATTAATTAAAGTCTCTTGAACTTCTGTCATAAGACAAAGTCAAGAGCACTCTCTGTCGGAGAGTTGCACTGTGTGCTCATAATAATAAAATCTTTTCAACTCACGTTTCCCCACTTAAAATTTACCTCATTGCTATCCCTCACCTTGTATGCTCTGCCGACCCTGAAAAGTTGGACTCGTACTCAGAACGATGATCGGATTTGTTAATCTTGCAAGTGATAACATAATAAAACTTTCACCCCCATAACCAACGCACCGGCGTTGTCTCGATAAATACTCAGGTAGTGGGCAAATTCCAAGTGTGGGCGCCGGGCAACCCAATCTGGACACTCGCTGGTTAAATTCTCTGAACACCTAACTTGTGATTCCAGACAGGTTCGTCATGTCTTCGAACGGAGCCACTGAAAGTATTTCCGGTTAGGTTTCCTAGACACCTTAAGCAAGATCATCTTTAAAATCCTTAAAATTTACCAAGAGCACTCGCACAATCTAACATTCACTGGTTTAATTTCTAAACGTGTGTTTAAATCTCTGACGCATTTCAGGTTCATTGACTCCATAAGGCACTGGTCCTTGTTTTAATTTGCATAATTACATTATTTGATCAATTGTCTATGGTTTGTTATAATTGCTATCACTGAATGCTTAATTGAAGTCTAGAATTTAAACTTATCTTTCAATCTCTTGTTGCAACGTGGATTGCTCTTTGATTTTGTGTTACATTTATAACAAGTATAACACCTTCAAATCATAATAACTCCTAAACAACACCCATTCGCATCCGCAACCTTTAAGAACACTTTAACAACTTAAGAGCCATAGAAACTCTTTTGTAGGGACTACCCCCCTTGGCTTCGTTAGGAGTTAGCCTAAACAAAGGAGCTAGGAGTAGGTGACAGTACCTAGCTCTGTGCTTGCCCCCAAGGTCACACCTCTCCCACTTTCCTAAGTGAGGAGACAACTTTCAATTGATTTTTGCTGCTGGTGTGCAATCAGCGGACAACACTTTGTTTTATAATTTTTCATATATTAAGTTTTTGGAGTCGACTAGTGTGACAAATGTGACACATCTCATCCACTTTGGGTTATAGAAAGAGCCCCTCGACGCAATAAAATAAAAATTTCAAAAATAATAACTCATTTGTTTTATATTCATCATTGTGTAATGTAAATACTAAATACATTGATTTCTTTTCTAAATAGTACCAAGGAGAGACTATAAAAAGTAAAATAATGGGAAATTTTTTCTTGGGGGGAGGGGGGAGGCAGGGGTGGTGGCAAGGCCAAGAAGTGGTGGTGAAATGTTTCGCTAGGAGCCCCTTTGTTTCAGGGGCATGGGAAGCGTGAGGGATGCACCCCCAATCCTGTGGGATGCATCTCCGTGGAACATTGGAAATTTGTAGACCTACAGTTATCACATCCTAACTCAATGCAAGTAAAGGAATCAATAAGCATTAGATTGTGTTATCGATTTCCTTTCATGAGTAAGCAACTTGGAAGGGAACTGAGGGTTTATTTCCTCCCTAAGCATGAGAAATCCCTTTACTAGGTGTTGAGCAATCTAACACTAGTTGAATTCAATGAAAAAAGATGGCTACATTAGTTGTGGAGGAAACACAGACAATAGAGAAGAAAGGGTTAAGAACTATCCTTCGTGCTTGTGAAGCACTCTCTTATTGTAAAAGAAAACATGTCTATCTCCAATAATACAAAGGAAAAGCTTGTAATGAAACACAAATAAAAATAACATTAAAATGCAATTGTGATGACCCATGGTGCCTTAGGTTGAGAAGGTTACTTCCTCACCCGTTGGCTTGTGTTGAAGATACCTTTCATAGATGCTATTGGAAAACTAGATGTGAAGTTAGGAGTAGGCCAAACACGACAATCAAGCTAGCCAAAGGAGCAAAGGAACTTCGAAACCAAATGGAAGGAGAGGTACAAACAATATAACAACCCCAAGTTGGTAGAAGGTTGAAGGAGACAATCATTCCAAACAAGCCCGAAAGTGTGGAAGATGGAAGGAGAGAGCTAGATCACAAGTGAGCTACTAATTCGATTGAGTTTTGGCATATCAAACAATGAAATTGGAGACCTTTCGAAATGAAATTTAGAGTGGCTTAAATAGATTTGGGGACACTTAAGTGTCATTACTATCCATTGCATTAATCATTGGGGTGAGCAATCCTCTTAGGAAATATGAACTGTGGGTTTATGACCCCTCATACTGTAGGTCGTTGGGCCATACTGTGGAAATTTCTTAGAAGAACCCTCGAATATATTGCAATAATTTACAAACCATGGGAAAAATGCATAGTATGATAAAGGGATTTATGATCTCATATACCGCATGTAGGTGAGCCATGCCATCGAGATTTATTTGAAAAATCCTTCTCTATACTACCAGAATCAGTGCGTCATAGGAAATTGGCTTCTTATGGTTAAATAAAGTAGTGCTTCGATACACATGTCAAAACCACTTAATTTAGGATAAAATTTGACTAAGTGCCCCAAAGAGCATGTCCTAAAAAGTAGGATTTTTTGGGGGCCCTAGGGAGGCTCCATAATTAAGAGAGGTTAGTGCATGGAGCCCAAGAGTGATCTAGATTAGCAAAGAGGAACAAAATGAGTGGACCAAAATACCTACCATAGCTAGACATGCAAACATGGAGACAAAGACAAAAGGGGGGAATCTACCATGGCTTTAGACATCAAAATGGGAAGCCACAATCATGCATCTAGACCAGGGCAAGGGGTTCTAAAGGAGAGACTTCAACACATTGTGAGTAATCACAAGACTTTGATGTTGTCTTTGGATGGACCTTGTATGGCCAATGCATTTTGATATGCCACACACCAATATTAGAAGGGATGTATGTATGGTTGAAGTGTAGAAGCCATACAATGTATTTTTTCACTAATGGAAGGAAACCGAGTTGCCATGAAGAACATCAAAAGGAAGAGAGTTAGAAAAAGGTAAAGAAAGTTAGGTGATATCGGCAAAGTAATGATGCATGAAGGGGGAGAGTGCCCTATATACACCTATATGCATCATATGCATCTGATTATTTCAAACATAAACGACATAAAGTTAGACTTAAAGGGGGGTGTGGGAATATTATAAACCCACTTCATACTTGGGATAAAATATTTAATCATCTTTTATTAAATTCCTACCTACTAGCCTAGATAGTTGGCATCCACTTAAACCATTTGGTTAACACTTTCCATATATACCCCAGGCGCACCTTTATCCTGATTTTGGTTTAATCCTGTCCACTTTATTGACTGCCAGAATTAGTAATTGCGCCTTCCTGTAAATTCTGTCTTTATTTTGCTTTATTCCATCTTTTTTGTTGATAAGCTAAAGCTAGTCAACTAGGAAACTGCTATCTTTTGTTTCCAACCCATCCTTCATGATTTTCTCTACATATTTCAGGATTAACATGTTTTTCCATCATTCATGACAACGCACTCATGCTTTATCCAATTCGTGAGGTCCTTGGCGGATTTGGAAAGTGCTTTAGCCACCTATGGGGGTTTATCATATTTGGTTAGTTTGATTTATAAGCTAGCATGAGTTGTCTTCCACCAACTCAATTTTCCTTTATAAGGATGTATTACTATTGTATTAATCAATCAAGTCATTGATTCAATAATACTTGGAAAGATATTGGATCACTTATCTTGTATTCAGTCTCTTTATTCTTCTCTCTATTTTCCTTGTGCATACTTCTGAGAATTATCTTAGTAGCAAGATCTACCTCCTGTGCTTCTTCTTTGCATCAAGGCTCTTTTTCTAATGGTGTCAGAGCTGCAATTTCTACAATAAAAACAGTAAGACTGAAAATTTACAAGGTTAAGATCTGGGAAACCTCTAGTTAAGTGGTGAAATTTCAGTTTTGAATTAAAAGTCAAAGAACCCATAAATTTCAACATTGATCTTCCGATAACTCTGGCACACGTGTTGATAATGCTTCCATTAATGTGTGTAGTTGTCTACATTACCTTTTTGTTGTAGTTTAGTGTGTTTTGCGAAAAACTATTTTTCCATGATGCATTAGAATCTCTTGAAGAAATAATTTTTTATTGTATCCCAGTTATGTGAATATGATGATTTCCCTCTAGCTACATGGAGAAGAGCTTGATTTTTTTGTCTTAGTTTTCAATATTATATATTTTATAGTATTCTTCTACTTTGTTAAACTAGGCCACACTCTGCATCTCATTTCCATCGAATTTTGATCTCTAGTTTTACTCTCATTGGATACTCGCATATTGGTGGATTTGCTTAAGGTTGTCATTGGTTGACAATCAGTAAGGCAATTGTAGACAGGCTTGGTGATGGATTAGCTCTATTTGGAGGATTTGTGTTGGCCAAAGCTTCTTTGTCTTTGACTAGTTTCTCTAATGTCTCCATTATGCTTATATTGATCTTACTTGATACCCTACATTATTTCTTTTTCTAGTTTATCTGTGCCTTGTTTCATCTGATCCTATGAGCTCCTGTTTCATATTTTTATCATTTATTGTTTTAGCTCAGCATGTTTTCATGTAATCTCTTCCTTCAACTCATCATGGTTATGCTTTATCTCCTTCTTGAGTACCAGTTGATCCCCAATAACCTACTTACACTGGTCCTCCATTTTCTTCAGCCTAGAATTGTCTCTGCATTAATCACCATCTTTCTTGTTTTTGGAGAAGGTGAAATTTTTTCCGAATCAATTTTGTTGAGTTTGAGTGATGGATATTTTAGCTATTGATGTCAGGCTGTACAATCAAATGCTTTTACTTGTACAATTGTTTTTTTTTGTATCTGGAGTAATCATCAACTAGCCGGTTGCGTATTCGCGTGACACGGGGCCGATTCCGATCGCTACCACTATAACCTCGAGGAGAATACGTTGACCCCGACAACGCATCTCAGGCTGCAACAAGGTTTGAACCCTTGACGTGCTTAACATCCCGTACACCTTAACAAGTGCACGGTTGCCAATTGGTCTACACCTCGGGGGGTTCTACTTGTACAATTGTTAATTTCAATTTGGTGGTTGTATTATATGATCTCCTATGGCAGTTATACTTTGTGATCTCGCTTGGCAGCTGCATGGTTACAACTTGCAATGTATGATTGCTTTGTCAACTATAGAGGTTATTTGAGGTTTATGCGTCGAAAAAGTTAACTCGGACAAGTGGTTTCCTAGGGTTTGGTGCCTAGCCTAGGAAAAATGTCCAAGAAGGACCTCATGTTATTTGACTTTATGAGATATAAAGTTAAAATAACTTTTCAATTTAATATTTATGACAGCGACTTAAGGTGTTTTAAGTTATGTCAACGAAGAATTAAAACACCACCGTTGATCTTGATGGATTAAGATCTAATCTCAACCATCAGATCTTTGGGTTTGGTCGATTTCATAATGAGAAGGGATTCAACTCATGCCTCTTTTTTGAATTATTCTTCATGAGCATTTGGAGAGAGTAGCGAAAAGGGCGATTTTCCAGCAATGAAGTGAGGGCGAATTACAACAGCATTTGAGAGAGGGTGAATTCACCAGTAGCAGAGAAGTGCAGCTGGAAGGGCGAATTCACCAGCAGTGGAAGAGGGAGTGAATCTCAAATAAGACAGAAGGAAGAGGGGTAGCAAATTCCAAGGCAGTCTTCAGTAGTGATCATGCATGAAATCCAAAGTTGGGATTTCAAAAATAAGTTTGTGTGAATATTGAGAAAAGATTTGTTGTGCTTCTTTCTGAAAGATAATAAAGAACTTCTACTCTTTCATTGGTTTTCCCGCAAGGGTTTTTCTATGGTCATATTGACCAAAAATATCAGCATAAATTCTTTGTGTGTGTGTTTGATTATTGCTGATTTAAAAGAGAGACTTTGTGTTTTTAGTTATAAATATTTGTTTATGTAAATTTTCCTTTAAAATTCAAACTAGGGCTAAACAGTATATTTAATTGTTACTGAAAACCACACATGAATTTCTTTTACTAGTATTGCAGTGAAAAGTAAATACTGAGAAACATCCACAACATCACATAAATATAGACACAATATCTTGGGTATGGAAACCCCCGGATAAAACCCAAGATGGGAAAACCGATGCAACAGTCAGATATGAAATTTATATTAAGAAGATATGGAACTATTACAACCAACAGATAAATTCACCCAACTTGGCGAAATGGAACCTCTGCTAAATCACCGAGCAAACCCAGCAACAAGACACGACCACCCCGCGCAGCTGTACAGCCGTTGCGTCAGCATTACGAACCTCTTGCATTAGCGTACGAAATTCGTACGGTGTTGACGTGAGCATATACAACCGTACGACAGCTGTACACCCCTCTTGTTGTCTACGATCCTCCTCCTCTGTGTGATCTATACGGTCCTTGCTCAGCCTGATACTCCGGCGAATCGTCTGGGTGAGTGTCCCTCCGTCTTCTCAGCAAACATCCCCTTCAAACTTCTCTCTCTGTCTGTATCTCTCTTGTACATGTGTCCTCTCCACCAAATCTCCTTTTAACTTAATGGCTAAGCGAAAACCCTAACCCTCACTATGGATCCATGGATGAGATCCTCTGGTGAGATGAATGGCCAATATTAGATTAGCCATCACTTAAATTATTTCACTTTTCACTTTATAAAAGCGATTCCATTAAGTCAAAATCAAATTAGAATAATTAATGTATTTTCCTAAGTCCAAACTTAGGAAAATCACATTAAATACATTTGGCTATCTTTTTAATGTCTTCCTAGCATGCAATGTAGAAGAACTGCCTTGTTGCCACTTTCTAACGCTCCCTCTCAACAAGGAAGAGATTCGGTAGCAACCCCAACTTGTCTCTGAACTTCACAAAACTATGTCTGCAAAGTGCCTTGGTGAAAATGTCCACCACCTGCTCATTTGTCTGAATGTACTCGAACCAAATGATTCCTCTCTGTACAGTCTCTTAGGAAATGGTATTGAATGTCTATGTTTTTGCTCCGGTCATGGAACACTGGATTTTCAGATAGCCTGATGCCACTCTGATCATCACAGTGAACTACGGTAGCATCTAGCTCACACTCAAACAACCCTGAAAGCAACTTCCTCACCACATTCCCTCACAAGCAACCAAACTGGCTGCCATGTACTCAACCTCTGTCGAGCTTAATGCAACTAACTTTTGCGTCCTGCTGAACTAAGAGACAACCCCTGATCCAATGCTGAAACAACAACCTAACTGTACACTCCCCCTGCGCTCATAAACCAACCCATACTCCACTGTACCTCTGATGTAGCGAAGTATGTGCTTCGCAGCCGTCCAGTGCACTCTCTGAGGGTCCACCATGAACTGGCTCAAATAGTTAACTGCAAAGCTAATGTCTGGTCGTGTGTTGACCAGATACATGAGCGATCTGATAAGCTGGGGATACAAGGTAGGATCAAATCCGTCTGACCTTAATGCATCAATCATCCTCCAGTTGGACACTAGAGGTATGGACATAGGCTTGCAATCCACCATCCTGAATCTCTTCAAGATCTCCACTGCATACTTCCCCTGTTCAATGAAGAAGCACTTGTCTCTCTGCCAAACCTCCAAGCCTAGGAAGTGATGCATCAACCCAATGTCATTCATCTCAAACTAAACTGCAAGGTTGGACTTGCAGTCGTCAATTAGCCTCTCATCTCTTGTAAGAAAGAGATCATCTACATATATGACCAGTATGCGAGGCACCTACCTGTAAAACAATGCAGGTTGTGGTCCGCCTCACTCTGTTGGAATCCCATCTCTCATAGATAGTTGTCTATCCTCGAGTACCATGCCTGAGGTGCCTGCTTGAGCTCGTAAAGAACTCTTTGCAACCTACATACATGCGTCTCCCTGTTCTCCATGTCAAACCTCTCTGGCTGCTCAATGAATACCTCCTTCTCTATAACTCCGTTGAGGAAGGAAGTCTTGACGTCCATCTGATGGACACGCAAACCCATCTCTACTGCTAATGAGATAATGGTCCGAATAGAAGAATACTTGGCAACATCGGCGAAGGTCTCCTCGTAGTCAATACCCTCCTTCTATGAAAACCGCTTTGCCACGAAGTGCGCCTTGTACTTCTCCACGCTTCCGTCTGGTGCATACTTTACCTTGTAGATCCATCTGGATCCCACCACCTTTTTACCTTCTGGCCTAGGTACAACCTCCCATTCTTGACTCTTCATGATTGAGTCATACTCCTCAACCATGGCCTCCTGCCACACATCATGTTGTGCAGCTTCCTCGAAACTGGATGGTTCAGAGTTAATCAACTCTATCATCAATGCCATATAGCTGAGTCTCTCTGGTGGTTTGCTCCGTCGCATGGAGCTCTGTGGAGGATTCACCTGCCTGGAATCTTGAACTGTGGACCTAAACCACTTAGGCCTTGGCCTAGTGTCTACCTGTTGCTGCTGCTACATATCCGTCTCCTACTACGGCTCATCCTCCAAGTCAATGACTGAAGGATCCTATCCACCTGACTACCTCTGACTGCCAAAACCCGTGCCCTATGTCTGTACCTGTACTTGTGGCTCCTCCAACTTGACCCTCGAGTCCTGTGTTGGTTGTTCCTTTGCTGGTAAGTCCATAGATCTGCGCAAGGCCTTGTCCTCGTCAAACTAGACATCCCTGCTCACAATGATCCTCTTGCGAGCAGGAATATATACTTTGTATGCCTTCGAAATCTCGTTGTAACCAACAAGTAACCCCTTCTCTCTAGAAGGGTCCAACTTCTTCCTAGTGTCGGCATGAATGTGACAATAGAAAACACTCCTAAATATGCGAATGTGGCTCACATATGGTCTAGTGCCTGTGAAGACCTCCTCTGTTGTCTTCCTCCCGAGAGTTGTGTGGGGACACCTGTTCTGAATGTATACTGCGGTCCTGTATGCCTTGATCGAAAGAAAGACTGGTAATCCTTGATCAAATAACATGTCCTTGGCTGCTCCTACCATAGTCCTGTTCTTTCTCTCTGCTACTCCATTCTACTGCGGGGTATGATGCACCATGTGCATCATACCCCTCTCTTGTAGCACCATCTTTCGATTTTCGTTCTTGCTCAGGTAAAGTCCTTTCGAAGCCTTTCACATTTCCAATGCGGTCTTCTTCCCGGATAGGTGAGGGACTATGTGGTCCTTCACCCCATCCAAGATGATCAACATAGATTTAGAGTCTAACTTCTTCCAAGTTACCAGTTCTGCCGAATCCGTCGGTGCAACCTTCGCGGAGTTAATATGTTCCTCTGCATCACTGACATCCAGGATCCTTGTGATCCTTTCTTTCCAAGTAGGAAAGTTCTGAGCCCCTTGGAGTCTGTCCTCAACTCTCAATTGCACGGCCATAGTGAAGTGTACCTGTCAAACCCTAGATTTGAACTCTAGGTTTGTGTCTTAAATAGATCTGCCCTTGATCTATCAATACTGCTGCTAGACTCTCAGATTTAGCTCAACTGAGCTCTGATACCATGTAAATTTTCCTTTAAAATTCAAACTAGGGCTAAACAGTATATTTAATTGTTACTGAAAACCACACATGAATTTCTTTTACTAGTATTGCAGCGAAAAGTAAATACCGAGAAACATCCACAACATCACATAAATATAGATATAGTATCTTGGGTATGGAAACCCTCGGATAAAACCCAAGATGGGAAAACCGGTGCAACAGTCAGATATGAAATTTATATTAAGAAGATATGAAACTATTACACCCAACAGATAATTTCACCCAACCTAGAAAAATGGAACCTTTGCTAAATCACCAAGCAAACCCAACAACAAGGCACAACCACCTTGCGCAGCTATACGACCCCTGCGTCAGCTGTACAACCCTCCTGCGTTAGCGTATGGAATCCGTACGACGCTGACATCAGCAGTACGAAATCCATACAACAGTTGTATGACCGTCCTGCTGTGTACGGTCCTCCTCCTTTGTGTGATCTCTACGGTCCCTACTCAACCCGATACTCCAGCGAATCCTCTGGGTGAGAGTCACTCTGTCTTCTCAACAAACTTCTCCTTCTAAGTTCTTTTTATGTTTGTATCTTTCCTGTACATGTGTTCTCTCCACCAACTCTCCTTTTAACTTAATGGCTAAGCGAAAACCCTACCCCTCACTATGGATCCATGGATGAGATCCTCCAGTGAGATGAAGGACCAAGATTATATTATCCATCACTTAAATTATTTCACTTTTCACTTTATAAAAGTGGTTCCATTAAGTCAAAATCAAATTAGAATAATTAATATATTTTCCGAAGTCCAAACTTAGGAAAATCACATTAAATACATTTGGCTTCCTATTTAATGTCTTCCTAGCATGCAAGGACACATGCAATGCTAGAAGACCTTCCTTGTTGCCACTTTCTAACAGTTTATGCTTATATATTTTCACCGGCAGCAAAATTGGGATTGGGCATTAAACTATGATTTATTGAGACTTGAAACCGGGTTGGGGTCAGAAATTAAAAATTTACATTATGGAGGTTAAGGGGCGACAGATTACAACATCTAAGGCTGAAGTATGATGGTTTGTACAGTGGTGACAATTGGGTACAGACCCTTAATTAACATAGCTTGATACTAATGGAGCGAATACAGTCAATGTTGACATACAGAAAAATACGTGAAAAAGTAATAAATATAAATATAAATGAAGAATGAATAATAAAATGAGTTTTACAGCGAGAGGCCCCTGAATAAATAATCCCAAGGAGGGTGCCTTGATACCTTTTCATGAAAGGTTATGTCTCCTAATCAATTAATTTATTATGTTCTTACTTCTTTGCTTTTATTGATATGTCATTACTGATGTTATTTATTCCTAGCTTATTATGTATATAACAAAATATTATTGTGGAGCTTGATCTCAAGAAGATCCGAAGAACTCTTAATCACTCTACTATCCAAGAAAGTCTGCAAGTGCATATAATACATATGTATACATGATTGGATGATTAAATGATCAATTGAGGCAGGGCCTAATGATTGGCCTTAGTGCACAGTAAATGAGGATGATCACTACCTCGTTCCTTCAAATTAGGTTCGCTTGTGTGTGCATGGACTTGATTGGAATTGGTCGCTAAAACATATCCTTGATTGAGCTAGGCAACTTTGATCATCCAACTTGTCATCCGCGTTACCTTTCTAAGCTATGAAGTAGTTGTGGCATGGCTCACTGGGTTGTTGCTAAGGTGGCACGAGGAGTTGTTTGATGATCTAGATGTTGAGCTTGTGCCGATCAGATTTTGTATCGGTGCCAAAAAAATTGAAACACCGAATGTTTGTCGTTGGTTGGGTGCAAGAGGTTGTGGTCACAATGAAGGATTGGTGCTGGTCACATATGAAATTTCAAATTATGAATCTATTGCAATCAGCATTGAAGGACTTTTTCCCAGGTTTGTTTTGGTGTGCTAAGACATGATAAAGGTATAAAGCATGGGTCAAAAGCAGGCAATTGCACAAATCACAATATTATCCAGAGTTTACTGAAATTACACCCTTTCATGGGGCCATTCTACTATGCTTCTTTAGGCCCAAGTGTGTTTTATGTAATTGTTTTGATCAGCGACCAACTGAAAATAGAGGGCATTGCCTTCTTGCAGAGTCACCTTAATGACTGGTGCTGGAGAGAATTTCCTTTCACACACAACATAACATGCTGTGTAAGGTCATTGTCCTCTCAAATTATAAGGATTAGAGGCCTTCTCTTGCTCTATAAATTTTGAGTTGAATCAATTTATTTTGACAACAAATCTGTTGCAATCTCTTATCAGATCATTACCAATGATGCACTGAAAAGAATTTGGTGGCAGTCTATAAAGTATGATTTAGTATTTGATAATGCCTGTCAAGGCTAATTAAATTGAGATTTAATAATGTCTTTCTAGGTACATATGATAAAAGCTAAGGTCATGGGCACATATATTTTAAGCAATGGATTCTGCCAACTGCGAGCTGATATGACTCCAAGGACCAGGAGCAAACATCTCTAACAAATATGCCTAGAATCATCACATTATATACAAACTAATTCTAAAATTTGGCACTAAACAAGTTCCAAACTTGTGGTTTCATAAATGCCATTTTCATCTTTGTTTGATGGTCAAATGGTTTGCCATTTCTGTTAGCTTTATTGCAGCCTACAGTGTCAATTTGCAGATGAATCTCATTCTCGTTTTTTTCCTAACGAGTCGGTCAAATTAAAATATTTCTCATATTACAGTTAATTCTTATTTAATATTATGGCTTTTTGATTTGGTCAGTGGCTTTAAATACACTTAAATGGTTTTGCATTTTTTTAAATCAATCAAATCTCACGAAAATATAAATCTAATTTCAAAATATTTGCCCACAGACCTGTTGGCCTTGTGGACATTTTAATAAAAGTCTGTGTGTGTCTATATGTGTACACACTAATGATCCTTGGTAAGTTGGATGGATCATTTAATGAAGATTGCTCCCCAGTTCTATGCTTCTGTTACTTGAGAACAAAGCAGTGAAGATTCATTTCAGCCTGAATCAAATAATGTGGCATTTGAGTCTTATTTGTCATGGAACAGGAAAGCATACAAGACAAGTATTTATCCTTGCTGGTGTCCATTGAACTTTGGTTTAGTGGTTGAGGCGGGGGGTCNATGTGGCATTTGAGTCTTATTTGTCATGGAACAGGAAAGCATACAAGACAAGTATTTATCCTTGCTGGTGTCCATTGAACTTTGGTTTAGTGGTTGAGGCGGGGTGTCACCATGTTAATGACCCAGGTTCAAACCCTGGCAGGCATAGAACCCTGGATTATAAATAGGTCGAGTTTGACATGATTCATATTCAGCAGTAATTCAGAAAAAGAAATTATCTTTCCTGGTAGGCTGTTAATGATTGTGAGTTGTGACAACTATATACCTTGGATACATGTTAGAACTTTAACAATCTTAATTGTCTATAAAGTTGTGTCTTGATATATACCCAATGCCTATTGATTTGTTTCTCCTCCTACAGCTTCTCATAGAGGTGGATCATCTACAAGATGTGCCGACTCCTTACCTGCAGATAAAAGGTTCAAACAAAGAACCTGTAGCTGCTGCTGGATTAACGCTCAATCTAGAGGGAACTTACACAACAAAGGTTTAGATTCTTGCTGGGACATTTGCTTATTATGTGTTTTTATGTTTATTTGAAAGTTTCGTTCATAAGTACTGATCTATAATTCCCTTGCAGACTTACCTACAAATCATTTTGGAAAACATACCTGCATTTGGAAGAAGCTTTTCTGGAATGCATAACCAACAAGCTGCACGATTACAGGAGCTAGTCGATTTTGTACAAGCCCAGGTAAGACTTTAACCTTGTCTGTCGGTTGAATTTATTTAGGTTCGGAAAAGCATGTTACAAATTAAATGGCAGCCTGTATTGAAATCATGTGGTTGTACAAGATGCTATCTGTTAACAAAAATAACTTATTCTAGAGGAAGACTAACAAATAACTTACAATTTTTTGTTACAGCTGAGAACTGTCACCACGCATTAACAGTTGAATGGTAGGTTCCATCTTCAGCATACTAGAAAACATTATTGACAACAATAAAAGGGATAAACATTCTTATTGGATAATTAAGAATCTAAATAAACAGATATAAAATACACTTTTATAAATTAATAGGGTCAACCTACTGTAAATGTTGGCTGCCGAACTATATCTGTTTGGTTGGCCTGCCTACATTGTATGTAGGTCACTCTACAGAATGCTGGGATGACCTACCGGAACAGGGTTACAATTGTAATTACCTATTGAAAGCTGTCCCATTCTCACCATTGACAATATATTTCACTCCTCTAGGCTGTAATGTCTAATTTCTTCTTCAGCATACTAGAAAACATTTTTGACAATGATAAAAGGATAAATTCTTATTGGATAAATAAGAATATAAATAAACTGATATAAAATACACTTTCATAAATTAATGGGGTCAACCTACAGTAAATGTAGGCTGCCGAAACTATATCTGTAAGGTTGGCCTGCCTACATTGAATATAGGCCACTATACATAATGTTGGGCTGACCTACTGGAACAGGGTTACTATTGTAATTACCAATTGAAAGCTGTCCCATTCACTCTATTGACAATAAATTTTGACGACTCTAGGCTGTAATTGAAGTAGAATTTCATGTATAAGTTCTTCTTCATCATACTAGAAAACAATATTGACAATGATAAAATGATAACCATTCTTATTGGATAAATAAGAATCTAAATAAACTGATATAAAATACTCTTTCATAAATTAATAGGGTCAACCTACAGTAAATGTAGGCCGTCGAGCTATATCTGTATGTTTGGCCTGCCTACATTGAATGTAGGCCACTTTACATAATGCTGGGCTGACCTGCCAGAACAAAGTTGCTATTGTAATTACCTATGTTGCACTGGCCTTGGGGACGGGGGGACGCGGGGGACGAGTTTCCGTGATGGCTAGAGCGCACCCCCAAATTTTCAGGGGACGGCAATTATATATATATAACATAATAACATTGAAATAAAAAGTAGAACTAATTATAAAATTCAAATTACAGAAGGAAATATAAAGTATTTTCCAATCATCATTGTCCATTATCAAAACGAAATAGTAAAGACTCAAGATACATGCCTAAGATCTAAAACTGAAAACTTTTAATAGTTCTAACTTCTAAGTTAACTGTTAAACAGTAACTTAAAACTAACAAAAATTTACAACATTGTATACAAGATTCATGAATCATTTCGAAATTTAAATAACAAATAAATTTATATTTGTAACGACATTTGTAAATACTAAATTATATTTTATAAAAACTATAACAGCATGTGCTGAGATTTTATCCCCCCCAAAAAAAATGTAAGATATCAAATATGAAATCCCTGTGCTCTGTAGCGTGTTGTGGCTTTGAGGGGGCAAACTCTCTGTGAGTGTGAGCCTGTGTTGAGCCATGAACTCAAACTTTGAGCATGTGCCGAGAGCCAAAGATTTGAGAGGGGGCCGCGAGCTGTGCTCTTCAAGCTGAGAGGGACGCACGTGGGATTGTAGGAAGGGGAGCCATAGATAGGGGAGTCGTGCATGAGACTATAGACGGGAGCCGACCTAGCAAGTAGTGGCGTGCATAGTGGTGGGTAGAACCATAGTGCAGAGGATTATACAGCTGCTAGAGTGTTGCAGTGATGGGTAGACCATAGGGTTATGCGGGTGCAATGAGTTGGAGTGTAGGTTAGAAACGTAGGATAAAGTAGAGATAATGGGAGGGGGTTGCAGGTTAGAGTAATAGGTTAGGTTTTTAATTAAATTTTTTTTTTTAAATTTTTAATTGTGTAAGTTGAGGGACGTGTAGGAGTCCCCAATTGGTCGAGAGACCTTCTTGAGAAGTCCCCAATTTTGACGGGTACGTTTAGAGTACGACTCATAAGTCTCAAAGTCCCCAACGGAGTCCCCGATGAATTGGGGATGTTTTTGAGGATTTCCAAAGTCCCCGGAGCGAACGGTCACCTAAAAGGCGTATAAAAGCCAAAATAATATTGTAAATTAACATATCAATTTTTATAATAAATTACAAGTTCAATTCAATTATGTTCCTCCTCTGTTGTACTAGTGGTATCAGAGTCGTTGACGCCTATGCACAGTCGTCGTCACAATCATCTGCAACTCGTGTTCTTCCCCTGTGTATCACCCCGCTACTCCTTCCCCCACGATTTATACTTCTCCTCGCAACCTCCTTCGACGTCCAAACTCACTTCCAGACTACCTCCCTCCGCTCCATTTCCCCGCTGCTTCACGAATAGACACCACCCAGTCCCGATTTCCACAATCGCCTCCACTCCCATCTCCACACTTCTATTTCCGCGTCCTGCTCCCCTCCGTCTTCCCCGTCCTTCCCTTCCGCCACCACTCCAATCTGCGCGTGACCCTGTCTCCTATCAGACCATCTCCGTTGTATTCCACTACCACGAAGAGACGTATTCCACGTCTGCAGTATTCATTGTATTCCAATTCCCTGCCAACATACCTACATACAACAAAAAGCTTAATACAATATATATATATATATATATATATATATATATTATAATTATTTAAAAAAAAAATCATGGCGGGCTGGCGTCAAGCAACCAATAAAATTAAATCAAGGTTCAACACAGAGAAAAACCCAGTGGTCGCCAGAATGGGAGGTGTCAATGCTTGACTAGACCAATTGGACGAAAAAATCAACAAGAGGTATGTAGAACTCAAGGCAGACATCGACAAAAACAATAACGATCTAACAGGGCTAAAGGCAGGACTAGATCAAGGCATCAGTACATTGCAGGCAAAGCAAAAGGAGACGCCAAAAACTCTCAACATTATCTTGTCCAGACCACTGTCACACACCTCAATTCCACCACCTAGTTATAACCTAGACTCTTTCAATGCACCTCCTCCAAATACACCTAAATCATCGAGCCAACCCGACACGACGCCACCACACGAAGTTCCCCTCTTTAACATTCTGTCGATATCAATTCCCCAAGCACATAGATACCAGATAAGGGTAGAACTAGAGTTAACCAAATTTGATGGAGATGAGAAGCAATGCATCGCATGGATCAATAAGGCCGAGGAATACTTTGATATCCATAACATACCTTACGATAGCGAGAAGATTGAGTACGCCGCCATGCAGTTAGAGGGAAATGCGTACAATTGGTACATGTGGTGGAAGATACAACTCGAGTCTGTTCCTTTAATTGGAACACCTTAAAAAATGATCTTCTTAAAAGGTTTCAAGGCGTAACCAAGAAAGACTTCTTTCCCAAGATCACCAGGTTGCAACAAAAAGGCAGTATGGATGAGTACACATGTGAATGGGAAGCTTTGTCAACTCGAGTTCCAGAACTAACTGATGACCAACGTCTGCAATCATACATACATGGACTAAAACCACACATTCGAGAAGAGTTAGAATTACATAACACTTCTACCATGGGGGAGGCAAGGCGTAAGGCCAAGATCATTTAGAACAAGTTTAAACGATCCACTCAGGGTAGTTTCGACAAAAAATACTCCAAGAGGAATCCTCTCCAATCAGGGAATACAAGAACTTCAAGGTATACACCGCCGCATTTAAGGGAAGAAGCAAAACCTAGTTTAGAAGTCCAAAGGATGAGGGAAGGAAATTGCAAATATTGTGGAGAAAAATGGGATCCTAAGCACAGACGTTTGCAAAGAAGCAACCCCCAAAAGTTGTATGCGTGCGAAGCTGAAGAAGAGGGAAAAATCTCAGAATGTGAAGAGTCAAGCCAGGAAGACACAAGAACCCAACATGATTGCCACTCAGAACTAGAAGATGATACACCAATGATCTCATTAGCCTCCATTACAGGGATATCCCAACCAAAAACACCGAAGCTAAAAGGACATATAAAAAACAACAATGTTTCGATCCTCATAGATAGTGGCAGTACACATAACTTTATTAATGTAATCTTGCTAAGGTATTCAACTTATTTGTTTATCTAATGCCCTAACATGAAAGTTATGGTAGCAAACGGCAAGAAGATCGAAAATGTGGGAAAGTGTCATAAGGTTAAATTACAAATGCAGAAGTATAATCTAGAATCCGACTTCTTTGTTGTACCTTTTGGAGGAGTAGACGTTGTGTTGGGAATCCAATGGTTGCAAACATTGGGCACTTACTCTGCTAACCATCAAGACCACTTCATCCAATTCTATTGGCTAGGGAAAGAGTACAAGTTGTACAGCTTCCAACCACCCCAAATCCAATTGATTACATCACATCAGATGGAAAGGCTAATTCGAAAAGGAGCTCCTGCTTACGTAATTCATTTTCAATAGATGGAGCTGCTAACATGTGAAGGAGTTGACTGCAACCCTCCGGAGATACAAGAGCTAATCCAAAAACATGACAAGGTGTTCCAAGAGCTTCCGATGGAGCTCCCACCAATTAGGAAGACAGAGCACTTAATTGAGCTAGAGCTAGGGGCAAGGCCTGTAGATATTAGGCCATACAGATATCCCCATCATCACAAAACAGAGATTGAGAGATTGACCCAAGATTTGTTAAAATGTGGAGTCATTTCAAAGAGCAGAAGCCCTTATGCCGCTCCAGTAGTGCTCGTTCGAAAGAAGGATGGGTCTTTCAGGTTGTGCATAGATTATAGAGGACTCAACAAGGTCACAATTAAGAATAAATTCCCCATCCCATTCATCGATGAGATGATGGATGAACTTCATGGAGCCAAGTACTTCTTGAAACTAGACCTGAAATCAGGATATTACCAAATCAGGGTTAGATTAGAAGACATAGCCAGAACCGCTTTTCGTACTCATGAGGGCCATTATGAGTTCAAAGTAATGCCCTTCGGGCTAACTAATGCTCCAACCACCTTCCAAGCCGCAATGAACAAACTGTTTCATCCATATTTACAAAAGTTCGTATTAGTGTTTTTGGATGATATCCTTGTATATAGCAAAACATGGGCAAAGCATATTCGACACCTAGATCAAGTGCTAACCAACTTGGAAGAACATCATTTTTTTGCAAAAATGTCAAAATGCACTTTTGGAAAAGTGGATTATCTTGGCCATATAATATCAAAACAAGGAGTCAAAGTCGATCCCAGTAAAATCAAGGCAATCACTGAGTGGCCCCAACTAGATAATATCTCAAAATTACGAGGATTTCTAGGCTTAACTGGGTACTATCAAAGATATGTGAAAAGTTGCGACCATAAGGCAACCCTCCTCACAAATTTACCGAAGAAAAATTCATTTCGGTGGAATGATGAGGCAAAAAAATGTTTTGAAGCATTAAAAAACATTATGTCATCCACACCAATATTAGCAACCCCGGATTTCACAAAACCCTTTGTAGTCGAGTGCGATGCCTCAGGATTTGGAATAGGAGCAGTCTTGATGCAAGAAGGTCATCCATTAGCTTTTGAAAGCCGGAAGCTCAATTAGAGAGAAAGGTTGAAATCCACATATGATAAGGAAATCCTTGCCATTATACATGCTTTAAAAAAATGGCGACAATACCTCATAGGGAGCAAAATCTTGATCAGAACAGACTGCAATAGTCTTCAATACCTCCTACAACAACAAACATTGTCTACGGAACAACAAAAATGGATAGAAAAAATTGCTACATTCGACATGGAGATACTACATAAACGAGGGAAGGACAATGTAGTTGTTGATGGCCTTTCCTGAAAAGATGAAGAAGTCAAGGATTATGCAATCTCAGTCGTTGTTCCAGATTAGTTGGACGAAATCCGAGGAGAATATGCCAAGGATCTAGACACTTGTGCCCTAATGATCCTAATCAAGGTCCAAAATTCGAATGGAGAAATGACATCCTATGGTATAAAGGAAGAATCTACTTAAGCCCTACATCTAGCTTTAAAACCAAGGTGTTGAAGGAATGTCATGATTCCCAAGCCGCCGGACATGTAGGGTTTTTCAAAACATACTACAATGCCAGACAATCGTTCTACTGGAAAGGGATGTATAAAGACATTCAAAAGTATGCAGCCGAGTGTGACACTCGTCAAATAAATAAAAGTGAAAATGTCATGACGCCAGGGTTACTCCACCTGCTTCACATTGCAACCCAAAAATGGGAGGAAATCTCCATGGATTTTATTGAAGGGTTACCTGTATCCGAAGGCAAGGACAAAATCTTCGTGGTAGTCGACCGATTAACTAAATATGCACATTTTATGGGTATTAAGAAAATTGACTCCACTAAACAAATCGCGGAAGTGTTATGTAAAAATTTATATATTACATGGATTTCCAAAAATCATCGTTAGTGATTGAGATGCCAAATTCACAAGCAATTTTTGGAAGGAATTCTGCAAGCAAGTTGGGATTACTCTTAACATGAGCTCAACTTATCACCCCCAACAGATGGACAAACGGAAGTTGTTAACAAATGTGTGGAAGCTTACCTTCGTAGTTTCGTCACTGACAAGCATAATAGATGGCTACAGTGGTAACATCTTGCAGAATGGTGGTATAACTCCACCTATCATACGTCAGCCAAAATGACACCTTTTCAAGCATTGTATGGTTATGCACCTCCTCGATGGAAGGAACTCGTTCAAGGGGA
This sequence comes from Pseudotsuga menziesii, assembly GCA_001517045.1. Classification (NCBI taxonomy): domain Eukaryota; kingdom Viridiplantae; phylum Streptophyta; class Pinopsida; order Pinales; family Pinaceae; genus Pseudotsuga; species Pseudotsuga menziesii. Next base: position 53,838 of record LPNX010174352.1, on the reverse strand, counting down.
TGCCAAAGTACCTGCAGTAAAAAGTCAATTTGAAGAAAATTAGAAGGTAATGCAAATACTCAAGGATCATTTAACTATGGCACAAAATCGTATGAAACAACAAACAGATCAACATAGAACATAAATAGAGTTTGAAGTAGCAGATTGGGTATTTGTAAGACTTCAGCCATGCAAGATATTGTCACTTTAGCAACAAGGAAAAAATAAATTGGCCCCCAAGTTTTATGGACCATTCCAAACTATCCGGAAAATTAGCCCGGTAGCATATGAATTAAAGTTACCAGACAAGAGTCGCATTCATAATGTTTTTAACGTTTCAAATCTCAAGAAACAGTTGGGTCAACAACAAACTGCTCAGACGACACTTACGTTGGAAAAAGAAGGGAAGCTTGTATTAGAACCAAAAGCCATCATAGATAAAGAAGATTACTTTCTCGCATCATCAAAGAGTACTTTATTAAGTGGAAGGGTTGTCTAGAAGAAGACGCGTCATGGGAGACCAAGAAATTCATTCAACAATATCCATCCTTACCCTGCTTTGAGGACAAAGAATCTTAAAAGAAGAGGGCAATGTTATATATATTTCATAATAAGTAAAAAAATATATAATGTACATAAATAAATAAATAAAACATAAGAAAATAAATATATATATGTATTATATTAGAGAGAACCATCGTGAGTCTACGAACAGTCACCTAAAAGGCGTATAAAATACAAAATAATATTGTAAATTAACATATTGATTTTTATAGTAAATTACAAGTTCAATTCAATTATGTTGCTCCTCCGTTGTACCACAAGTGAGATGGAGAAGTGCGCAAGAGAGAGAGAAGACTATTCTTAGGTTGTAGAAGGCTATTTTCTGCAGTTCTTTCTTTGGCGTTATATTAGAGAGGACCATCGTGACTCTTGTCATAGATAACGTTTATATCTGATGTACTTGTATTTTGTACTAAATCTTTGAATAAGAAAGGTTGGCTAGGTTTTTCCCAAGTTTGGGTTTTCCCAAGGTAAATTCTTGCGTTTTTGTGTTGTGTTTCTGTGCATGGCTATTCTTTCAGTGATCCTTATTTGTTGTTAAAGTTGAAAGAGATGAAAATTTTATTTTAAAACTCTAACAATGGGGATCAACTGGGCTAATCCGCCGATCTCCTAGCCATCACACGGGAGGGGACATTACACCAAACATTCACTTTCATTAATTCTAGGAGGAATAGAAACATGTTCTTTAGTGTAATGTTGAGTGAAATCAATGTCTAAAGTCCCAAACTAACATGCAGTAACTTTCACAAGTTCAAGAGGCTTGAGTTTCAATGTTTCGCTTAAGTTGAGTTACTCCTAAGGGAAATCTAGTATTCATCTTTTGCAATTCTATTGTTTTTCCCTTGCCCTGCCTTTGATAAGTTGCTACATCACCAGCTTGCATTTTTCTTCTTAGTTCATCTTGGGAATATTTTCGAGTTAAGTTTTCAACAACTTCCCTTGGGTCCAAACTACTTTCCTTAATTTGTTTCGTTTGAGACTTGGAAACTTTGTGAGTGTTGACTAAGACAATCTTTATACCATCCCAAGGTTCACCTACAAAGTTTAACAAGTTATTTTGACTAGACCCTTCTCCATTTAAGTTTTGATTAATGAAATCTTGGATTCGAGGACATAATCTAGGGTCATGATCTTTGTTGCAAGTTGTACACCAAAACAAGGTTTTTCTTCAACAACGTTATTGGTGTTTAAAGGAATGGGAACCTTTTGATCATGGTTTTGGTGTTGGTTCTGGTTTTGATTTGGATCTCCCCTTGGCCTATTCCAACCATTGTTATTGTTTCCTCCAAGTCGGTTTCAAGATTGTGCTCGTGCATTTTCCAAATTCACCTACCTATTCTGGAAAGTTGTGTTGCTTTGAACTATGGTTGTTTCCAATTTCTTAATCATTTCGGTTATGGCAGCCAAGGAGTCATCATATGGATCAGCTATAGCCTTCAACTTTGGTTCAGCTTTGGGTTGGATGGCCCTCGGATTAACCAAAGATCTGATCTTGCAGCACCTTACCCAATATTGGTCAATATTTTTAGCTTTGTTTTGGACATCGGCTAAATCAGTAGGCTTCTCTTGACTAAGGAAGATCCCAAATTGGCCTTGGAATGTATTCATGTTATAAAGTTTAAGAGTAGCAGGTGGAGGGGTGTACTCAACAGGAATACCATCCTTTAGCTTGTTGAATCTTGCATTGATTTCATCCACTTTCATTTTCATTTCTCTTTATGCTAATTGATACATTCAAGATGAACCTAACATCCTTATTTTCTTGCCATTGTTCTAGGAAAGCCTTCTTCAAGCCATCATGTGTTTTGATACTATTATCAAGAAGCCTTTGAAACCATGTTTGGGCTTCCCAAGTCAAGGTCGAGGAAAAGAGTCTGAAAAGAACATCTAAGTGACCGATTTCCCAAAAACAAATACGAACCATGAAGTTATACCAACAATTAAAGGCTGTTATGGCATTATTTCCACTGAACTCAAACCATTTTTCAATGATTTTGGGCATAGAGTTAGGATAACTGGGTATGGTTGAGAAGTCAAAATACTTAAAGGAATCTGTCGACCAAGATGCCATGTTTGAGGGTGAAGGATTTGATTGATTTGAAGAAGAAATACTTTGAATGATAAATTGAACTACCTTTATTTTCTCCCTATACTATCTCTCGGGTCAGAAATAAGAGAAGCAAGTGCTTGAGAAGAAACTCTTGTGGAGTGTTTCTTAGGCACAATTCTCTATGTGGAGTCACTAGATGAGCTAATTGAAATTTAAATTAAGGCTCATCAAAGTGTTTTAAGATGTCATTTAGGCTTGAGTTGGATGGACTTATGAGCTGCATGTTGTGTGGTTAATCCACTTGAAATAATCGACATACTAATTAAAACTAAGACTACGTTTGCCTCACTCAACAAAAGTGAATTTAATCACTTCTGAAAGTCTGGTTTAATTAAGTTTGGGTGACACCTTGTTTCAGATATCTTCTCTCAAGCAAGTCCTCATTCAAAGCCTAACACAAGCTCTTTAATGACAACAAGTGCTCTACATTGCATTCTGTTGCAGGGGAGCACCCCCCCACCCCTCTCACTCCCACTCCCGAAGCTCGCTCCCTTCGGGAGCTTGCTCCCAAAACACACCCAATTTTGGGAGCGTGGGAGCATGCTCCTTACCTCTCCTATACTAAAAGCTCCTATACTAGGTTGATCATTTGATGATAGTGTTATGGTACCTCCCTTCTTTGCCAAGCTCCTATAAAAGTTGTTATGGTTGATAATTTGATGACAATGTCTGCATGACAGTCAGACAAGAGACTAGAAGACTTGGGATGCTTTGAAAGATGAAGTCAATCTCAATAATTATGATAGGACAATCATTGCCAGAATTTAGAACTTGATTCCAAACAACTTGTTTGTTAAGCTTGCCCTGTCAGGGTCACAATTTTGGTGAGTGATTGGAGGTGGAACCAAATGAAAAGGTCTAAAAGATACAAGTTGGTTGAATCCTACCTATGGCTGCTCACTAGGTCTGGGCTAGACGTAAAGTTAAAGAAAATATGGAGACTGAAGTCCAAGGAGAAGACATGGCTTTATAGACTGGAATCCATCTGGAAGGATTTCTTAGAACTCAAAAAAGATTTATTTGCGTGGTTGTTTATCCATCGTGGGTTGCCTTTAAGCTAGTGCTCGGAATACTTAAGAGTCCTTCAACCCATGTGCCCATTGCATGGCAAAAATGTAACCCTCAAGCATATATTTTGGTGCTGTAAATATCCCAAATCAACCTGGGATTTGGCCTTTAAGTAATTTTGTTTGTTGCTTCCGATTAATTTTGCCTGAAAGTCGACCATTTTTGGAGATTCTCTCCCATGGACCTAGGAATTTCACACATAGGCAATGCATTAGATTAGAAATTTTATATCATCTCTTGGAAACAAGAAATGAGTGTATATTTACCAATGTACATAATTTACCTAGCATGATTTGTCCCTAATATGTGCCGATCTATATCTACAGATCCACGTGCAGGAAAGGAAGGTTGGTTTGGAAGTGGTCATTTGTGCGAGCTTTAGATCACTAAACAGCATGCCCTGCACCATGAGCATAGCCCCCATGGAGGAGCGCTTGCCAATGCATTTGGCTCATTCTAGAGCTTCTGGTGATAGTCGACCTGCATCAGCCTAAGTAAAGGGCAGGCCCAAATTTTTGTGAATGTCAAGAGAGGTGAAGGTGCTGGCCTGTCACTAGGACTTTAAAGTTCACTGATTTGACAAGTTTTGACCATCCCTCTAGCCATATCTGAACTCAAGTAATCTGAAAAGTCCCAAGGAAGGAAGCAATGGATGAAAGCCCATTGTGGCCAAAATCCTAAGCCTGCAAATGATGGATGGGGGCACAGCTCCTAACATGAGTATGATTCCAACAACTTCCTGATATAACGTTTACTATGGTTAGCTGGCCTGTTGTCTGTGTTTATTTATGTTTGTATGGCTTGGGAGTTATGAGACTTAAAGAAATATTAGTGTTCCTCGTGGATTATGGGTTATTTCTATGCTGTGTTTTAATTCCGTTTTCCATTCAATGGCTAGGTTATGCATATGGTTATTTTCTGGAATTGCATGAAGTACTTGTGAATTAACAGCTTTGGGCATGCATTTCAGCTGGAGTGGTTTGATAGCACATCATTTTTAGGTTGAATCAAATAGCATTAAGAATTTTGTGATTTCTTTTGGCACCTATTGGCACCATGCTACTATATCTATGGTTCTACTGTATAGTTTGTCAAGCCCTCTCTTTCAGAATTGTGAGCAAAGCAGATGCAAGGGTTTGTTACACAGTTGGGATACCCACTCTTTGATGATTTGTCTGGGTTTCCATGTTTAAAGAATATACACAGAGAAAGAGCTGCATTGCGGGTGCCATGTAGTCTTCATATCAAAGGAATAATGTTTTTAACAATGATTTTTTTGAGACATGCATGTCAATATATTTATAATGGATTTTCTCTGTGTCTTTATTGTTACCTCAGGCTAACTATGTGTATAAATGTGAAAACAAACAGGGAGGAAATTCTGGATCAGAGCCTCCAGCAAGTCCAGTGCTATCCATGGAGTGCATAATTGAGGAACTGCAATCGAGGATGAAGAGACTTGAGCGATGGCACTTGCTCAACACAGTAAGTATGACGGACTTCTGTGTGGATGTCTGATCTAGTGGCAGTGCATTCTCTGTGCATGTAAAGTGAAATATTATCTATTTCATAGAAACTGAAAAGCTTTCAAATGTATGCTTCTGTTTTATTGATATTTCTTCGTTGACAACTTCCTTGGGACACACAACTCATCGTTTTAATTATCTGAATTTCTATTGTAGAGATTCTACTTGCCACCTAGATGCCTTTTTTACTTGTTCTTTCAAACTCTATTTTTCTAGTCTCGTAATGACTGCTGGTTTTATTGAGTAAAATTTTCCTGAGCATAAATACTGTACAATATACAGCTGTTTTCTGAGTCCCATTTGACATTGTTTGGTCCATTATAGTTCAGAATTCTCATTGCCCTATATATTTTTCTTGTGCAGATATTGTGGACATTTCTTACGTCTGCTTTAGTTGGATACGCAATGTATCAACGAAAACGAAGATTGCATTGATCTTTAATATATTTAGATTTCTTTGGCTTGAAAAGGTTTTTATGATGGGTGTTGATGTATCAGCCCAAAGTCGAACAGCCATTCTTTCCAGTCTCATTTCAGATAGTGGTTACAAAATCAGGGTTCTGGCCTCCCTCGCCAAGTTCTTACAGATGGCCCTCACACATCCAAAAAATGGAAATTTTCTTGCCGATGTGCTTTGGAAAGGTAAATGTGGATTCCATGAGTAAGCCCCACGCTAGTCAAAAAAGTATCATATTAATCAATTGGCATGTTTATTTGAATATCCACATATGATGTACTTTCATTACTGTATATAATATTCTCATACAGGCAAAAGTAATTTCATCTGCTTGCTACTGTACATTGCACCTCTGCTCCAATAGTGTCACAAATTCTGCAGTTATACATCCTGATAATCGTTAATATTTACAAATGCTGGAAATGCGAGACAATTATTTTATACCAAAGCTGATTTGGTTAATGAAAAATATGAATATTTTACTCCTTAGTTTTGTCCTGGACATTACAGACCTGTTCATAATCTTTCAGTTGCTGAACATGCTCGTTTGATATAATTTGTTGATTTTGATCATATTCAGATCATGTTACATTTTACTTGTTACTTTTAGATCTGAATTTCAGAATGCCAAATATATAGTGCCCTTGGGCATAAATCACTTATAAGATAGATCACGAAGATCTCAAGATGAGATGATACGAATGCGAGTTTGGGTTGGTATTTATACACAACACAAGTGAGGTGTTCCTTCATGAAGGGAGGCACCCCTTCAAAAGTTGGTTATGGGCACACAAAGCAAGGGCACACCCCAAGGAGATTATTGAACCTACATATCAAGGTTGACTAGGTTGGCCTTAACCATACTTGGTAATATAATAAAGAATAAGGCCTTAGCCATAATTACAATAACATTATTATACATACAAATGGCTCATGGTTTTGTGTATATAGATCACACCAGGAAGTCCAATACCCCACCTCTTTGAGCTAAATAGGGAGACAGAGAGGGCATTATAATACAAGATTACAAAATACACTCCCCCCTTTAATGCTAAGCAGAGGGAAAGATCATCAACGACCAACATTGAGCTCTAGAATGATTTATGGGAAGATATTGTCAGAATATTGAGCAATGGCCTGTTGTGGAAACGATTCCTCTTGATAGTGCTAGAATGAGCTTGCAAGAAACTTAGTGGCATTAGATTCATTCTGAAAACAAGAAGCTCTTGAACAAGGGCTGAAGGTGGAGGAGATTCCTCCTAAAAGATAGCCACTTAGGTATAGACCTTGACCAAATTGAAGGAAGAGTCATTGGTACAGGGAAATCATGCAAGGTGTACCACTATCATTATTGAATAATGGAATCACACTGTCAAGAGTACTAGATTTATGTATTTAAAACTTTTATTGCAAATTCAGAAATTCCACATCACATTGAAGGTTTCCCTCATCTAGTCCCCATGAACTTTAGCCTTAGGGCTGATATGAAATATTAATTTACCACTTCAAACAACAGGCTATATTTCAGATCACATTAACTTGACATTAGGAGGCCCCAAAGAAAAATACCTAACATATGCCGACAAGTTGAAGCTCTTAGGGCACACTTTTCCAAGCATAGACCAGATCTTAAATCAATTTAATTACTGCAAATTTACCACAGAAAATCTGCTCAAGATGTTTGTCAAATCACTCAAAAAATTCAGCCCCTAAAGATGTGAGATCAACATAAACCACAAGTGTTGGAACTTGCCCAATCAAGAAGCCAATGGAAGCTAAAAATCAAATATGCAAATATACAAGTGTCAGACAGCTGGGAACTTCATATATATCTATAAGAATGAAGTAAATATGCAAACCTCAGTTTATCACATAACTGATAAAATCCTGCTGGCTCTCTAAAGCACTACCTAGGGAAACCATGAAAAATCTTGCCGCCGCCAAAGATCTCTAAAACACAAGTGTCAACATCACAAGTCAGCCTTGTCTTCAACAAGAAGTGTGCATCACACAAGCTCTCCACACTTGAACAATTGTCTTCCTTAGGGTTTGCAAACCCTTTCCATGTTGCGTCACACACGTACACGGGAAGACAACTTTAGTGCCAACATCCAAATCTACGTGAATCTTGAAAAGCTAGGTCTTCCACTCTTTCATCGTCACAAGCAGAACTCCATGACCTTTCCCTAGCCTTACAACCCAAAAGAACAAGGCCCCAAAATCTTGCAAGGGATTACTCCACTCTCGATGTCTTGCACTAGGGTACAAAACCAAATGATAGAACAAGAACAACCATCATATCAACATCATATTCATTTCTAGGCTTTACAGGTATAACACAAACCGTAGTTATCAAATGAGTAAACCCTCACATCATACAAGAACATCCAATATGCCCCTCTTTCACCTTATCTTGTCCTTTGGTTTCCCCATGAACCCTAATGTATCCAAGACAAGTACAATGAAGATTACAATGGTAATGAATGAATGCAAGAGCTCTCTCCACCCTTGTATATGCAAGTAGGTGAAGGAGGCTAACATAAAATAAGGATCACTCTACAATACAAGTATGCACAAGTCAAACTAGGGTTTATCCTTCCTCCAAAGTGAAATACCCTCCAAATCATGATCTTTGGCTCAACACTCCTCCAAGATGGTGTGATCCCCTCAAAAAATGTTAGTTCAATGCTCCATCTTTTGGGGCGGTTTGTTGTCCAAGTGTCTTAATGCAAGATGATCTTATAACTTTGTTGCACATGTGTTCACATGTGCCTAGTATTACTCTCATGAATGCCAATGTGGTCAGCTAGCTCTAATGTTGCTCCTCAGCATATGGGTTTGGGTCCATCACAAACCTTCATGAATTATTCTCAATCCAAGTGTCCTAAAGTCAAGCATCCAACCTCCAAGGTATACATCTCATGGTACCAATCTTGAAAGGTTATGTGCCCTACTTCAAGTGCTCAATGTTCCTCCTTCTAGGTAGGTACCTCCCTTAATTAAGCAATAAACTCCCCCATTTTGTGTACCCAATGAGTTAGGAAACAAGTTTATCAGGGAAAAAATCACTTAGATAAGGGCACTCTGACAACACTCCAATCGAATCAAGCATCCATCAACTTCCCCTAAAACTACAACTTGCAACTGCAATGCCTCCACAAAGTCGAAAGAATCCTTTGTCATGATGGAATGTCATACATACTTTGTAAGAGCCACACCCACAAGAACATGTCCACACACCCCAACATCCAAACAATTAATTCTCATAAATGTGTCTCTTTCCAAGAAGTATGTGACTTGTCCTTTGGATGCTGAACATGTAAGGAGAGTACAACTAGGCAACTTGGTTTACACTACCAAACCAAGCTACTCCCTCTCACACTTTGCTAGGGGCTCTAAAAGAACAAAGACCAAATGTGAAACTAAAGGAGCATAGCCCTAGGTCTCACTTCTTTTGATCGAACTTTGGAATCACTCCATAATAAGGAAGACATCAACAATAGCTTGTCAAACTCCATTATCCATAATTTCATCCTCATGGGCCAACATCTCTTGGTACCATATCAAGAGTTGTGCAGGACATCTGACAACGATAATCACATCTATAACATGACCAAGACAAGTGGATTAGATCTATTAAAACACCAAGAAAAATTTGCATACATCTCAACTCATTGATCTTGATATATCAAGCTTAGGGAATAAGTAACAACGCATCAGGGGTCATCATCAAAGTATGAGCATGAGAATCCTTTTCCTCACCTCAAAACCTATGGAAATTGAAGTAGTCTCAACAAGGGTACTTCCTTCTTGAGAGGATCATGAAGCAATAGTATCATCATAAACAACTTCCTCTTCTCGAGAGAATCCAACAATTGTGACGATATTCATCATTACTTTGAAATGAGCAAAGTTTATTTAAAGAAATATGAGCATAGTTCATTTACTAAATATCCAAAACAAGAAGGATAAAAGTTAAAATCCCTGAAGGACAAATACATAATAATTAAGTAATGAACATATATATGATTACAATGTGAGGGACGACATACTTACATACACGAGTACCATCTTGAACAACTACCTCTTCTTGAGAGAATCCAACAATTGTCATGGTACTTATCTTTGAAATGAACAAAGTTTATCTAAAGGAATTGGAACATGGTTCATTTACTGGATATTCAATATAAGAACAATAACATGTTAAAATCCATAAAGACAAATATATAATAATTGAGTAATGAACATATATATGATTATAATGCCATGAAACGATATACTTATATATGCATTGACTGGTCTCTATGGATGATAGTTTATGTCCTTCATTAGGGTGTGACACTTCATTATTTATTAATTTATTATTATTATTATTATTGATGTATATTTATATATATTATATCCATTTGCATTGTTCCCCCTTCAGAAATTCTTTCTTAAAAACATATTTATGGAAAGAATTATATCTAGTTCTGGCTTGTAATGCCTTCTAATGACCCTTTGTTCCCATTGTCGTAAGAGGATACAAGATGATATGATCTTCTAAGTGTCGAGCAAAAATGTCAATTGTGAAAGGGTTTTCCCACCCTAATTTGATCTGTTTTGTGATTGTGCTTTTATAGCTTTCTTGGAAAGAACATGTTGTATTGTGATTCCCACGATGACGTCTACTTTGATACCCAATTGTATTAGCATTATTATTGTTTGGAATATAGGTCAATTGTTTGTATTCAAAACAATTGTTGATGTAATGATTGGTTCAAGCGTTGATTCTTGTGGATTGGATGTTGATATGGAGCTTTAGTAACTTGATCTTTATTTTTGATACTTGTTATGTTTTCTTGATTGGCCTTTTGTAGTATGTCTTCTTTGCACACTTGTGTTGCTTTGTTCATCATCAAATGTTTATTGGTATATATATTCAAATTTCCAATCGCTCGTACCTTGATATCAGAAAATATCCCTATTTCCACTAGATTGGCATCTTTAAATTTTGTAATGTTGATTGGATCTATATTGGCTCATTTCTCCATTGTTTGGATGCTTACATCCAACAACTTTGTTATTTCAATGGTATCAATCATTGTTTATTTATCAATCAATGATTCCTTGCTAGTAAATTGCTCCAACTTGTTATGTAGCGACTTCTTATCATTCTTTAGTGTATTGAGCTTCGATTATGATACCTTAAGAGTGAAATCCTTCATCGTTCTTTGGTTTGTCGACTTTACCCTTAAGGTCTTGATTCTCAAGTTGCTCATCTTTTAACCTTTTGATTTGTTCAAGCAACATTTGATCAAGGTTCCTTAGGCTAGAGAGTTTTTCATCTTTTTTCAATAACCACTTGAGGTCTTAATTCTCATGTTCTAATTTATGATTACATTGCTTCGTGTCTTTTGACTTTTTTATTTGTGTAAGTAATTTTTCATTATGATTTTTTAGGCGAAAAAAGTAGTTGTCCTTGTATTGCAATGACAACCTTGTCAAATTATTTTTCCATCTTTTGTATCGACTTTTGTTTTTCCTAAAGGATCACATCTAAGATATCTATAAGCTCTTCTTATGAGGGTGCTTCTAAGCATTGCTTCATTTTGATGTCCTATAATGTTTTTTTTTCTTCCTATAGGAGAATGTCAAAAATATGTTCTCTATGTTTAAGATGAAAGTAAGTAGTGTTTCTATCAGAGTGAATTTAGAATTATGACAATATTTTTATCAAACAGAAACGCAATATCAAATTTGGATATGAATTTATAATCATATATTGTAGTTGTAAGTTCTTAACCTCATATTCTTTTTCGCCAAAAATGTTTTCCTTTTCAATTATACTTGGCTTTAGAATTAATAATGTATTTGTGACATCAACACTAATATAATTTCTCTTGTTGCCAAGACAAATAGCAATGCTAATATCATTTTCTTGAATAATCTTTTTTAAGTTTTAATAGAGCATTCACACATCTTGAATAAATACCAAAGAATTTGTTTTTCATCACTAGATTCCATTTTGTTTTTGTTAATAAATAAACCCCTTGGATACCAACTTATATGTTCTTTTCAAAACCTTTTAATATGCCTTAATTATTCAATACTTAAGATTTCCCCATTAAATTTGTTCTTAGCGATATTAAAGTTTTTAAATTACTCTTTAATTTATCAATGGATTTTTATATCTTAATTCATTAATATGATAATCCCTTTTTTATAGTGTGACTTATAACTTATAAGTATTTACCCCTAAAATAAAATTGGGTTAAGTTAATACTATGCACATAATACTTATTTTACTTTGTGATTATGTTCTCTATTCTTACTCAATGTGTAGCCACTGTGATGAAGAGTTGCGTTGGGCAGCATTATATGAACCGACCATGATAGCTTCACGATATATGATGAATTGAACATTGACAGTTAACGATTTGGCGTTGGCGGCATGAAAGAGTGACTGCAATTCTTAGAATTCGATAATCGACTAGGTGGTAAATAACTTGAAGATTGGATAATCTCAAGTTGCAGTTGTTCTAGACTTCTACGCCCTCCACCAATTGTTGGTTATCCCTTCAATATACCACATACTACAAGTTTGCACCCTAGAATGGCATATTCTTTGATTAAATGTCTTCTACGCAGGGCTTCAGATAGAGGTGAATTCTCTTTCCTAGTTGATAAAATGATTGAGTACAACCAATTTTATTTATTTCATGTTTGTCGGATATGATACCGAATTATCATTCCTTGTTTATAACATGTTCCAACTTCCAATTGATAATTTCCTTTGGATGTCAAATTGATGAAAAGATTTATTTTATTTTTATTTGCAGTAAATAGTAATTTTTACCTATATATAATTTCTCATAGAGTGGAAACTTTGAATGGTCAAGGACCAGTTGCGGTCAAAGCCTTGGTAGTTCAAAGAAACTTTGAAATAAATGGAGGTGGAGAAAAGTTAGATTAGACAAGGTTTGAAAGGAGTGTGGCCTAAGGATGGCATCATAATTTCTCTAATACCAAATGAAATAAACAAAGTTCATCTAAAGAAATACGACCATAGTTCGTTTTCCTGAATATCTAATATAAGAACGATAATAAGTTAAAATCCATAAAGAAAAATTATATAATCATTGAGTAATGAATATATATATATGATTACATTAAAATGGGACAATATACTTGTATATGTCACTACTACATTTGGACCTCAAATTTGATGTTTCCTATGATTGAGAAACAATCATTTCCTAGCGTCGAAATGAAGTTGAACAAGCAGAAATTTTAGATGAAATCTCATGTTTGGCTTCGACAAACATCTATTAAGCGATGTTTAAGAAAAAATCACATTTTGACCTCGAAATGAAGTCAAGCAGGCGAAAATCCATTTGGTATGAAAAAAAACATTGTCTAAGGAAAATTGGGAGGAGAGATAGAGAAAGGAGGTAAATTGCATCTTCAATATTTTTTACATTTCATTTGTTTAATAAACACAATTTTATTCATTTTGTGAAAGGGGAGTGGAATTCACTGCAAATTCATTTTGTGAAAGGGGAGTGGAATTCACTTGATTTGGAAATGAATTTGCAGTGAATTCCACTCCCCTATATGGGAAAACATCATTAGGCATATAATCCTCTTCTTAAGAAAAATTCTATTTGTTCTCAAGTTTAAATTTGTCTCCTCTAGTGTTTGTTGAGCCACTTCTTGGATCTACTGTGAATCTATGATTTGTGTCCTTGTCCTAAGTTAGAGTTTTATTGGTGGTTGAGGCTAGAGGAACCAAGGCTCAAGTGACAAAGTTGCAATGATAAGATCATGTATAATTGATTAATATTGCTATAGATCCTCTTCTCCCCTCCCCTGCAATAATTCTTGTTATTATTCATTGTCATGGTTAATGCATTTGAATTATGGAATGTATAATGGTTTGAGAAGGTTTGTCTTGATAGAATTATGTGCAAGTATTAAGAAAGATCAAATGTTGGAAAATCACTTGATTACTCATTGACAAAAACAGGAGCAAAAACTTTCAACAAGTTTTCACCTTACATTTTTATGATAAACAATTTATCCTTGCTCTGTTAGCGAGAACTCAACCCTCTCAGTGGGTATTAGTATCTACCATTATAGGTGAAAATCCCTCTTAACAAAAGTACTACCAACTCCGTCGAGCGAGAATTCTTAGAATTCTTCTTCTTTTGGGTTAGTTTCTTCCCCTTTTTAATAGCTTATATTTTTTATTTGTTTCTAGGACATGTTAGTTTGCTTCCTTTTGATCTTTGGAATATAAAAAAAATTTGGGTTTTATTGCTAGACTTTTTTTTTACCTCATCTTCCTTCTACTCACAAGGCACTTCAATGATAGTCACAAGCAACTTGCATCTTTCCATTGGCAAACACATTCTTGTGTCTAAAGGTTTGTCTTCTTCAACTTGTGAGCAACATGATAGTTGCTTGTTTCAATGGAAGTGGTGTCCCTTGTAATGTTTCCTTGATGTTCAGTGTTATTGAGTTTTAGGGGTTTGATTATTATTGTCGTCATGACAAGTTCTTCATGTTTGTTATTATGAAGATGGACATTAATATTTTTCTTTCTTTCTTCCTCCCTTCTGATGGTATCATTTTTTATGTAGAGTTCTCATAAAGTGGTCGAAAGGTGTCGTTTTCTTGCATAAAAAGTAAACTAGACTTTCACATAGAGAAATAAGATGGCCCACAATCATGTGTTTTGCATTTTGTGTTGATTGGGCATTCCTAGAGTAAGTGCCTTAGTAAGTAGTGTTGTATTATATGCCATATAGTAATTAAAATATTTGAAATCTTCCATTTTCAGCTTTTGGCAGTTGTATCCCAAATTTTCATAGAGGACTCTCCTCATTTCTAGACATTGTCAAGCTCACTTTATTCTCTACAACAAATTATTAGCAAAGACAATGGATTCACATTCATAGGCATTATTTTATTTTATGCATGTGGTAAAAAATCAAACACCACCGTCTTTGTTGATTTATGTTTGTTGTCTTGATTGACATTATTGTAGTGCTTTCATTGAGTGAATTTAGTTAAAGGATTTCATGACATGTAGTACAAAAGAATCTTCCTAAGCAATGCTATGAAATTTACTCCATCTAGTGGAAGGCTAATGCTTGAAGTAAAGTGTGAAGGGTGTTACCAACTATTTTGTACAATAGTTGAACCTCCTATTGAGCCGCCATTTGATGAACATGGTCAATGTTCATATTCAATGCAACAAAAGTTCAGAATGTTTTTCCTAGTCAATTTTGGCGAGTCATTTTTATTTTTATGTTGAAATGACCATGCCCCATGGGGTTTTTGTAATAAAGTGTGCTAGAAGGGGTTTTGAGTGGCTCGGTCCCCTAAGACGTAAAATTCATCTAAGGTATTCCATGGAGCTTTTTCCTTTGTCAATTATGCTTTGCCTATAGCCGAGTATAATCGACGAGGTTTTCTCTTGCTTCCTCCAAAGCTGGAATGCCTGATTTTGAATTTTGATCTTTGGAGGGTTATTAGAGTCCAACTAGTAAATATGAACCCACTATGCACTATTGGTATGTTATATGGTCATTTCCTAAGCCTCGAGATGCTTTAAAAATGTGTCAAAAAAAAATTACTGACGGCGTTGAGTTTTTTAATTTTTAATATTTGATTATAGAGAATTAATTAAAATTTTCAATTGATTAAACCATTTTTACCATTGTTTAAATGAAAATTTTCAATTTGTCATAATTAAGTGGTTCGGGGGGTGTTTTTGGCAAATGAACACTTATTTTCTAAGCCAAAACTCATTTAACCTCTAGACACACTTATCCTAAGTTTAGGACTATTACTTTCCCTTGAAATTAATATTTTCTCAAAAAACCCAAAAAATGAGAAATGTTAGTTAAAATAATAAAAAATAATAAATTGGAGAAAATCAAAATATCTCCAAAAAAGACCAAATTGAATAAAATAAAGAGCTAATTAGCTCAGCATGGAGCATTTATGATGATTCCAATCAATATCGGTCAGTTTCAGATCAAGTATTGGAGTGTAGCAGTTGAACTATCAGTCAGAAATTCACCCTCTTTGGTCAAATTCATTTTTGGGTTGAAGTAATTGTTATCTATTGGCCCGATGATCATTACGAGGGGGGATGAGCCACTTCACCCCCCCCTCATCATTACAACTCAGTATTATCTCAATTGTAGCTCAGTTCAACTCCAAATCATCATGCCAAGCTCATTCAATTACTCCGGTGTTACTCTTAGTCCGGATTTAGGGATTTGAGCCCTATTTTCTTTCCTTTTTGTATAAATAAGAGAATCTTCTTCCCATTTGCATATGGAGAATTTTCAAGAGACCTCTGCTCAAATTGTAACAGTTTTATTTGTTTAATGAATGGAATAAAGTGACTTTGGAGGTCCATGTGTGGGTTCTTGGTGCTTGATTTTCATTTTGTGGGAGGTGACATCTTTTTTAAACTTATTCTTTTCTTTTGCAAAGTACATGATCATTGCTAGCTTAGGAAGGCTATAAATCTAGCATAGTAGAGTAATCATTTAGCATTATAATTTGATTATCTATGTAGAATCCATTGAATGTCTGAATTGAACAGGAAGTAGTAGGTATACCATTGTTTTTCATATATTTTCTAGATTAAACATTCTGGCATTTGATCTTGTGTTTAGTTTATTGAGAATTTTGTTTTAGGGATCACCGAAGGTGGAGAAAGGGTTGAAGTTCAACCACCTCTTCACGAAGCAGGAGTTTTTTTATTTAACACTTTCACTGTGCAGGGCATGCAAAGCGCTTATTTTCCAGTCAAGAAACACAACTAAAAGGAGCTTTTTCCTATCCTTCATAAACTTAAAATCTTGTCCTTAAGTATCGAATCCATCTATCCTTCTTCTTGCTTCTTATTGCCTCTTTTTACTTTGCTTCTTGTCTTCACTCCTTACCATTCTTGCTTCTCTGGTTTTCTTGCTCTCTTTTTGCTCTTCTTTTTTGCCTCTTTTTGACCCTCTTTCCTTCAATTTTTTGCAACCATCTTTCACTTGTTGGATGCCCTCTTTTGGCCTTTTTATTTGCAGCCATTCTTCTCTTTGTCTGGCTGTCCTATTCCTTATTATTTTGCAGCCAACTTCTCTCTTAGTTGGCTGCCCTCTTTCACCTCAATTTTCAGCCTTTTTGGGCATTTTTTGTGGCCACTTTTTGGCACTATTTTGAGCTTGCTTTCTTTTCTTTTTGTAGTCATCTTTCACTTCTTTGTTGGTTGTCCATTACTTTATTTTTGCAGCCATCTAACTTCTTTGTTGGCTATCCCGCTTCCTCGTCTTTTCAAGTCTTTTTCCCTCTTTTTTGCATGTATTTTTTTCACTAATTTTACTTTAAAAAAGACCAAAATTTTGCATTAAGAAGAGTAATTTTGTACTTTGAATAATTTCATTTTTCTTTGCCATCTAGTTATATCTATTTCTTTTTTTTGACAAAATAATGTGTGCATGAGTGTTTGGCTTTCTTGTGTAGGTACCGAGGAAGTGAACCAAGAAAACAAGACTTGAGGAAATTGAAGAAAAAGCTCAAAAAACCAAGAAAACAAGCATAAACGAAAAATACATCCTTTGTAAAAGCTATTAAAGCTTGTTTCAATCTTCTAGTTTTTTCAAGTTCTTTTCAAAAGGGTTAAATTCCCAAAGTTGTAATTTATTAATAGAAGGGACTAGTGGGCTCAAGCCTCCCACGTTTTTCTTACTTCCCCTATTTGGGGGAAGTGTGTCTTGTGTGATTTTTTATCTTTGCTTAGCTTAGATTGTTTTAGACTTAGTTTTATTTTCACTAATTGCTAGTTTAATTTCATCACATGCATGCCATTTATTTCCTTATATTTCTTGCTCTTTAGCACAAGAGCACTCTCTAGCGGAGAGCATTAATGCATTGCACCTGCATTCTAGATTAGATAAAACTCTTGAATCTCACCATAAGGTGGATCAAGATAACTCTCTGTCGAAGAGTTTTGTTTGTTAATATAATTTGCATCTCACCATCCCCATAAAATTGGAATTTACTTATTTTTATAGTGTGTATGCTCAACCCGATCGTGATACCCAGAAGCACTGTAGTTATTTAATTGATAGATATAATTCCAACTGCCATCATAATAAAATTTACCACTTCGCAGTTAGCCCAATATTCTATGTGGCCAATCTCTTAGTGGGTATGCTAGGTAGCTCTCCTTGTTTCGTAGTAGTTGGAAAGTTATCGAACGCCTGACTGCGAACCGGATTGTCCAACATGTGCCTGAACGAAGCCAGTTAGAGTATTTTTTGTTATATTTCCAAGTGGAAATCCCCCTCGCCTAATTAACAAGATCATTCATAAAATGTACATTAAAGTTTGACCAAGTACATTTCCAAAACGATCTCACAAACATCTGAGACTTAGATTTTCAACATCTTGACTCCATTTTTAGGCACTAGTTTGTTTATACTTGCATCATCTGGTTTGGACCATTTGTCCATTTGTTTAAGTTATTTTATGCGTGGATTCATTAATATTTCTCTCATTATTCTTATCATGTTTTGCAAATAGCAACGTGGATTGCGTAATTTATCTTTTTTATGTATATCAAAACTCCTAAACAACACTAATTCTCACCATTCATCTAAGAACACCTTAAAACAAAAATCCTTAGATAACCTTTTTAGGGACTACCCCCCTTGGCTTCTTTAGGGGTTAGCCTAAATGGAGGATTTGGGATCAAGTGACAGTACTTGGCTCTCTGCTTGCCTCCAAGGCCACACCTTTCCCGCTTAGGGAAACATCAGTCCAAAATATTTCTGCTGACGGTGTGCATTCGACGGACAACAAAGGGGTTGTGAGGATTGTATCAATGAATTTATGGCATCAGTTATGTTTTCAATTAGTAGCACAATGTATAAGTTGTAGCACCATATAATAGTCGCCTAGTAATAATATTAACATGAAATATGCAATCGATAATATCGAGGTGTTTTATTCATGAAATTCTTTGAATTTATTCTTATTGTGCTAATGAATGGTTTTTGTATTTGTTGAGATAGAAACAATATTAGGTAACCTTAACCGGGTCACTAATAGAGACAATCAAAATGCTCATATACAATCTTTCATTGATTTTGTATTCGGTGCCAATGCAGATTTTGCTAGGCTAATGAAAGCAATTCTTTTAGCACACACACTATCAACCATGATAAGCCTGCATTTATTCATAATCATTCCAATCTAATTGATCATTATATTGGTGATGAGAAATGTTATTGCTTTTGTAAAAAATGCAAAGGCATAAAGAGAAGAAGGGTTGTTAGGTCAACGAATATTAAACATTGCTTAGAGTATGGGCAATTTGTAGGTGGAAGAGAATATCACCCCTTGATAAGATATCAAAAACATGGTTTTTGACCATTTTTAATAGTTTTAATAGTTTTTCTATTTTGATACAAATCGGATTTATTTTGTTGTAATTATTACATAGACAAGACCACCAATGTTTGGAACTCCACATGCTATAATTCATAATAGAGATCATGTTGAAGGTGATGAAATTGAAGTTGATACTATGGAAGAAATTGACCCTAATATTATTGAGAATGAAAGGATAAATAGGTTGAACCATAACACATTTATTGCCATGGATGAGAATGCACATGCGGATGATATCCATGAACATATTCATGATGTACCTCTTATTTATAAGGCACAAAAAGCCTTATACAAAGACTCAAAGACAAGTCTTCTCTCTGCTTTTTGGTTGCTAGTGAACTTGAAGGTAATGCATGGTATTTCAAACACAAGAATGACGCGGGTGTTATAGTATGTAAGATTTTTCTGAATATAATTATAATTCTTTATGTTTTACCTGTAATTGTAATATATAAGACCTAAATTTTTATTTTCCAACATATTAATTTCATTTTTCTTGTAGATTGTTAGGTGATAATTTTCTACCACAATTTAATATTTTACCTCACTAAGATAAAGAAATATGTGCCATTTTGAAAGATATATGAATGGAGTATAACACTATTGATGCATGTCCTAATGATCATAATGTATATATTATGGACAACATGCATCAAAAAATGAATGCCCTAAATGTGGAATTAGTAGATATCGTACCGATCAAGTAACAAATAAAGCACCATGCAAAGTTCTTCATCATATCCTGATAATTCCTCGTTTCCAATGATTGTCCATGTGCAAAAACATAGCACAATTGATATACTGTCATGTGTGGCATAGAAGTGAAGATATTGTCATGAAGATTCCTGGAGATGGTTCTATATTTAGAGACATCGAGGATAGATGGCCCATTTTTAAAGAACAACCTCGTAATGTTAGACTCAATGGCAGTTGATGGTGTCAATCCATTTGGAGAGCTTATAACCAATTACTCTATTTGATCAGTTTTTGTTATAAACAATAACCTTCCTCCTTGGATGACAATAAAGAGGGAGCATGTCATGTTGGCATTAATTATTCCACGTAGTTATCTTTAAGATTGTTAATACAACATATAAGCAATTCACTTTTTTTTTACAATTGTGCATGTACTATTAATAACTTAATTATATATATTAATTTTCAAATAACTAGGTATGCACCAAGTTAACGATATGGATGTATACCATGAGCCTCTCGTAGATGAACTTTTGAAATTATGGGTCGGCATCAATATGTACAACATCTACAAACCAATAGGGAGAAAACAATTTCAATTCCATAGCATACTTACATGGACAATTCATGATACAGAAAGGCTTACACATTTTGTGGTATGTAAACTTGTAATCATGTAAATATACATATCATTTATTACTGAAGTTTTCTTGGAATATTTTTGGCATTGTATTAGCATTACTATATAACTTGCAGGGATTCAAAGGGTAAATATGCATATCTAGTATGCGGTCTAGGAACAATATCTAGACGTTCAAGAAGCTTAGGAAATGAGGTGTACAATGAGTTCAAGCATTCCCTCTGTAAGGACCATAGGTATCGACTTTCTGAAGAAGAAAAAAATGGTTTAATGGGAAGGAAGAGAGGGAAAAAACCATGAAGAATGACGCTTCATTTTTGGAAAAGGGCATTTA
Organism: Pseudotsuga menziesii; assembly: GCA_001517045.1. Classification (NCBI taxonomy): domain Eukaryota; kingdom Viridiplantae; phylum Streptophyta; class Pinopsida; order Pinales; family Pinaceae; genus Pseudotsuga; species Pseudotsuga menziesii. The sequence continues at coordinate 33,012 of LPNX010174352.1, read as the reverse complement.
AGAAGATTCATGGTAAGCAATTGGATTTAGTTACATTCATGATATTTGTCACTTGTATTATTTTTTATATTTTGTTATTTACTTTGTTAAAAAGTCTTATTCCATATTTGATGTTTCTCAATGGTCATTATGACAAGCTTCCACAAGGTTTGAAATGATACTCTATCCAATTCAATTGGTTGTAATACTATGAGCACATATAAGTAGCCTATTTGTTTGACATAATGCATATTGGAAAGAATGTCACAAAAATCTTATGGAAACTTATAGATGAGAGGAATAACAACGAAAAAATTGCTAAAGTTATTAGTGAAATTTAGGAAGCCAACTCAATGATACATTGCTACAATAATGGAAATCCAATCAATCTTCCATGGTTATTAACAAAGCAAGAGAGCATGGTGTATAAGAGATTGTAGGAAAGATCAAATTTCCCATGGTTTTTTCTTCGAACATAGGAAACAACAACAACAACAACAACAATGAAGCAAGGGGATTTTTGTGAGGCTAAAACTCATGATGAACAAACATTTATTAAGGTTTGAAATTTTACAATATTTATTATCTTATGGTTTATACATTATGTGTTTGTAATACTTGTTCGATTCTAATCAAATTCAAAGATAATGCTTCAATTCTAATAAAAAACGTGAAATACATTTAAAGAAATGTGTTACTTTCAGTTTGTAATACTTGTTCGATTCTAATCAAATTAAAAGATAATGCTTCAATTCTAATAAAAAACGTGAAATACATTAAAAAATGTGTTACTTTCAAAGTAACACATTTCTTTAAATGTATTTCTCATTTTTTGTGGGGTGGGATCCATAAAAAATATGCAGTGTGGGACTACTCTTTGGATGTGGAATTGAATTCCACAACCAACGTGTGCTCCTACTTGAAATTTGAGGAAAACCACAGGGAGATATGTTGAAAAACGAAGATTTTTTCTTTTATTTCTTCTTCTAAAATTCATAAATATTATTTTATTATTTTAACTATTATTTTATTATTTTCCATAAGAGGCCCATTTTAGACCCAAAATTTGCTCTAATGTTTCCACTTGTAGGTGGTTGTCATCTAAAGAAATCCATACACGTGATATCAAGTATTGGAAGAGAGAAATATCCCATCTAATGTGTGAAATGCAAAAGTTTTTGCTTCCAAGTTGTTTCAATGCACAAGAACGCCACCTCATACACCTAATGAAGGAGATTGAAATGTGTGGACCCGTACACACAAGGTCAATGTGGTTGTTTGAGAGGCACTTGAAAGCATTGAAGGATTTTGTTAGAAAAATATCACATCCAAAGGGATCAATGGTTGAAGACTATATGGTATATCAATCCACTGTATATTTTACTGAGTATTTTCTCCAAGTAGTGGGTGATATCAATGTGCCTCTCCTTTGGAATGTCAAATCCATGAACAAATTTGAAGGGGAGGTGTTGTTGGGGAAAGGTAGATGGAGAAAAGTGAAGGTAGTAGTTTTTATTGTATTTATTATCTCCGTACATATGTTTTGAAGCATGGTTGGTTCACTAAATCTATTTTTCCTTTATCCAGGTAATGTAAAGTGGGATGCAATTAATTTATACATTGAAAATAATCTTGATTGGATGAAGATATGGATAGAGAAATGTAAAGAAGTTTACTATACCTTATCATGGACTAAGGAGTCTGAGTTGATTATAAGATATTTTTATGGATAATGATACAAATTTTCCCTAGATTAAATTGATCTAGCATATGGTGCAAATGATAGAAATTTAATCAATATTTTACTTTGATGTTTACATTTCAAAACCCAGTGTTGTATCGTTTTTTGTTCCTGAAATTATCTTATACAGATATTTATCAACTCATGACAGTGCATTTATAACATGTTGAACATGTAGGTGAAACATCATAAAGCTATGTGGTATAGTGGAAGAAAATATCACATCAATTAGTTAGATGATAAGAAGAAAACCTGTGACAGTGGGATAACTACAATTTTCCAAGTTACTAATATTTCCCATAGGGGATAACAGACATCCGGTCACATTGGATTTGAGGTACTATGGCTATTTGAAAGACATATTGGAGTGGTTCTCTTTAAAGAAAAGTGGTACATGTTTCTACAAGGTGATGAACGGATTGTTACTGATCATGAAAATGGATTTACCAGGATTAATACTACTAGGTACGAGTGAAATATAGATCTTTATGTACTTCCAACACGATGTGAGAAGGTATTTTATTCAGAAGTACTAGGTAGAACAGGTTGGTCAAATTTTGTTAGATTTGTCCCAGGAGGAAGGACTATAAAGTATATTTTTCCTCAAGAAGATGTCCGTGATGAAGAAGATGAATATGCAGGGGGGGTGAAGAAGTGTACTTGGATGAAGAGGGAAATAAAGTTGACCAAACCATATTTGCCTCATATCCTATGCTTCATCTTGATGATGCTGATTATATTGATGACGACTTAGTGCTAGAGATACTATATGTTGTTATGAACAACCCTTACAATGATTCTAAAGGGTTGGATACAAATTATGATCTTCACGAGTCAGCTATTAAATTGGATGAATCTCAAGATGAAACTACTATGGATATATAATAGATTTTATTTTATAAACTAATTAGTTTAATAGTATGTGGGTGATATATAGTTCCTTTCATTGTTTAAATATTTGTTTTTTGTTTTAAATAATTATGCATGATTTCTATCATATGAAGTTTGTATTGATACCAACCTAATCCATGCATGTAATCCACCTAAGAAACTAACCTAAATATACACATGTACCTAACTACCTAACATGGTTTCTTTGGTATCACATTAACAACATTAAGTGCAAGTGTTGAAGGGAATAGCACATCAATGTTGGTGCATAGAGAAAACATGTCAATTTGCATTGAGAAAGATATTTTCGGAAATGATAGGGGCTTGCATGGTAAGTTTATAAATTAAGTACAATATTGTGTTTCGTTTATGTATTTACAATGGTATGTTTTTCACTTCACATTTCTTTCATGCAGTTCTTGAGGATTATTTTGTTTTGTTGATGGTATTACCTTCACGATCCCTATTAATTTTGTTGTGAGGAAAAATATCCTATGACTGTACTTGAGGTTGCCAACATACTAGGTATTCTAAGGCAGACATCTAGGGTTTCACAATAAACAAAATAGACTCTATATTTAAGAAAACTTTACAAACAGTTTGAAAGATAGAGAAGAATGCACCTTGATTATGTCGGGAAATCCTGGCTTTCTTTGCTCCTTTCTCCGCTTCAGATCTAGTTCAACTTTCCCAATCTTAGACCTATAAAATTGCTGAAAACAACCTCCTCAAATGCTTTTGATAGTAGTAAAGATTATTGATGAATTTAATGCAAAACAAGAACATCAATCTATAAACCAACTTTCAATATCAACCATGAAATTAACATAGAATTTGGGAAGGGAAAGATGTCAAATCTCTATTGAACAGTGGAAACAAGTACAATATTAGCTTGTTTTTTCCTTGGAACCTTGTGAAACATTGACTATGGGTCTCCTACTTCTCTTCTCCAAGAATCCCAAACAAAGCTCCAATGCACAAGGGTTTGAAACTAACTAGGGAAACAATTTCATAACATGGGGCATATAGAACAGGGACAGAGAATGGAAATTCCTTCAACATAAAAATATTTATGCTCAAAATTCCTCTTTCATGGCTCATATTCCTTGATTTTATAGTAATGGGAGATAGTTACATTTGAGTAGGGAACAATTATAATTGAAGGGAGGTTACCAAAACCACCCAAGCTGCCCCAAATTTAAAATTTAATTTTTTTTAGGTATTTAGGGTAAAAATATTGGTGATACAAAGGAAACAAACATGTACACCCTTTTCATACAAAGGAAACATATGTTTTCAGGGTGAAAAAATCAAGTTGACATATCACAAGGAGCGTTTTTGTCTCCAAACCTAGTTATTCAGCTTAGGAGTGATAGGAAATCATTGGATTATTAAGGCCATGCCATCATATACTAAATCAAGGATCTTCCATCCACAATGTCCTTTTGTGTAAGTGACAGTTGAAATTTTAGGTGTCATCATGAAATTGTGTCATGAGCTGAGAAGTGCCAACTTGGGATATAACAAATGCCCCCTAATGTACAAGGTCATAAGGGAACATGATGGATAAAATACATTATAACAAACTATGGAATGGGATATGGATTCAAATGAAACTAGAGAATCCAAGAATCTCAATCTCAACAAGGTACCTGAAACATATAAATGATGTCAAAAAAACTTATCCCTGGGACATATATGTCCATGTACAAATGATAGAATATGACCGCCAGAAATATACAGTGAATATCCATCATATATGTATAACTAATGTAACTATCATGTCCACGCAAAATACAAATTGGATCCATGTGAATCATATAAATGGGTCATGTCCGCGGAGGAATAAAGTGGATCCATTTCCAAAAACTGATCATAGCCACAAGAATACAAGGTGGATCTATGTCAAACTGGAGATCATTGCCACATATGAACAAAGTGGATCGATGTGTCACATAAGGTGTGGTACAGTCTTGTGCAACTTGGGCAATAACAAAATAATGGAATGTTATTGTTGTCCCAAGGTCTTCAATGCAACCCGTCTAAAGGTATGAATCCTAACCATGCGAATAGATGAGATGAATTTGAACATGGGGGATATTGTTTGATTACTGATCATTAATGTAAATCATTAACAAACACAAGAGAAACCAGTGATAATGAAAATGGGCCTCAATGTACCTATAACATTCTAACATGTGTGACTAGATGCTCTTCGAGTTGAATACCTGAAGAATCCATCAAATATGATACATTGATGTATTCCCACTTCCCAATAGCAAGGGAGATAGCCACTAATGAATGCAATCCCCAAGGTAATCGAAGCTCTAGACTTCGTTCCTAGAGCAAGATGAGTTGAAGTCTATGTGAAGAGATCCATTGGAAGGGAGGCATTAAGGCATCCTCCATCATCCAACATGAGAAAAAACCAAGGACTGATTTGATTTGGAACTAGGACAAAGTTTTTTAGAACGAATCATCGAATACATGATGAAATGTGTTGTAGCTGATTTTACCACACTTGGTAGATCACACCTTTATGGCCTTCCATGTCCCTCTGCATACTCCTTAGACCCCCCTTCCTCAAGTTATACTTTGATGATCCAATAAAACCCTTAAAAAAACACTTGTTTATTTGCATACATGACTTTTAATCTGATACTCGCATCTACATGCAAAGTTTTAGCCAATACACACGTACATCAGGAAATCTGCATAAAAACAAAAACTTTTGAAGTTTTACTCAATGAGTCCCAAATAACTTGACTCTTGGCCTTCCATATGCATGGAAACACTCTGACTCGACTCTCCATTGTCTATTGGAGGGCTATATATTGAGCCTCTTGGATGCATTGAAGGAGGAGACTTTTGGAGAGCAAGGAAACTATAGTTCATTGTTGCCTCACTTGTTTATGCTTGAGTCTGCATCCCTTTGTCCCTTTGGAGCACACATTCATGCTCTTACCAAGCTTTCCATTGCCTTGTAAGCTTGCCATTGAGATGGACAATTGAAGTGGTGGAGGCCCAAGTAGAGGACTCGGTTTCTCCGGTTCTATGAGATGCTGGCATAGTTTGTCACTATTCTATCTCTGTTTATTATTAATAGAAATATCCATTTCTCGTCCATTACATGTGTATAACTATGAATATTTTATCCATGGATGTAGTTGTATTTGCTTATACATGATGGTTTTATATATGCTAGAGTAGGCCTAACACTTTGATATATAGCATGCTTGTCTTGTTTACTGTTGTTGAGAGCAAATTGTGAATACAAGCGTGTTGGAAAATCTCAACGGGGATCTACATCAATCGCCTGGAATAAGGTACGCTTCATATCCCTTAGTCTTAGAAGCATTTGTTTCTCTTGCATATTGGAATGGATTTATTTTTGGTGTCATTCATTTTGTTGTGATCTACCCCAAGCCATAGGAAGTTTCTCTCCGTAACAGAATTAGCGACTCCACTGGGGAGTTTCCTTGTTTTTCTTTGGGGATTGGGTGCACATTGTGCTTGAATTTCTCTTTGTTTCTCAGTATTTCTATGTCGGGTCCAGAATTATGTTTTCCCATTAGTGTCATGTCGAAGTAATTTTGGTCTTAGTCTATCATTTTACCCCCTTTCTATTCATTTTCCCTGGTTTTTTCCTCACAACTTTGTATACATTCGGGGTTTGTCTGAACAGTCACATATACACACAGGTTTTCTGCAAATGGTCGCATATGCTTCTCTTTTGACTATGATTTGGATGTTTGAGAGGTGTTGGGTGAAGTTTGAATGTTGTTGAGTCTTCCTGGGTGCTACTAGTGTCTGTCTACTGCCTTTGTTTCTGAACAAAGACCTTTCTCATTTGCTTTTTAGTTAGAAGTGGTTCTTGTCATCTTTTTCCTTTTTGTTTTGGTATTAGTGCATTAGATCTATTTTATCTCAGTATCTTGCTTTGCTTCTTTCTGATAGTTGATGTAAGGTCCGGGAGTTGTAGAGTCTTTCATACATTTACATATCATTTATTTTAAAAATACAAAAGTATTTTGTTTTTGGCATATTTATGTATTTTTGCATTCGCATAGTACTTGCATCAAGTTTTCTTAGTTGATTATTAGTAAGATTTTCATATAGGAATGGTTGCATTATCATTTGAAGGAAAAATATGCATCTCATGTAGTGGCATACCTCATTTTCACATTTAAAGAAAAAATTGCACTTGGCATTGTTTGTTAGGTGTGCACACTTACTTTCACTGTTGATTCATAACATCATTGGTTGCATAGTCATTTCCTCTTAGTAATCACAGCCTCTAAAATTAACACATAATTTAAAATGAATTACACATTTTTATTTGATAGGGTACATCAACAAGCTTAGGTTTTAGAGTCTTGGAATAGGTTGTGTGAGTAAATTTCTCCAAGACTCCTAAACAAAACATTGTAGGTGTCTGTCTAGGTGAGAGAGTGGAATCCTTGGTATAATTAGTGTTCTCAGGAGGCTCCTCTTACACAGGATTTAAGCACTAGGAAACGTACATGTTTGTGGTGGGGTTATCCCCTTGTCAGTCTCTGTGCATCGCCAAAGCTATTTCCAAGATCTTATTCGTATCTAGGGGATTTTGAGGTACCTTTGGTGCTTTCTAGCTTCAGGATTTGCTACAGTGCCCATATGGTAGATCCCACCTGTGAATGTATGCCTGAGCATTGGTTATATTGGGGTGACCTTAGTTTCCTTACCTAGGTATCATAGGGGGTACTTGCAGAGGTTATTCTGTGAGTGTCCTGGCCAGGTAGGGGTCAGATAGCACAGTCGCTTTATGCGTTAAATCTAAGGACCACTATAATTGGTTACACACCTACTCTTGTAGTGTATGGGAGTCTCAATCCTCTCCTAGGCAAGACATACCTGCTACATTGGGGAGCTCACTTATCCTCCCCTTGGCGTGCTTGCATTTTGGATTAGATTATCTTAAGAGTGTGCTCAATGTGCATTATTTTCTCTAGGGTTTGTGATTAGTTGAGTCTCTTTATTTTTTTGGAGTCATCATGGATCAAGGACCAACATCTCGTCGTTCTTGAAATTTAGCAGGCCTTCTTCCTCCTACGTCTCCTCCTCCTTCACGGAAGAGAGTTTGGCAATCTAGGTAGGCTCATACTCACTGTGATTCACACAATGATCTCACCATGAGTCATACATCTGAGATCTTGGAAGCTCCCCCTTCTCCGTCCTCCGAGATGGGGAATGTGTCATTCAGTGTATATGGGACTCTAGAAGAAGCTGATCATTTTTAGGTTGGCACGTCACATAATGTGCGATCCCATTTTTATATTATGTAAACACTAACCGACGGTCTTCTCCTCGAAGGTCAAGTGGTGAGACTCACCCATTCCCCTCTATATCTGGCCCTTTTATATTTGGCATGACAGATATGACCAATAGCTTTTTGTCATCCGTCGTTTATCCAAGTGTCTATCTTAGTGGTGTGCCTACGGCACTACCATCCCGCTACATGCCGATCAGTTTGGTCGTGGTCATATTGCACCTTCCACACCCTTTATGGGAGGAATTTCTTATACCTCATCTAGGCATACCACTGGTATCCGTTCTAGTGGAGGTGACCCGAGACATGTGAACATTAGAAGTACTTCATATTTTTGTCATATGTTCCATCGTCTTCTATACCTATTCCTTTGAATGCATTTTTCATGACACACCCTCCTTACAACCTGCGCGGTTCTGCGAGATGAAGTACTTCTTATAGCCATTTTTTCCCTTCATCTGTCAGTTATGTTATGTCGGGAGGCTATGTACCTCCTCATGTGTCTAGGGGATGATCATCATAACAATATTATAATTATGGATATGTAGCAACCTAGTCTCAAGGTATTCCCAACTGCAGTATCCCCATGTATCGGTTTATGGGTCAAATAGGAGGAGGTTTTATCCAACTGGCCAAGGCCACGGTCTTTACAACCAACAACCCTATGTAGATCCATCATGTCAAGTAGCATGGAACCAAATGGCACAACCTAGGCTCCCTTTCCTAGCTACTTTGAATCTACCTGACTTATCGAGGTTGACTAACAATCCAGTTGCTCATGATCCGATGTGGCTGATTGTTCTCGCTAATCTTCCTTCGGACATTCCAAAGTTTGAAGGTAAGAGTGGTGAGGACCCTGGAGAGCATGTTACTACTTTCCACCTATGGTGCTCTTTGAATTTTTTGAACCATGATTATGTTTGTTTATGATTGTTTCAAAGTACCCTCACAAGTCCTGCGATGAAATGGTATATAGAGTTTTTTGGGGGCACATATCAGATGTTCAATGACCTAGCTATGACCTTTCTTAACCACTTTCAGCTACCAGTGCGTTACAATGCTAGTACTGAGCTCTTTTAGACATTTCGACAAGATATAGCCACGCACATTTCAGATCATATTCAGGAGTGGTGTAGATGAAAGCAGCTGATTAAGGCCAACATTCCACCAAAGTTCCTTTTGGAATGGTTCCTCAAGTCGTTATTTCCATATATAGCAAAGGATGTGTCCACATATAGAGTTATGATCAAGGAACATGTGATTTTTTGAGCTCAACAACTATACTTGATTTACCACGATCTAAATTCGATCCTAAGTTCAAACCTAGGCTTCATGTCGATGGCATTGTTGGCTCTGCAAGTACTAAATCCGTAGACTCGGTTACAAATCAAATGATGAATTTGTCTATTAACCAGCCTGCATTGGGACAAGCTACGGCTTTGTCTCATCCCACCCAATCGGCATATGTACACTCTATGCAATTGTCGAACCAGAAGGGTAACCAACAACCCGGACATAACAAGGAAAAGGGAAGGAAAAATATGAAGCGTGGGAATATGAACATAAATTCGAACAATGGCAAGAACATTAATAATTCTAGCAAGGACAAGAAGTGTAAACGTGAGGTTAAGTTCCCTTGCAATATTTGAGTGGGAGATCACATCACTTACTTGTGCCCTCATATCGAATATGCCTCGAAATTCATTCCACAAAACCTAGTTGTGTTGACGGATCCTTTACCGCACAATCAAAATATGAATCCGAGGACCATGGACTCTGAAAGTGCTTCCGATGGGCATCAAAATTCGCTGGGAAATGAAGTTGGCCATGGGTGCATCAACATGATGTCTGCCGATAATGTTGTGATATGAGTGAAATATTATGGTTCGTTGCAACCTAAATTGGGAAAAGAACCTACTCCTCTTGAGGCCCCTTTTCATATCGACAAGCTTGAAGTTATGCATCATGTTCCTAAGGGATTCTTAAAGCATTCAGGGCACAATCCTAATTCCCAAGCTGCCCAAAACTATTCCATTATCGAGGATTTGGACCAGACTCCTTGTGCGATGTTCGACTTAGAAGTCCTTAAGACTTTCCCTTCGCAGAGAAAAGCTTTGTTGTCATCCCTTGGGGTGGTTGATTCACATCCTTCCCTAGTGATTAAATTTGAAACCCATGAAGTCCAACCTCGCTTGCCTTACCATGTGGATCTCCTAGTGCATGTGGAGTGTATGAACAACACCATTAAATGCAAATAATTGATGAAGGCGCTACAGCTTCTGTGATGTCTTCAACCTATTGGAAAGGGTTAAATTTTCCCACGTTGTCAAGATCTAGAACCATGTTGACTGCTTTTGATGGGAGATCTTTTCGGTCGCATGGAATACTTCGTTCTCTAGAAGTCCAATTGGGAGGGAAGACCATGTCAATTGAGGTCAAGGTGGTTGGTGCGCCCCTTGACTATAACCTCTTACTAGGTCGTAATTGGATTTATAACATGAAATCTGTCGCGTCATCCCTCTTCTGAATTATTTGCTTCCCTTTCGAAGGGAGGATTGTCACAATCGAGCAAATTTTTTTTGATAATTCTGGTATGAAAGCATCATCGAGAGCTACTATCCCGATCATTGATAATTCTCAGCCGACAGCTGAGAATGTTGGGGTGGGAATGTATCCATCGTTGATGGGAACTTTTAATATTTCTACACCAATTCTTACAATAGGTTTATCCCTTGTAGTGAATCATCATCATTGAGTTCGACTCCATTTCGCATTTTGCATTTGGAATATCCTTGGAATCTCCTTTCTCCGAGCACTTTGGATAAAGATCCTAGACCTACTAAGATGGACATGTCGTTATCTACAACGACGATTTATTATCAAGCTAGCCTTCGTCCTGTTGTAGATCGTAGTACTTCCTCTTCGCAGATGGAGAAGGAGGACCCCTTTACACTGCCTGCTTGGGAGGTTTCTTCGTCACACTCTCATGATTGCTTCGATGACATTTTTCCTTCAGATGAATCTATTCTTGAAGCCATGATTGGTTTATATGGGACTTGGGAGGAGTTGTACCATCGATCTTACTTTCTCTGAGAGCTTGAACGTATGGAGTGTGATGACTATAGGGCGATCCTTAGCAATAAATTTGGTAGTCACGTGATCCCATTAGGTGCTCCTGGTAAATATGTCGAAGGGAACATGGCTAATCTATCACCAACTATCCCTATCAACATTTCTTGAACTCCTAGAAAATTAGAAAATGTGTACATTGGGGCAGATTATTCCCCCAATGAGATTGAAGCATACACTAATCTCTTCAAATAATTTCGAGATGTTTTTTCTTGGTCGTATGATGAAATGCCAGGAATAGACCCTCAAATTGTTGAACATGACATTAATACCTATCCGGATGCTAGAAATATTTGACAACGCTTACGTGCGATGAATCCTCGTAAGGAACCCATTATTAAGGAAGAGAACCCGTTATTACGGAAGAGATAGAGAAGTTTCTTAAGTCTGGATTTATCTATCTGGTTCTCTTGACTGATTGGGTATCCAGTCCCGTTATGGTTGACAAGAAGCAGTGAACTATCTGTGTGTGCATTGATTTTAGAGACCTAAACAAAGCTTGTCCTAAAGATAACTTTCCCACACCATTCATAGATCATATTTTGGATGTGTGCACGAAGCGAGGTGTTTTTGTTCATGGACATATTTTTAGGGTATAATCAGATTCAGATCAAACCCGAGGACCAACATAAAACAACTTTCATTTGTCCTTGGGGTCTGTTTGCATACGAGACAATTCCTTTCGTCCTTAAAAACGTCGGAGCTACTTTTCAATGGGAAATGACCTTAAGATAATTATTGAAGTATATCTTGATGATTTAGCTGCTCACTCTCGTTAGAGGGTGGATCATTCTGACCATCTACGCTTTTTTTTAAAATATGTCGTCGATATCAAATCCAGTTAAATCCACAAAAGTTCATATTTTGCATGAAAATAGGTCACTTACTCGGGTTTATTGTTTCTAAAGAGGGCATTACGGTCGAATCACTTAAGGTTGAGGAAATAATTCAATTGTCTTCCCCGCGCACGATTAGACACCTTCAGAGTTTGCAAGGGATGGCTAAATTCTTGCGGAGGTTTGTTGTCAATTTCGCCAATTTGACCAAGGGTTTCATGCGCCTTTTGAAGAAATACACTCCTTTTATCTGGGATGAGCGAGCCCAAGAGTCTTTTGATGCATTGAAGAAAGATTTGGCATCATCCCTTGTGCTTAGTCCACCCGACTATAGCCGTGATTTCTTGTTGTATGTGGTCGCATCTCAAGAGACAATTGGAATGGTCTTGGCTCAAGAGGATGAGGAGCTCCAAGAGAATGTTATCTATTATCTTAGTAGAAACCTCATTGATGCTAAACTTCGTTATACTCGTGTCGAGAAGCTAGCATTAGCTATCATCCATGTGGTTCAATGACTGAAACACTACATACTCAATCACTAGACTTCGGTTGTGGCTCACATCAATCCATTTCAGTTCGTCTTGACCAAACGAATGATAGGGGGGAAATATAATAAATGGATTGTGATTTTTCAGGAATTCATTCTTGAATTTGTTTCGGCAAAGTCGACGAAATCATTGATTTTTGGGGATCTCATATTAGATTTTCCTAGTTTGAATGAAGTTGAGGTTCATGAGGACTCTTTTATTGATGATCATATATTCCTCATTTCGACCGTGGATCAATGGTATGGGGATATCATTGTCTATTTGAAAACTTTGAAGGTCCCTCCTCACCTTTCACGGGATGAACGTCGACGGTTACGTCATGTAGCTAAGAACTACCTCATTGTTTGTGACACTTTGTATTGTCGTGGGGTTGATTCCATTTTGCATCGATGTTTGACTCATGATGAGGTTGAGGTTCTTCAAAATGATTTTCGTGGAGGGGTGTGTGGTGGTAATTTATCTGGGATTGCTATAGCCAAAAACATTATGAGAGTGAGTTATTTTTGGTCGTCGATATTTAAGGATTGTATTAATGAAGCCGAGTGATGCCACCCTTGCTAGGTTTTTGCACAAAATATGCGTTTGCATCCTGCCCCATTACATCTGATTATCACCATTATTCCCTTCAGCAAGTGGGAGTGGAAATTATGGATTGCATCCTATTGGATAGGGGGCATCATCACATTATAGTTGTTGTTGATTACTTCACGAAATGGGTAGAGGCTATGCCCACGATCAAAGCTGACAGTGAGACAGCTGTGCATTTCGATTTCAATCAGATTATCGCCCGATTTGGTATCCCAAGAGAGCTTGTGACAAACCATGGAAGGCACTTTCAAAACAATATGATGGCTGAGCTATCTTTGAAGTTGGGATAAAAGGAAGAGCATTCCTCTCCTTATTATCCTCAAGCGAATGGACAGGTTGAAGCTGTGAATAAGTCCCTTAAGTACATTCTCAAAAGAACCATCACACAAAGAAAAACTAATTAGCACATCATGGTGTACCCTGCTTTGTGGGCCTACCGAATCACGATTAAGACTGCCACCTGTTTTTCACCATATTAGTTAGTACATGGGGGGGAGTCGATTTTACTGATTGAATGCGAAATCCCTTCTTTGAATCTAGTTGTAGAAACTTCTGAGTTAGAGGAATGTCTGGTCCGCTTAGAGCATCTTGATGAGCAGCATCGAGATTATTTAGTGGCTCTTGAAGTAAAAAAGTGTCGCATTAAGGCTCAGTATGATAAGTCTGTCCGTCCCTGAAAGTTTAGTGAAGGTGACTTGGTCCTCTTATGTGACCAAGCTAGTGAACCATCAGGGGCAATAAAATTCAACCCCATGTGGCATAGGCCTTACGTTGTCAAATGAGTGTTAGAGAAAAGTGCTTACGAGTTAGTGGATTATGAGGGGACAGCCTAGGAAAAACCTAGAAATGGGCTCTATAATTCTAAGTCAAGGTTGATACTTTATATACTATTATACAATTGCATAGTTTAGTTTTGGTCTTCTTGTAGTGGTCGGGTTGGTTGACTTCCTTCTATTTGTTGTGGCAGATGTCGAAAGAGTATTTGGTATATGTAGGATACACTGATGATGCCAACCACCACACTCAAAACTTAGCTTCAGCTGCTTGGGTGATCTATACAGCTACGGGTCAAGTTTTGTCTTCAAGAGGGGTATGTCTCCAGCCTTCATCGAACAATATTGCTGAGTATAGTGACGTGATTGAGTTACTTTGCGATGCCATCTCTCATGGTATTCGATCTCTTGAGGTACGTCTTAACTCGTAGTTGATGGTCTTACAGTTAAATGGTGTGTATCGTATTAGAGATCTGACTTTATTTTGAAGATTCTTGCAAGTAAAGTTGTTAGAACAACAATTTGAAAATATTACATACATTCACATCCTAGGAACTACAATCATATTCCTGATTCGTATGCAAATTACGTACTAGATTGGAGTTTGATACAAAAAAAATGAAGCATTCATGTCACATTCACACATATAAATATAAATAACTGATCATTATAAGATTTTTTCATTCAAAATATAGTCAAAAAAGTGGTTTCATAATACATAATTTCATGATACAAAATTGGGGCTTTTAGCCACCAAAATATACTACACGGTTGACACAAAAAGTACATCAAGGCCTCTAAGCCTGTGGAGCAGGGTGCTGGTCATGAAAACACATGACATCCCTAGCCAGTCATTTGAATAACCAAACCCATGCATGGGGTACACCTACTACCTGCCTTTGCATTGCATCAGGAAAGTCCTTGACTTGCGCCATGGGCACCCTAGGTGTCAAACAAACCAAGTTTGTGTGGATTCTATGGAGCATCTGCTCTGCATACGCACCCAGTATATCATCACCTCTCCCCCTTTGATGATGTTGAGCTAATCCATCTGGCCATATAGGACCAACATACGCATGTACATGACCTATATTAGTATGTTTCGCCACCCAAAAACATGTTTTTTTATTTCATTATATAAAAAAATACAAAAAAATCAAATAATTCAAAAATAAAATGAATTCGGGATTGTTGACTATGTCTCCATATGTAGATCCTGGTGGAATGGGCATATCTGGATCACCACAGAAGTCTATCCATGCATAGGGGTAGTCATCTATGGCTACGATCTGTCTATGCCACCAGTGAAAGAAGTCAGGTGGGTAGGGCATAGATACACATCCTCCTCCTAGTCATTGCATCACACCTACCCAATGAAACTAAGATGGATCCCGAATACCATGTGGAGTGATTTTCACTCTTAAGCTTAGGCCTGGTACATGCTCGAAGAAGAAGGTACTCAAAATGTTAGAAAAACAAAAGTTTCTTGTTCTACCTAGCTTGCAGTCCATCAACTATTGTTTCATGTTACCCAGCAATGTGATACTCCAGTCATAGATAATGGGTCTCATGCACTCAACTGCATAAAACATCAGTGGTCTAGAATCCTGATGGAGAGATGCTAACCCTGCAATCCTGCCCAATGTTAGTACTATGGCCTTGAGGCCAAGGTTCTGAATAGAGTTCATTGGGACCTGACTTCTAACCTTTTATGTGTCTGGAAGGCAGTGTACAACAATGTACTCCTCAATAGTGAGGCCACCTCCAACCCCACGAGCTCTCAAGTTTACTACCTCGCCTCTGCGAGATAGTCGAGTGATAAAGTATATATCCTCAACCTCAAGGCTAAGGGGAATCCCATCAATATGAAAGGTCTATGTATCTTAATCCCATTAATCCATGAGCATCTGGAGTAGTCTTGGCTTATCTCTTAATCTACCAAGACTCCAAAACTTATACAAACCACATGCCCTCAAAGCTTGTTGGGTAGCCATATCACCTTGTATGGACCTATCCACATCTTCTTGTTCGTGTTCATGCCACTCCAATACCATCCTGCTGAAAAACACATGATTTTGATGAGCTTTTACCTTGAAATTTGGTATGCACAGCCTTGTACACGACTGTTTCCTTAACAGTCACGCGTATACGCAGAAATCGAAGGATTACCTGTGTATACTTGGCCATATACGCGGAAATTGAAAGGTTTCCCGCTTGGGCCGAGATGCCAAACTAGGGGTGCTTTAAAATAAAAATTCAACCACTAAAAATTAAAAGAAGACCATTGAAATGAAAGAGTATGGGATGTAGAGTTACCTGGCTCAGATGGTTCTTGGTTTTGTGGCCCGTAGCTCCTGAAATCAATGTTTGAAGTTCGTGGTTCAAATGCACTATGTGGGGTAAAATTTTCAAATGGTATGGCGAAAATGATTTTTTTACTATTTTATAAAAAAATTGAAATTTTTACCCACTACTCTATAGTTTGGACCCTTATTAACTATTTTGGGCTGTTTTTTCCTAATGTTGTGGTATAGGGACCTGATTTGAGCGTACTTTTATCAAGACTTTGACCCATTCGTATCTATTACAGGTATAATTTCGAACTGGCATATAGGTTGGGACCAAATTTCCGTTTGCATTATGCATTGCCTTATGACCATGTCGCCTTGACTTTAGGTACGAACCCACTTCGTAATGTCACGGAACTTTGATACTGCTACTAGAAGTGGTGTTATGAAGTGGTTGATCTTTGCTATACATGGGTGCCCTAGTTAGATCCCTGTTTGAAATTTGGTACCCATGCTGAGATTTCTCCACTAGGTTTGGTAGTCCCTTATAGTCCTTCCATGTCTTTGAGCAAGAGCCTCATATCCCTCTTGAACTTTATGTTGCCCATCTCCCACATGGAATCCCTTGTATATCAAGTTGTAATTGCATTTCATGCATTTTGCTTGCCTTTTTGAGCTTTATGCCATCTCCCCGCTTTAGAGTTATAAGCCATGCAACCCAAGCTTGTCTCAGTCCTATCCAAGCAGATCCTTTTTTATATCCTTTGCAGCTTGATCATCCCTTACCAGGAGGAGACATTCCCTTGAGTGTCCTCATCCTGTACATGCTTCCTTGTATTGAGCATAGGTATGTTCCAATGCTTGGAACTAGTTTTATTTCCCATGACAATCGTCTCCTCCTAGATGTATACTATAAGCACTTTTATTCTTTTTCAAGCTTTCTAATATGAAAAAGTCCACAAAAAAAATTAAAAACATAAAAAGAAGGATGATAAATGATATTACTTTTGGCAGCTGTCGAGTCGTGTCGCCTTCGAATAGAGCACTATATATCACATCCATTGGTTGGGTTATTAGTATGAATTTAGGAGTTGTACTCGTTATTCTAAGTTTTCTCCACCGACTAGTTATGCTTCCAATCCATATGGAGCCTTTGTCGATGCCTCATGTGTCGCAGATATGTCCTAGTTTGCATGTTGAGTCTATGCTTCCTCTTCAGTCACCATTTACCTTATGCTCTTGTTCGAAGGAATCTTATCCTGAGTCAATCATTCCTCAGTTATATTGTCTTTGCATGTTGTCCATTCTTGATACAGTTACTGGTTCATGTACATCTTGTTCATCCGAGTTCTTCCAAATTATCTAGCATTGTTAAGTACCTCGTTTTAGTTTTTGGGGTATGCCTTAATGCCCTCCTTCTAGCGGATTCCATTCCATCGACTTCATATCATTTATTCTGGAATAGGAGTCTAGATTCCACTAAGTTCCTTGAGACTTACAGTCATCAGTGGTAGATTCTCTCGCCATCGACTGTTTTGGGAATACATCAAAGTCCCCTTATCGATGGATTCTTTCAAGTGTTCAACCTGAACACATTTATTCACACTTATTAGATTTCACTCTATATCTTGATTCCCATTATCATTATCGGTGGGATATATCGCGTCTATTAATGGTATACATCAATGACTAGTAATCAGACAATGGACCATCATGTTCAACCTCGACCCCTTTATTCATGTGATGGGACATGTACTCATAGCGGTTTGCGTATAAGACCTCTGAGCTTAGTGGAATTCGACATATGCTACCTCTTTGATCATACCATTATTCATGAGATGTCAACTCTCATGACCAGATTCCATTATATTTTCAAATATCTTCATCCACTATGGAGATCTTGTTCATTGTATATTGTATGTCATGATGACCACACATGACATTTGTATCTCATGCCTATTCATGGCCATTCTACTCTTATGTATCCAGGACTGCTACATGTATATTTTTAGTCACATGTTGAGATTTATCATTGTATTGTACTGATGAGTGGTTGGTTTTTCCACTTGGGTCTCCATTACTCCACTTCTGGGATGGCTATAATGTATTTCGGCCATCATGTTACCCCTCTGACCTCACACATTAGGGGGCATATGTTATAGATGATTTTACCACACTTGGTAGATCACACCTTTATCGCCTTCCATGTCCCTTTGCAGACTCCTTGGACCCCCTTTCTCAAGTTATACTTTGATGATCCGAGAAAACCCTTAAAAACACTTGTTTATTTGTATACACGACTTTTAATCTGATACTCGCATGTACATGCATATTTTTAGCAAATACCTACGTACATCGGAAAATGTGCATAAAAACAAAAACTTTTGGAGTTTTCCTCAATGAGTCCCAAATAAATTGGCTATTGGCCTTCCATATGCTTGGAAATGCTCTGAATCGACCCTCCATTGTCTATTGGAGGGCTATATATTGAGCCTCTCAGATGCATTGAAGGAGGAGAATTTTGGAGAGCAAAGAAACTATATTTCATTGTTGCCTCACTTGTTTATGCTTGATTCTACATCCCTTTGTCCCTTTGGAGCACACATTGTTGCTCTTCCCAAGCTTGGAATTTCCTTGTAAGCTTTCCATTGATGTGGAGGATTGAAGTGGTGGAGGACTCGGTTTCTCCGGTTCGACGAGATTCCGACAGAGTTTGTCACTGTTCTATCTCTATTTATTATTAATAGAAATATCCATTTCTCGTCCATTACATTTGTATAACTATGAATATTTTATCCATGGATGTAGTTATATTAGCTTATACATGATGGTTTTATATATGCTAGAGTAGGCCTGACACTTTGATATATATCATGCTGATCTTTTTTGTCGCTGTTGAGAGCAAATTGTGAATACAAGCGTGTTGGAAAAGCTCAATGAGGATTTACATCAATCGTCCGGAATAAGGTATGCTTCATATCCCTTAGTGTTAGAAGCATTTGTTTCTCTTGCATATTGGAATGGATTGATTTCTGGTTTCATTCAGTCTGTTGTGGTCTACCCCAAGCCATAGGAAGTTTCTCTCCATAACAAAATGGACTAACACTAAGGAATGTTCGAACATAAGGTCAAGGAAACTGCAAAATTCCTGACATAGGTTGTATCCTTGAACAATGAGCATGACATAGAATAGACTTAGGCAGTTTTTAACACAAATAAGTAATGATGTAAATCTGCATTCATTAGAGAAAAGTTGGGGTCTAAAATAGGCCTCATAAGAAAACAAAACAACCCATAAGAAAACAAACCACCTAATAAGAAAAAAAGTCCTTGAATTCAAGAACCAATATAATTTCAAGAAAAGAGTCAACCATAATGTTTGACTTGGCATATTTGACATTAAAAAAATACTTTTAATTCATATTTTTAACATATCTCCTTGTCATTTTACTCAAATTTCGAGTGAGAGAACTTGTTGGATGCATAATATTAATTATGTATCCAACAAGTTCCCACGTTGGATACCTTTGAGGGACCCTACCCCACGAAAAAATGAGAAACAGATATAAAAAAAACTTCTTACTTGAAAGCAACATATTTATTTATGTATTTCTCATTTTTCGTGGGGTGTGGTCCCTCAAAACTATGCTTTGTGGGTACTCGTTGGATGCAGAGTTTATGTTTTTAATTTTGCATCCAAGCAGTGCTCCCAGTCTAAATTTGAGTAAAACGACACAGAGATATGTTGAAAATACGAAGCAAAAACATATTTTTTTCTCTTTTCCTCCAAAATTCATAAATATTATTTTATTATTTTAACTATTATTTTATTGTTTTCCTTAGGAGGCTCATTTTCACCTCAAATTTTCTCTAATGGTTGGAGACATTTACAAATTCTGCATATGATTGGAAGAGTAACCAATCGAAGGAGGATAAGATCTATGATCAATATTGAAATACCAAGGCCAAATTCTATAACCCAATTGTTGATAGACTCAGAATAGTTCTTGTTCAATGACGAAATTCACTTGTTGCCATTATATCAAGATACATTTGAAATTGTTTCCTTCCCTTTTCTCTTTTTAAGTACCTTCTTCATTTTTAACAAGCTCTAAAAAGAGATAGAAGTATGCTTGATAAGTTATTTTTTGTATAAGTTTAACAAGCCCAAAAAAGTAAACTTGAATCCTTCTTCATTGTTTAACGAGATAAAAGAAAATATAGAAGAATGCTTGATATCTTACTAACTTGTATATTTTTTTCGAGCTCGGATCAGTGAGTGTTGGCTGATATTTTCAATTTTAGAGTTTGAAAAACTTAAAGAAAACTCTGTAAATTTAATCTCCTAAGCCCAAAAAAGGATAAAACAATATGCAGGAGAACTCTTCTAACCAAGATTTACAAGAGTATTCATTTTTCGTAACTAATACATGCAACCTAGAAAAGGGTTAAACTTATACCGTATGGATGTTCCTTCAAATATTTCAATGAGCGTGAAATAAAAAATCTTGCTCAACAATATTTTCATGTTTAGGGAGTCAAAAAATATCTTAAAGGAGACTCCATATCTACTTTTACCATGAAATTTTAACGATCCTAGAAAATTCAACTCGAGGACACCTTTTGTTTTTAGTGAGTGTGGAGGAGTGATGGCCGAATGCGTGTAATGGGAGGAAACGAGTGTTAGGAAGAAACAAAAATAGTTGGTAAGTGCAAGGAATAGACCTATGCATAGTGCAAGGAACATGAGAAAGATAAGGACATTAGGGGTATGTCTCCTCTAGGTAAAAGGTGTCAAGTTACAATGGAAAAATGACACAGGCCTTAGTGATGATGAGATTAGATATGAAGGTGTATATAACGAGATAAAAGTGTGAAATATATCATCAAGATCATAAGCGCAAGAGGGGTAGATTCAAATGCAATTACAATGTAAACACAAAAATGAGAGACTTATAAGGAATGACCAAAAATATATTAGAAAGAGAGGCATGCAACTATTTCTCAAATTCATGGTAAATCTAAAAAGGCTCTTGAGCCTATGATACAAACTCAGCATGAAAACCAAAATGGAAAGAGAGTAATGACTATAGAGACCCATGTTAGGTAGGCTATGTTGTCGAATTAGTGTAAGATGCATATAGAGATGGATAAGGCAACAATATCTGACAGGTTCGACCCTATGGAGAATTCAGGTGGAAAAGTGTTCAAATGCATCATAACAGAGGGTAAGCTTAAACCTATGTACAATTTTCCAAATATACCTAACTTGATCAAGCAATATGCCAAAAAATATCTCTAAGCAACCATGAATCCAGCTAAGATTCTTGTCTCTAAGAAACAACAATACCAAGATCATATCTAAGAAATGTAAAAGGGAATATCTGATACACGTCATTTTGGTATAAATAATTTCAAATTCATTACCTTCAACAATATATGTAATCGAGACAAATTTTACGAGTGAATACTTTAAATTTCCAAGATCTGAGGACTTACAAGCACTAAATTCAAACTCATTAGTACGATCAAAGTTGAAAGGAGTAATGAATTCTATAGGAACAAACTCATCATCACGAGAGTCAAAAAATCTAAAAACAGAATCAAACTTGGTAGGAACACTAACTTGTAGCTCAATGGGAGAGTCCAAAGAGTCAAAGGTGCCAATGTTTGAGGATCTGTAATTAGTGAGATCAGACACAAAAGGAAAAGCAGGACTGGATTTGATTGCAACTGGGTAAACATCCAAAGGAGTGTCAAAATGTATCATTCTAGGAAAAATTCATTTGAAGGAGGTATATCATCCCATATAGAACACATGTCCAAACATTCAGTTGGATTAATAGGGTGGAGAGAAGGCTCCAATTCCCCCATTGGTTGGATCACTTGGTCAATTGTTGGGACTGAGCCCCAAGAAGATAAGCATGGACACATAGGATTCTTCTCAGGATCAAATGGACATAAGGGATATAAGTGTTGATTGATCTGACTACACCTAGATTTAGAAGCTGGAAACTTCCAAGTATTATTAAAAGAATAAGTATGCATGAAAGTTAAGTAAAACAAAGATACTACATGTATAAGCGATGCATTAATATGCAGGTCAAGTGGGAGTTGATTCAAAGTTCCCATCAATGTAGGATACACCCCTACGCCAATATTCTCACAATCCTTCATGGAATGGCTAAGTAGGAGGATGTTGGAACCATTTTAATGGTTGGCACCATTGATAGAGAATGATAACTTATCAATGGTGACAATATTCTCATTATGTGGAAACTTAATGATACATAATATTGAAGATACGACAACCATCACTACTTAGTTCCAGCTTCTCCCTAATAACATATTATAGTCAAGCACATAATCAACCACCTCCACTTCCACCATGACTGTTTTTCCCCTATATATATTGGAAGAGTCAGGATTATTCCGTGAGACTTGAACAAATCATGGACATCAAAAGTTTTCAACATTGTGGCAGGAGCAACTAGCTCAGCTGACCTGATAGCATTCCAACATGATAGAGACATCACACAAGTGGAGGAACCCTCATCAACAATAGTATGATGTATAGTGGACTGACAAGATATCACCTAAATATAGAAAGCCACATGATGGGGTAAATGGGGCTTCCAATTCTCATAATCAAAAGTAATGACCTAACTATCCACGAGATCAAAGGATCCTAATGCTAAGGGAAAGTTCTTTTGTTGGGTTGGAAAACTCTGTAGAACCTCTAAAGTATAAATTACACAAGGATCTTGTGGCATATCATATATTATGATATATTTATGAGAATCACGTGCATTTGGATTATATACGACCTTCTTCATGACACCTTTCAGTATTCTTGGTATAATATCATTAGAGGGATACTTTATGTGTAATGAGGAGGATCCATAAGAGATGGAGGTTTCCTTTCTCTTAGATCCATACATGGATGTATCATAAGATTTATAATTCTAATTTGGAGTTTAATGTCCCGCTCACATATGAAAAATTGACTTTGGCCAAAACTACCCCCTTGAGAGGATGCACCCTCGTTGCCCCCTTGCAAGTATCTAGGTTTGGGTTGGGTCGTACCAATCATCTGTTGTTGTGATTGAGGAAATGGATTATTCAAGATAGCAAGTTGGGACTTGGGTTATGTGTGTTGTTTGATGAAACTTGTTAGTATTAATTAATCCTTCCTTTTCCCACTTAGTATATTTTGTCTATTTTCCTAGCTTAGGAAGTCTTCATCACTTCACTAGTGCATGGGGGACACACCTAGTTTGCACCTACCACCTACTACGCCTATTTTCTTGAGTTTATGAGTCCCATGGACTAATACCTATAATTTAGGAACCCACTCTAAGTTCCACCAATAGTATCCTCCAGTTGGCCTTGGTAGGTATTCATTTATGCTCTGATTCCCATCAGTCACTCTAGCACCATTTTCCATGATTCAAGGGAGTTTGGGCACATTTACTCACCTACCCTCTTGTAGACTGAATCAATGATCTGGAGTTGCATTAGTGAGCTCTAGTGATGATTTTCCCACACTAAGTTAGCACCAGAGTCAGTTTGATTTGGTGAATTCGAATCCTCTCCAAGGAATTCGAATTATTCCTATTGTATGACTATTGTATTACAGAGACAACAATGATAATCAATGTAATGATATTCTGACCATTTTTTTCCTCATGCGTGTGTAATTTATGCCATGAATCTATTGATCGGTTTACATTGAATTGTTAATTCTTTTGCAGCCTTCTTTTCAGGTAGATTTTATTTAGGCCTAAGGATCCAAACTTCACTAAAATTAACATGGTGTCAAAGTAGGTATTCAGGCCAGAAACAAACCTTGAAAGCTTCCATTGATGCACCAAAACCAATTGGATTCCACATAAATTATGGAATTATTTCCTTGCTCCCTCTAGATTCTGTCCAAACGAGTATATCCAGGTGTGACGCACCCAAATAAAGTGAACATTTCAAAGTGGAGAGTGTTTGATATGGTTTGTTAGCTATTTGAAGTGTTTTGCAGTGTTTTTGCAAGTACATTCAAAGTTTTCTTGAAGAATTTGTTGTTCTAGAAGTTGTGAAATAGATAATTCAGCAGCTCTAACTCCCATAATCCTTACACCATTCAATTATCTAGATTGGAGGTCAGATATGCAAATTTTCTTGTGCAACAAGGGTCTGTACAAGGTAACCATCACCAGAGAATTCAAACCCCAATAGTATCTTGAAAAATCAAAGTATCTAGATAGGCTTGATGAATCTTTTGGTTTCATGTGCATCCACATCTCCAAGGACCTGATGTTCCATCTTGATGGACTGAAAACTCCAAAATAAGTATGGGATAAGCTCAAATCCTTGTTTGGAAATAAATATTAGCTCTGAGGCCATATTTTGTAGAATGAGCTGGTCATATTACAACCCAATAACTTTGAAAAAATACAACAGTTATTCACTAAATTCAAATCCCTTGTCATGTAATGCAAGCAATGCGGGATTGATATAAAATATGAGTAGTTGGTACTCTCAATTATGAGAAAACTTGGTCCATAGTTCTCAATATTTGTATCTACCTTTCATTATGGGAGACTGGCAACTCCGAATTGGCGAATTCCATCCCTAGATTCCTTCACAGAGTCACTAATCTAGGAGAAAGATAAGTTGATTCGGATGGGAACTCTCAAAAACTCCAAGAATCATGATCTCTTAGCCGGAGAGACTAAGAATGTGCAATAAAAGGGGAATCATAAAAGTAAAGAGAAGAAGAATTATGATTTCAAACTTAAAGAGAATCAAAAAACTTCAAATGGAACCTCTGGTTCCAAGAAGGACAAGCACATGAAGTTTGACAAATCCAAATGCTCTTACTACAAGATAGGATTTC
This sequence comes from Pseudotsuga menziesii, assembly GCA_001517045.1. Taxonomy (NCBI): domain Eukaryota; kingdom Viridiplantae; phylum Streptophyta; class Pinopsida; order Pinales; family Pinaceae; genus Pseudotsuga; species Pseudotsuga menziesii. Next base: position 8,041 of record LPNX010174352.1, on the reverse strand, counting down.
ATCCAAAGAACCAGTGTATGAAGAAGACCATCAACGAGATGTCTAATCTCCTTGAATAGAAAAAAAATTACCTTCTTGAAGGTGCAAAGAAGTCTGAAGTTGGAAACAAGACTGATGAACATGAGATGTGTCATGCTTTGAAATCTGGCTTCACTCAGTAAAAGGCCTATCTCATTAATTTTGTAGCTTGCAACCACATGGTTTCCTCCAAAGAATATTTCTCCTCTCTGGATCTCTCTGGAGGACCCACGAAGGACCAAGCATCCATATGGGAGATTTCTCAAATCCCAACTATCGGGAAATGATCCATTAAAGTTGAGCATGGAGTATTCCAAAATATGCTAAATTTTCCCTCCCTGGAAGCAAACTTGTTGTTTGTGTACCAAATGACACATACTGGTTCTCCCAATAGAGTCACATTTGATCCTGACATAGTGGAGATCTCATAAGTCTCTAATAGAAATATGATAGTGAAGGGAGAATCATGCCTTCAATGAGTATGATTTTTCTCACTTTCTTTCTAATTCATACCTAAGTGTGTTATTGACTCATGCCAATAACACAAGAAAAATGTGGCATGAAATATTTGGCCACCTGAACTTCAAGTATCTCTAGCAGCTACACGATAAAAAGATGGTTGAGGGATTGCCTCTCATTAAATCCTGTGAAGGAGTGTGCACTGGTCGCTTGGTAGGGAAGAATCCATAGAAAAAATATGAGGTTGTGAAGGAAAGAAGAGATGCCTCCACACTATATATAATCCACAATGATGTCTCTAGACTGATTCCTACAACATCTATGAATGGATTCAGATAGTTTCTAACCTTCATTGATGATTTTTCAAGGTACTGTTGCGTCTACTTTCTGAACCAAAAGTATGAGGTATTTGATACCTTCAAAATATTCAAATCCTTGGCTAAGAACACTCTCGAAAATAAGTCAAAGCACTTAGATATGATAATCGTGGTGAGTATTTCAAAAGAGAATTACAGTAGCTTTGTGCATCAATAAGCATTCAAATGTAGCACTTAGTCCCATACACACCACAACATAATGGTGTAGTTGAGAGGAAGAACGTATCCTTGAAATAGATGGCTACATGCATTCTAGAAGCAAGAAGTCTTCATCCATATATATGGGTTGAGGCATTCAATTGTGCTTTGTGCATCCATAACAGAGTTCCCCACAAGTCGATGATTGGGGCTACTCCTTTTGAAGCATTGATGGGATATAATTACAATGTCTCACATCTAAGAGTTCTTGGATCCAAAGCATGGGCCAAAATTCCCACTGACAAGAGAAAATCCTTCTAAGACCAGAGTAGAAAATGCATATTGCTGGGATATGTAGATTATTATAAGGAATAAAAACGAATGGACCTTGCAACCAAAAAGGGCTTCATAGAGTGCAGCGTGGAGTTTAAAGAAGATCGGGTGCATGATTCACAATCAACCAAAGAAGAAGAAGGTATAAATTCTCATCCATTTCCATTTGCAGATGATGATATCTTGTCTAATGTTTCAGATTCAAAAGATGAGGACCAATATGATCATGATCTTGATATTGAGATTGAATCTCAAGATTATCTAGGTCCACATCCAACACCTATTCCAAATCAAAGGCCTAAATGGGCCCAAAAGATTATTGAAGCAGTTGGGAATAGTTTTGGGGATCCATATGATAGAAGAAAAACAAGGTCCCAGTATCAGGATGAACATGTTGCACTCTCCCATTTAGATCCACTTCTCCCATTGAGGTGTTTCATGATGATGGCATCATATCCTTAGTTATACAAGGAAGCTTTCCATGATCCAAGGTGGCAGGAATCTATGGATGATGAGTTTGGTTCGCTACAAGACAACCAAACCTAGTAGATTGTCACTTTTCCTTCTGGGAGGAAGTTGGTTCAGTGCAAATGTATCTATAAGACCAAGCTAAAAGTTGATGGAACAACAACCAAGTACAAGGCTCAGTTGGTGGAAAAGGGGTACTCACAAGTCCATGGGCTAGACTACAATGAGACATTCGTGCATGTTGAAAGAATGAACTCTATAAGACTATTCTTGACCATTACAGCTTCAAAGAGGTGGGAGGTACATCATATGGATGTGAAGAGTTCCTTCCTCCATTGTGATCTAGAGGAGGAGATCTATATGAGGTAGCCTGAGGGGTACATTGAATACTCATCCTTAGTTTGCAAACTAAGGAAATCTCTCTATGGGCTTAAGCAAGCCCTAAGGGCATGGTATGCCAAGATGGATTCCTTCCTTATGTCACGGAAATTTGAGAGATGCAAATCTGACTGCAATGTCTACACGTAGCAAAAAGGGGGATTCTTACTGTTGACAGTTTTATATGTGGATGACTTTCTCATTACTAGTAGCTCTGTTGCTAGATTGAGAGGCATCAAGTCATCCTTGAGCGAAGCATTTTCCATGACTGATTTAGGAATGTTAAGGCAATTCATTTGTCTCGAAGTTAATCAAAAGGATTCAGGAATTATGATAACACAATCTAGATACATTGGAGACTTTCTCAAAAGATTCCACATGAATAATTGTAAAGAAACACCATTTCCATTCCTATCTGGCATCAAGTTGGAAGAACATGGTTCCACACCACTGGTTGATAGTACACTCTATAGACATCTTATTGGTATCCTACTGTACCTCACCCATTCAAGGGAATATTTGTCCTATGCTTTGAGTGTTTTTTTCCAGATACATGCAATAGCCACATGAGCTGCATTAGAAAGAAGCAAAGTGCATCTTGCATTATTTGCAAGGTGTGAGGGTGTTTGAGATCCACTACTATGTTGGTGTCCAACTAGATCTGATTGGTTTTACTGGTTCATACTGGGTTAGTGATATTATTGACAGTAAATCTACATCTGGTTTTTTGTTCATGTTGGGATCTTGACCAATCTGCTGGTCAAGCAAGAAGTAAGCAACTCTTGCTCTCTCTTCAGCTGAAGCATAGTATCAGGGGGTTTTGAATGCAACTATACAATTATTTTGGTTGCATGGGATTTTGACATAGTTTGGCATTCACTCTTCTCCATCAGTAGATATCTATTGTGACAATTAGAGAACCATCAAGATATCCAGTGATCCAGTTCAGAAGAAGTGGACAAAGAATATTGAAGTACACGTGTACTACACTTGGGAACTAGTGCATATTAATGATATCACTCTACATTAATACCCTACAGAGGAGCAGATTGTAGATATATTCACCAAGTCCTTCATTGAAAAGATATTTTTCTATCTCATATCTCTTCATGGTGTAAATACTTGACTCGTCTATTGTTCCTTATTTACATGTTTATTTTGAGGGGGGGTTTCCCATGAGGTTTTCTCCATTTCCTTTTTGTTAAGCAGTCATTTTTAGTCATTTAGATTGTTTGGGTGACCTTTGGCTTATTTTCCAGGTTCTAGGTTGTCCAAATTTAGGATTAAATGGGGGTGTTAGGATTAATTAATCCTCCCTTTTCCCACTTAGTATATTTTATCTATTTTCCTAGCTTAGGAGGTCTTCGTTACTTCACTAGTGCATGGGGGAAACACCTAGGTGCCACCTACCACTTACTGCTTCTATTTGCATGATTTTAGGAGTCCTAGGGCCCAATCCCTATAATTTAGGAACCTACTTTAAGTGCCACTAACAGTCTCCTTCAATTGAGCTTGGTAAGTATCCGGCTATGTTTAGTTATGCTCCGATTCCCATCAGTTAGTTCACTCTCATTCACTCTCGCGCTAATTTCCATGACTCAAGGGAGGTTGGGTACATTTACTCACCTACCCTCTTCAGTTAACTAATTGTATACTGAATCAATCATCTAGAGTTGCATTAGTGAGCTCTAGTGGTGATTTTCCCACACCGAGTTAGCACCGGAGTAAGTTTGAGTTGGTGAATTCAAATCCTCTCCAAGGCATTTGAATTCTTCCTATTATATGACTATCGTATTACGAAGACATCAATGATCATCAGTGTAATGATATTCTAACCATTTTTTGCCTCATGTGTGTGTAATTTATGCCATGAATATATTGATCAGTTTACATTGAATTGCTAATTATTTTGTAGCCTTATTTCATATAGATTTCATTCAGGGCTGATGATCAATGCTTCACTAAAATTACCAAAACTATCAATGAATTTTTACCAACAAGGCCTGTACCCTGGCTAACTGTAGCACTGAAAGATGAACCAATCACACCATCGACATGTGGTCCAAGAGCGAGTTTCGTTGGATATACCTATGCTATATGAGCATTAGGAAATATTTCCTAAAGCATCCTGGGATGAGAGTAAACTAAGTCCAGTTGTTGGAATTTTATGATAACCTTCTTCAGTTTGTACCCTAAAAAGAACCACATCTTTCACAATAAATGGTTTCAAGGATTTAATGAACCAATTAGTTAAAAACTCATCAAGAATATGATATTTAATTAGATTATGTTTCCTCCGCCATTCATGAATGTGGTCAGAGATATGGGTAGATTTGTCCTGACAAAAGTAAGTCGACAATCCAGTACTAGTTTCATAGTGAGCTGGAAGCTGAAAGTGATTAAGGAAAGTCATCGCAATAGCAATCAACACTTGGAAATAAGCATAGGGAATATCAATATACCATTTTTCTACCATCCCTGCTAAAGTTCGTTGGAAAATATATAACCTAATGGAACCATCCATCAGATAGTTTGAGGAACACCAAAGATGAAAGGGCATCATATGGCTTGTCAAATCTTCCTTTGGTTTCCCTTCAAATTTCAGAATATATGAGGGTAACTTGGTAGGGAGTGGTGGACAACTGGTAAATACCGGATTATTGGTTAACTTAGTCGAATTGGAAAATTCAAATTGGCTAAGAAAGGAAACTTCATTTGAGCCATGGATTTCCAATATCTGGGAGAGCCAGTGGCCCACTGATTCATATTGACATTTTTTTGGCATGAAATATATGAAGTTCTAGTATTGGTGAAGAGTGAGTTAAACTGGCCAAAATTTGGACCAAACTGTGGTTGTGGATTAGGTTGAGTGAATCCTCCAACAATACCTCTGGTTCCCTCGAGAGGGTGGCTACCTAATAAAGTATTAACAATCGTTGGGTTAACCATACTTGAACTTTCTAAAGTAGAAAAATGGATGTTCTCAATTGAAGCATTCTTCCCCAAGGAAATCCAACACTAATTCCCCTTAGTCCAAATGTACCACTAAGCGAAATGTTAGGTTCCAAGGGGGATTAGTGCACAAGCCTCCTAATGACTAGAAAGGAAATCTTAACTGAGGTAGGTTTGAACCAATAATAGTTCTAGAGACATATGATGGGTTAGGCATGGACAAATGTCCACTAAAGGGTGGGTAACTATTCAAAGGCACCAATGGGACACTTCCTAGAGCAGTAGTAATAGTAGAAGTAGGAGGAAGTGAAGTAGGAATGTACTGGAAACCATGAAAGGTTGTCCCAAAATAAAAGTGATTTGTACTTTGCGGACCAAAAGTAGGTACTCTAGTAAGAATTATCAAAGATGATGGAATCCATCAAAAACCTACAATGTATGATGCATTTGCATTAACTACTCCTAAAGGAGTGGTATTAACCGAGGGGTAACCTCCTTTATACTAGAAACCTCACCAATTTTCTCCATATGATCCCACAAGAATGATGGATCACTTGGTCTGGGAATATCAAACTCAATTCCTCGGCTAGGATTTAGAACTTCTGTTGGGTTTTAAATTCCTAATGGATCAGTGAGATCCTCAATGGTTGGAAGATATAGGTTATCTTATGGCTCAAAAGAAACAAGTAGGGTAGAGTTATCTAACTTCTCCTCAACATGATTAAATTTCCCACCTTTATATGAGGACTCATAATCAACACACCTAGTTGTGTTTTCTATTGTTTCTTGTTCAGCAGGATGTTCTCAGTTTTCTTCCTCTTACCCTTGAGGGGGTGGATTATTATAATCTAGTATTCTCCTAGGAAGAGGGGCTTCCCTCTGTTTAGGAGAGTGTCCTTGAATTCTTCTATACATGCACAAAGGTTTATCAACCATAGTGGCTCGCAAAATACTCAAATGAGTAAATCTAAAAAGATAAAACAACAAACAACACTAACTAGAAAGTCCCTAAAATATTACAATGAGAAAACAAATCTTATAATGAAAATCACTTGGATACAAGTACTATTCTGTGAAGAGCCAGTTATGAGGTCTTCCAAATATTAATTCTGGGATGATTAGGGCCTAGTTCTAATCAACGAAGATATGAGGAACAATTATGCTGCTACGTGAGATCAATCACCAAGTGTGTAACCACTTTCCTTCAGCAAGTACTCTCCACAAGGAGTTGGGGCTGCATATTATGCGTCTATCCGAAGTGCCACAAGATATCCCCTTGTAGTGACCTAGGATGTACCTAGGAAAGGAAACTATGGTTACCACTTCATTCTCGGTGGTCGAGCAAGACAGTCGCTGGAAAATTATTTTGCAAATCAGTGAGTGTAGGCCTTGTATAACAAGTCCTACACCCAAAACTGTTATGGAGCAGTGGTGTCTCACCCCAAGGAATTTCCATGCATGAACGGTTCCCATACTCACATAACCCCACCTATCCAACCAACAGGGTATTTTGAATACTTGGACTAGCTTATCCTACCGCTTGATGCTTGTGTTAGACACACTTTCCTTACAAACACTTTGTGTTACTAATGGATTTTAACTATATTTAGTGGTTTCCTAGTTTCCCAATTTTATTTGATTTTGGAGAAGTTAATTCTCATCTCCTATCTCCAAAATCATAGCCTAGAATTAGGTGGGTTTGTCACTAAAAGAAAACCTAGTAGTCTATTCCGATTACTTTTTCTTGTTAAAAAATCAATTTTCAGAACTTTCAAAAAGAAGGAAATGTATGCACCTACAAAGAAGTACAATGCAACCAAATGCACAATTTCACCTCTTTTAAACTGAAACAATGGAGCACCCTCTCCCCTCTACAATGCACTTCTTACTGTCAATGTATTTTCAATGCACAATGCAATCTCTAAATGTAAAATGCAAGTGCAAGTTTCAAAATGCACAATGCAATTTTTGATATTTTTTATGCAAATGAAAACTAAGTTTCCTACATTAAACACAAATTTGACTTAAGATGTGAATGTGAATCAACTTTTTGAAATCGAATATTGACTTTTATGCGCACATACACTTCAAAGACCAAATGCAACTCAACTTTTTAGTATTTTCATGCAAACAATGCAAACATGTACTTAAATGAAAGATTGATATATACAACAAACATAAAAGCAATTTCATTTTTGTTTTTCAAATGCAAAATGCCAATCTATCATATGCTTGCAATGTAAACACAAACTCAATTTTATGACACGATCCAACTTGTTTTAATTTTTTCATATGAGACAAAAGAAACCAGTCACAAACAATTACCCAAGACAACAAATGCAAAGAGAAAGAGACCACAAACTTGGGACCTTTCAGTCATCCAAGTATGCAAAGTAGGGAAACGTTTATGAAATAAATTTTAGACACCACCTAGCAAACAAAATTACTATAATTCAAGGTTTGGGAATGCATGATTCTTGCATCCAACCAATGGAATCAGGGTATGATAATAAGATGTAATTCTTGAGATTTCACCTCAACAAGACAATCAACGGTACCAATTCAAAAAAAAGTGAAAGCCTAAAACAAAAAATTGTTTATTTTTTAAACACTCTCATTCGCAATCCAAAGTATAGACTAAAAATCAGTATAGATATTGAGAACAACCTCTTAAAGGTCACTATGGGACTCTAACATTCAACAACTTTGAAGGAAATCCAAATCAAACAGTGAAAAGGATGACAACCAAAACACTATTTGAATAACTCTTCACCCAAAAATTGAAAATATTCAATGAAAAGACTCAAAGAGAGTAGGTTGATTACCTTTGATAAGTCACTACAGGACTTCTACATCCAGATACTTTCCAAACTTTTCAAACAAACAAAGAAAGGGGCTAAGATCAAATGAACTTTTTC
>LPNX010174344.1:93320-111183 GCA_001517045.1 Pseudotsuga menziesii | reverse complement strand
TCATGGGCTTAAGTTTGATGGGTGGTCATCTTGGTGTTAGACTTCACACACTTGGTTTGTGATAGTTCGCAACAAGGTCACTCCAACCTATAAGAGATGCTTTGAACAAATGAAGTCTCTAGGATAAGAGGCATATTCCAATTATGGAAACCCACATTTGCAGACGAGGTCGCTAGAAAAACCCTAAGTAGTTAATTGGCGAGCTCGGTATTATGGTTGATGATTCAGGTTCAACGAGAGCTTGTGAGATGTGATATTTGGAAAGCCACGACGGAATATGTAGATGACAAGTTTAATGATGATCCTCGAATTTAAAGTTTTGAAGCTTGATGTACATATTTTAGTTGTGTTGATACAAATTTTGTTCTCAACATTATGTGGCTTATGTTTACTAGATTTAGCTAATGGGCTCTCCACTTACAGAATTTGGTTTGACCGTGGTTGTAATCTTGATCAAAATTACCATATTAACCATATTAAGTTATGGTCGTTGCTAGGAGTTTTTTTCACTTTTATGGTGTAGCTTCAACCCTCACATGAAAATGGATTATAGAAATTCAAATTCACATGAAGACATTGCAAGTAAATTAAGCATCACTTTGTCTTAAAAACAAAACTTTGACTAAATCTTATGAATACATTTGGAGATTGCGGTAGGACTAAATCTATCAAATTAATTTATGATAGTTTTGAATTTAAAATATAACATTAAGAAATATTAATTAATAACTTATATATTAAAACATTATATATAGGTTTTTTTTCCAGTGGAAAATAGCAGTTCCTTGATATTCATAAAATTTATATATATAAGTTATCAAAAGCAAAATTTGCATTTATTTCAAATACCAAAATTTATTAATAAATAAACCATAATTATATTAATTACTTTTTAATAAATAAATAAATATATATTAACATTATAATCATTTTAAATCTAATTTAAAATATAAATCCTCTTAAAAAGATGTATATTTGTTTTTGGGATACCCATTATTAAAATGTAAGATTTAAACTTATTCCCTTCATTATTTTAATTAATTTTCTAAATATAATACATTTAAAAAGTGCAAATACTTTTTTTCTTCTTAAAAAATGTACATTTAAAATGTCACATAACATCTAAAAGTATTCCCTTCATTATTTTAATTAGTTTCTATTAAAAACTATTTTAATATTCATAACTATCACAAAACTAATATATTATACAAACTAATAAAAAAATATTTTAATATTCATAACTATCACAAAACCAATATATTATATAGATTAATAAATACTAAATGTCAAAAAAAAAATTTCATATATTATATAAATTATTAAATACTAAATGTCAAGCAAAAAAACATTCCATACAAAGATGACACAAAAACTAAGCTAGATTATTTTATTAAAACAAAATGCTTTAAAAAAACACAAAAGCAAAGCTATATCATTTTATTACAACAATATATATATATATATATATATTAAAAACTAAACAAATTCATAAGTATTCTTTAATTATTTTAAAATAAAAATTCATTTTCTTGCTAGTATAAATTATTCATAAACTTTCATTATTCACAAAATTATAGCTTAACCTTTATGACTTCAATTAGTTCCAAGAACAATCATAATATAAATTTTAAAATAAAATAAGTATCAATTAGTTCCAAGAAAAATCATAATAAAATTTCTAAAATAAAGTAAGCAGTCTCCTAAAATCACCATTTTTCATTGTTCAAATTGCATTCTTCATTGCACCTGACACTTAATTTTATTTTAAAATCACCCGAATTATGCAATTACTACAATTCTAATCAAATTTCACCAAAACAGAAATCATAGAATAGATGTTTCAAAACAATGATGTAAAATGTTGAGTTTACATTAAATCTACTAGATTTTTCTTAGATATGTGTGTGGCTAGCTGCACATGCCTTTAAAGGATATGGATATGGATTTTACAAGATGGAATAAAAAACTCTATTAGAAATTATCAAATGATAACATAAAAATAATGATGCCACGAAAAAGCTATGCATTCAATTATTTCAAAGGAAAATAATTCTCATTGGATATCTTTTTGTTATTTCTTTGTTCATAACAAAGTTATGCATGGAATTTGCCATTGAGAAATTTCTTTGCCACGTCATCATTTCCTATTTAAAATAAACCTTGTACCTTGTAGCCACAAAAATGGCCATGCCTAAGCCCTCCTTCACGTTCATCTACAAATAACACAAGACATTGTTACTTTTTCAATTCCAATGCAAATACAAGTCTATGAAAATGGAATTTGATCACTCATGAAGATCATGTTTGTGAGTACCATCAAACCTCTACAATTATGTGCTTGGGATTATGGGTTTCATGAAAACATTGAAGATTCAACTTATACCATTTCAAGATTGAAAAGATAAGGACAATGGGAAATGTCAAAAAGCACTAGAGAAACCATGTTTACTACAATTAACATAAATTAGCAAATTACATGTTAACAAATCTATTAAGACATAATAAGGTACTTTAGTTGAAGATAATGAAATATGTATATAATAAAAAAATGATCACAAACATGCAGGCGACATACTTGTTAAAATATATCAGCCTTCCATCACAATCGATTTACATTTATACAAATCAAGGGAATACACTACAAAAAGAACGCATCTAAATTATTTGCATTCTTCCATCACACTTGATTTACATTTATAAAAATAAAGGGAATACACTGCAAAAATAAAGCATTTAAATTATTTGTATTTGAACTCTATTTCTTTATTTGTTAACAAAACCAATAAAATAAAATCATCAATAAACATGCATCATGAAATGTTCAAGCAAAACAACGAACATGTTCAATTGGAGAATCCCCAGGGGGAAGAAACTCCAAATGGCAACTATGTTTGTTTTGCATTACAATATTGTACATCATTTCTACATTGGGATATATCCTCATACAATCATGCACTTGCCTCAATTGGGTTTTAAGCTTTATCCACGCCATCTTTTTCTCCCTCTTGGCTCTTGGCTCTAAAATTTGGTTCACTTACTCTCATCTTTAAAAATGGCTCTAAACTTCAATATGCCTTGGCTTGTGGCTCATGCTTGCACCTGTTGATGATCATATTGATCCAACTAATCTATTAGCTATATAGGATTGAGGTTCCCTTGTCACACATTCAATCTCTCCCATTTATCCCATCCACCCTCTATTCCCTAATCCCCAAACCAAGCTATCAATAAATGAGGGGATACCATCCTCTAATCCCCCCACAGTGCTACAGGATTCCACAAATTCCTTCAACGAGGGAGGTGAGGAGAAATTTGCACGAAATTTGGTCCTTCGAGAGTGAATCCTCAAAGTATTCAACTAGTTGTACCTTCCCATTCATCGAGTATTCAGAGACCCTAGCTCCAAGTCACTACTAATTCCTCATATAAATCATAGTTGTGCGCTATTATATATCCACTAATCAAGTGTTTTCTTCTCTTCTTTGGACTCAAACTAAGGAAAATTTATATCAATAGCTTTGATTTTCATGAAATCAAATGTTTTAAGTATGCCTTCTATATTGTATTACCACATACATTTATAAAGTAAACTAACTCTACAATTGAGTTTAGTATTAGTTTCACTTCACTTCACATTTGGTAGTACTCATATTCATATGCATTCGATATTGTCAATCTCCATGTATACCTCTATAAAATTTCAGGTTATCCTATCTTGGCACCCTGTATCCTATCTGCGTCACCTTTTATGTTCCACATACCAAGCATGACCTTCATTGTTTCACATATTCACATGTATTCCCTTGGATTTGCGCTTCCTTTTGGAGTAATGTTCAAGAGGCATAAGAGCAGTCTTTGCAATTTGCATAGTCTATTATCTACATAATACACAATCAAATCAAAGCATAATCTATAATGAAGGGAAAGGACAAATATTTGTTTCTTTTTTGAAGAGAAGACACAAAAATATTGAGGAGCTATTACTTTGTCCCACTACCTTTAGAAATATCTCTTATGGATGTTATCATAAGGTATACTAGGCACTCTAATCCTTCATATACTAGGGGTGATTAGGATCTCTCCCGTTCTTCTTGCTTTCACAAACAGTGGATATGATCATTGCAAAAGACTTTACTAGATGTGAATCTTGATATTTTACTAGCTTTGCAAGAATCAACAATTTTATATTTCAAACATCCAAGTGAGATCATCAACACCAACCAATATGACTAGTTTTTAACTCAACAACCAACTAATTCTTTTCTTTTTGCGATACTAAACAAACCCGTTTTATGAGAGGAAGAAGATAGTATTAGTAGTTTGATGATGATAAAAAAAACATCAAGTCAAACTAGCCAAATTAAATATAAAATATAGGTACTCTTGTAATCCTTGAAATCAAGGTAGCAAATCATTACAATCTTCTAGAATATGGGTTTTTTCTTATGTCATGAGTGCAAATTATCTAGAAATATATGTTAAAGTGCAGCAGTTAGTGTAAATATAAGCACCTCTTTTGTTTCCATAAGAAACTAGGATCAATTCCACTGACAAATCTATATACAACATGAGCAAACCCTACTTTTTCTATGGTTTAACCTTCCTAATTTGTTTTATGAAATATGTCTCTATTAATAGAAATGGCATTGTGCTTGATGCTTTGGAAAATAGCTTCCAAATGACAACAATATGGAAATTCATAAATTAATTGCTGGAAGCATTTATAAAAAGGAAGAGAATATTTATTTTGTCAAAAGGTGTGTCCAGGTCCAATAGTACAATTAGTGAGCACTAGAAATGAAGCATGCTCTTAATGTGCTAGTAACCCATTATGAGAAAACCATTCAATTTAAAGTCCTTATGTTTGAATTGTTATTTTCTACTTGAAATGCCAATACCAACCGTTAAATGATTGGATGTGGACACATTTTGAAATTGGTAGCACTAAATTTTACATTTATTAGATTGAAAATGTGAGAAAGTGTCTGAAGCGAAATGTTGAGCTTAGTTGTCCAATGTGAGCATACATCCACAAGATGTTGACAAATGTAATGATGCCCCAAGAACTAAACACCAAAGCCTTTCTTGACCACTCTATACCAAATTATATATTGTATTGAAATCTAGTTAGAGAAAGCTTTATGGAATGCCATTTTTTAAATGTAGTTGAAATCTAGTTAGAGCAAGCTTTCTGGAATCACATTTTTTAAAAGTAGTGGAGCATAGATTGGGAGGATGAATGAACATTGTTACTATTTAATGGGATAATTAAATCATGAACAAAGAAATATTTCCGAGGAAGATTGCATGTTCTTGAATGGAATTGGTCTGTAAGCTAATTAATTTAATACATCAAAGAGTAAACGTGTATCCAAAAGTGTAACATCACTCTAATAAACACCCACATCTCACCTCTCTTGAGCAAGTTCAAAAATAATATACAAACTTGAGAATTCCAGTTGCATCCCATACCTAATTTAATGTGTACAAGTTCTAGGTACATAGCTTTACGATAGCCTTTACTCCCATTCACCACATCAATCTCCCCTTGCACACAACTTGGAGTGGAAGATGGGTGTGTGAGAGAGAGTTAGTCCAACATCCATCATTTCCTTCGCAACCCAATTTTTCTTTAATAGTCAATTTATTGAGAGCACAAAAATTAGAACACGTGCACCAATTGCCTTATTTCTTTAATACAATGAAAATTGGCAATGAATAAGGATTAGTGCTAGGACAAATGACTCTGACCCCAATAGTTATTGAATAATCAAATTTCATTCTTTTGGGAAAATGGGTGTCTATAAGGATACAAATTTGGGATTTGATTTCCAAGAATCAAGGGAATACCATGATCATGCTCACTACATGAAGGGGTTAAGCCAGAGGGTGTGTAAGGTAAATTTATGGGATGGGGATATCCATGACTTTAATGGCATGGAATTGGGAAAAAATGTTGGAGTGGCCTTTCTTCAAGAGATTTCCAATGCAATGAGAGTTGATAATCATTGGAGAGCTTGAATGAAATCTTTGGAGGGCATATGTTCAACCATTTATATTGATGCCCATGTGTATCTCCTTAAAATCTATGGTGACTAGGCCCAAAATCTGTGACCAATTTTCTCAGTGGTTCAAGATTGAACGACAGACGCCGTGCACTAGAAGGTGTTCAACAAAAAAATATTGGTGTTTGTTGAGGTTCAAAACTCTAATAGCCCATTCAACGTGCTTGTGGTTGTAAGGTGAGGATAATTCCTTTTCACCCAAACCCTAATCTCTTGGGTGAAAGACACTAATGTCTACCTATGTTCCTTGATTAAAATGAAAAAAAATAAACATTAAAACTCTATTAACATATTCCCTTTGATTAAAAAAAGAAAAAAAAAAACAATGAAACCTTCTTAATATAAAAATGAAATCTCAAATTCAAACTCCCAAATATTCTTTTTCTCAAAATTAATACTTTATTTAAAAAAAATAAAAAATTAATACTTTATAAAATAAAAAAATAAAAAAAATAAACAAACAGCTCACCTTCAAACTTTCACAAATTCAAATTTGGTTAAAATGAGTTCAAGCTTTTGTTAACGATCACAGATTCAAATTTCAAATTTGGTTAAAGAGAGATTTTTTTTTAAAGCTGTTCAAGCTTTTGTTAACGATCACAAATTCAAATTTCAAATTTGGTTAAAAAGAGATCTTTTTTAAAGCTGTTCAAGCTTTTGTTAACGATTTTGTGAAGGTTTTTCTTGTTTTTTTAAACTACCCGTTGAAGCCAGTGTGGAAAGAAATGAGTATATATCTATATATATATATATTTCGAATTTTACCCTGCTTAATGTTTGTCCTCTTCCTCTGTCTATGGTGTCCTCCTCTGTCTATGGTCTGGCCTGTGTTTGGGTGTGGTCTGAGTCATGTGTTGCATGTGGTGTCTGAGTCTGTGTGGTCTGAGTCATGTCTGTTTGTGCCGGATTGATAGAGGAGGAGGTTAGACATCCACTGCTGGAGCCAAACATTTTCGCCATTGGAACTAGAAACTTGAGAACTGACAGAAGAAGAGTGGGTGGGCTCACTTACATAGAAGCAGCGGGAGCGAACAAGAACAGGACCACGAACAATTTGACGTGACAGACTCGACATGCCTCGGGGAGATGGTCGCCCAATTCACTGAGGAATCGGGCGCCCGAGGGCCAACCCCTGGAAACACTTTCTCCTCGGACTCAGACTGAAACCATTCAGAATGCCAACAACATCACGGAGGATTGCAAAACTGTTAATCATTCACAGCGAGATACTCAAGGTAAACTATGCATTCAAATCAAAAAATTCTTTCTCATCCATTTACCGTTTGGAAATGGCTGCTTTGTTTTCAACATTAATAAATATTTGGGTATGACCATCTTGAACTGACAAGATAGGAATATTGATCAGGGCATCAGAATTGGATCTGCTCGCTGAAACATGCAAGTCACTGGAAATAGACCAACAACTCGAATGCATCAAACAGTTCGTGATGTGTCATCTTAGAAATGTCGGATATGATGCAGCGATCTGCAAATCGCAGCCCAAGGATAACAGTAGAACATTTCCTCCCCGGTTAGTTAGTGGGTTTCTTTGGCTTCCGATTTCTTGGCTTTAGTGGGTTTCATGAATTCTTGATCGCGTTTTTTTTGTGTCATGAAGATTCCAGTGCATATATCGGTGCAAAGAGAAATTCAGGATCAAATCAGGGCCCTCAAAAACTGAACAGCCCCGTGAATATCCGTACAAAAAAATCCTACAAAGCCAGAAGTAGTGAGTTAATTCATTTCCTTGCAATTTTTCTTTCATTCACACAAGCTAATCTGTAAATTATGCAAGGTGATCTACTAGATTATAGGTGGCTTCAGGCCCTGTAATGTTTGCTGATATAAATTACTGGTATTTGTCACATCACCTGAGCAATATCGATCATCTGGAAGGGCCAGAAACGAACAGAACCACGAGCAATATCGATTATCTAGAAGATGTCTATTGCTGGCGCAAATATGGCCAAAAGGCTGTGAAGAATATTCCTTTCCCAGGTTAATTTTCCTTCTCAAACTTTCTACAGCAATATACTTTCCAGTAAGTTCAAATCTCTGTTGTGATTTGCTAAAGAATGTGTTGAGATTAAATTGTGATGGTCTTTCTTATCATAGGAACTGTGCTTCCATTTGTTTCACTACCTTACCTTCTACTTCATTACCCACCCATTGATAGCTGTTGGGTTCGATCCCAAGCTGAGCGGATCCGAGCATGTCTTGTTTAGCGGGGTACCGCTTTCTTTCTAGTCCATTACCCACAGATAGATTGATGGTTGTTTGGGTTTGGTGGGTTATGGCAACAGCGACAGTGATGGCCTTAAACTGTCCTTAACACCTAACTCGCTCAAACCCCATCCGAAATCTATTATCTATTGTGAAATTAATTTATCGATAATTCTAGAGCTCGGTCTTTAGCTATAGTACCGTTCTAAATCACTTTGGTTTGGGTCTTCTGTCTATCCCTTTGCCGAGCCATTAAATCAGTCTGGTTTGGTTCTTTCGTCTGTCCTCTCAGAAATATCATACAAAAGATTCAGATAGATGATGTGAGTAAGTTTTTTATGGTGTAAGAAATAAAAGCTGCCCTGCTACAGCAGCAGCTTAAATAAGTTTAAATATCATTCTTAGCTACAGCAGCACACAAAATCCCTTTTGTATTTAATCTCCCATCTGTTCTATGTTTCCATTTTTTCACTGCTTATTAATATTTGTATTTTTTATAGGGCTATCCAAGAGGAAATATCGGAACTCTGATATTTGTATTTTTTTATTATTTATAAAAAAAATTTAAATAGCACTAAATTTTTTTTAATATTTTAGTTATTTTACAATTTAAAAATACTTCTGAAATGTTTTTTAATATTTTTTTCATATATATGTTTTTGACAATTTGGTTTTTAATATTTGAAATATTTTTTCGCATATATATGTTTGACAATTTTAATAATTAGTTGATGAACAGGATTTGAATTGCATTACATGAATTTGATGGAGAGGCTACCGTTTATATTGTTTACTCATGTTTGAAAAATAAAAGGTAATGATAAATCTCTTAAACATTGTTTCAAGATATATATTTAAACATTGTTTCCAGGCATATACACTGTATTGATAATTCTAGAAATTTTTAAATATATATTTAAACATTGTTTCAACCCATTACAGTGTGTTGATAGTTGCAGCATTTTTAAACATAAATATTGATTCAATATATAAATTGAATTGAACACATGGATTGTATTAGTGAGTCATTTTTAAGAATGTTTATGAAAAGAGAAAGAAAGGTAACTAAACTACCTATATTTTTTTCATGTTTTTTAAAATAATATTTAAATAAAAATGTGTCTAATATTTGGTTTTTTGTTTTTTTATTTTTTCAAGTATAAAGCATCTTTGAACATTGAAATAGTGTTGTTTATATCACTTTGAAATGATATGCAATGATTTTTGTAGTTTAAATTTTCGAAAGTTTTGTAAGGAGAGAGACTTACAAACATATTTTTTCTCAATAAAAAATTATATTTTGGGGGGATGGGATTAAACCCATTCAAATGCTCTAGATGGTAGGGAGCCCTATCATCTTTAGAGTAGTCTCTTATAGTATTATGTGGTATGTTTTTTTCCATACATAACTAATTTTATAATTTCTCTAACACACATACACTTCATTTTCTACTTAATGTTATCACATGATTTCTTTCACACATATAAAGTTTATTGCCTACAAATCTTTTCACACAGACTAATTTCATGATTTATTTAACATTTAAATAAACTTAATTACATATAATTGAAATTATTAAATAACTATTTCTATATTTTTTTTATATACATTTTTTTATTTTTTTATTTTTTTTCTTTGCATTTATTTTTTCTTTTTGTTCAACTTTAATTTATATAGCATTTATTATATTGCATTGTTATTATTTATTATTTATATTTTAATATATGTATTGTCTAATTTTAGTGCATTTTCTAGGTGTGTTGGAGATCTTTTTGTATGTAAATCTATGTATTTGGTGTATGCGATGATTTTGATGTTTGATATGTTTTTTATATGCAACTTTATGTGTTTGTAAGGTGAAATGATTTTTATGTTTGATGTTTGTGTTTGTAGATCTTTGTAATGCAACTTTATGTATTTGGGTACGTAGAACTTTGTGTGAAATTACAGATGTTTGTGTAGATTAGTATGTAATGTTTTTTCTATGCAATTTTATGTGGTTGTTAGGTGTTTGTGTAGATTTGTATGTTTATATTTAAATTAGTTTGAGTGAACTTTAACTTTGTACAATTATGCACAATTTGTTAGATGAAATGGATTTAATGTTTGCTAGATTAAATAATGTTTTTTCTATGCAACTCTATGTTTGTTGAATTAAATGTTTTTTATATTTGTTGGATAAAATGATGTGTTTATGTATGCAATTCTATGTGTTTGTGTTTGTAAATCAACTTTATGTATTTGGGTATGTAGAAATTTGTATGAAATTGCATTTGTTTGTGTAGATTTGTATGTTTATGTAGATTTTTTTGTTGGATGAAATGATGTGTTATTGTATGTAACTCTATGTTTGTGATTGAGATCTCTGTACATGTTTTTTGTATGCAACTCTATGTTTGTTACATTAAATGTTTTTTTTATTTGTTGGATAAAATGATATGTTTTTGTATGCAATTTTATGTGTTTGTGTTTGTGTTTGTAAATCAACTTTATGTATTTGGGTATGTAGAAATTTGTATGAAATTGCATTTGTTTATGTAGAATTTTTTGTTGGATGAAATGATGTGTTATTGTATGTAACTCTATGTTTGTGATTGAGATCATTGTACATGTTTTTTGTATGCAACACTGTGGTTATGTTTTTAGCTCTTTGTACTGCAACTTCATGTATTTGGGTATATAGAAATTTATGTGAAATTGCATTTATTTGTGTATATTTGTATGTTTATATTTAGATTTTTTATTGTATATATTTTTTCTTATATATAACTTATCTATATATGTATGTATGTGTATTTGTAGTATAATATAGTAATAATATAAACACTAATTTTTATATTCATTTTAAATTTTTTTAATTTTTCTACTTTTTATTGTTATTTTATTTCAAGTACCATTTACTTTTTAATATCAATTAAAAATATTCCATTCCATTTAAATTTTAATCGATTAAATAACATCATAACTTTAAATATAATAAAAGTAATTTAATAAATACAAATTATTCATAATTACAAGTAATCTAGCTTAGTTAATTTTTAATGAATTAAAAGTAAACTATTTTATTAAATTTTTAATTAATCAAATAACATTATAACAATGATAAAATAAATTTAATAAAAGAAACTAATTTTTAATGAAAATAAATTTTAATAAATATATAATAATAAAAAATTTAAAAAAATCTTAAAATTAAGAAAATCCCTCAATACATTAGTAATATTTATTAAAATATAATTATTATGAAACCAATATCAATTTCAAATTAAGAATTTATTTACTTTTGGTTATCATATTTATTATTTGCATGTATATTTGTATGTTTATATTTATCAATTTTTTTTGTTTGTTTTTATGTATTTTTTTGTTTGTTTCGTAGGTTTATATTTAGATCTTTTTATTTAGTTATAATAAAAATAATTTAATAAATACAAATTATTAATTACGAAAAATCTATTTTTTTTTATTTTTGAATGAATTAAATATCATAACAATAATAAAATATATTAAAAAATCTAACTTTAATAATTACGTAATCAAAAAATTTAAAAATAAATAAACAACTTTTTTTGGTTTATATAACAACCAATAAAGAATTTAAAATCTCAAAAAAAAACACCCTCAAATATATATTCTAAAATCTTAAAGCTTAAAAAACTCTCGAACACATATACATATATTTTTAATACATATTTAATATTTATTCAAATATATATTCTAAAATCTTAAAGCGTCAAAAACTCTCAACATATATACATATATTTTTAATACATATTTAATATTTATTAAAATATAAGTAACTAAAAATTTCCATATATTTTTAATACATATTTAATATTTATTAAAATATAAGTAATTAAAAATTTATTTAATTGGTCTATAATATTTAAAACCATTTAATTTAATTTTTATTTATTATAATATTTGAAAATTCTACTTTTATTATATAAATTTTAATTTTCAATACATATTTAATATTTATTACAATTCAATACATATTTAATATTTATTACAATATAAGTATTGTGAAACCATTATAAATTTATTTACTTTAGTTATGATATTTATTAATAATTTAATATAATTTATTTATTAAAATATTTAAAAATTTATTTTTATTATATAAATTTTAATTTTAAATTTTGAATTTTATAATTTTATTTTTGAAATTTTATTTTCTTTTAAATTTATAATATTAATTTTAATTTTAATTTTTATAGTATTTAAAATATATATAATGACATTTTGTAATTAAAATTAAAATTGCAATATGTTCACGGGTGGCACCTGCGAGGATCCTCCTGGATCCCAGAGGACATGTTGAACAAACCTTCGTTTGGGGCCTAGGAACTAGGCCCAATAACGAGGTTGAGTGGTTGGCACTCCTACAGGACCTACACTTATTAGTCACTAAAAATCTTCGTAAGGTAATGATATTCGGAGACTCTCGACATGTCATCTTCAAATTGATCAACGGATATCCCTCTAGATCAGTCAATTGTCGCCGCCTATATGACAAAGCAAAGCCTCTCATGACTAAATCCTATGATACATTTCACATCCTTCACCACAATAACTCTGCAGTGGTCACTTTGGCTAACATGGGGGCCTCCCTTCCAGAAGGCCATTACAACCAGAATGGAAACACTCCTATCATCAAATTCATTCCATAATGGTTCACCGGAAGCTCTACTTTCATTTACAAGTTAAGAGGCCCTCCCTCTTCTCAGTCCTAAAACTGGCTATCTCTTTCCCTAAAGGAAGTTCTAAGGACCTCCCTCATCTTCCACCTTATCCCTCCACCCCTCCTCCTTTCATTTCCCCTTCCCATTATCCCTCCTTTCCCATACTTCTTCACTCCCTCTTCGTTTTTACCCCCTACCCTTATCCCTCCACACATCCCTCCTACCACCCCCTTGCGTCACCTTCCAACAGCTGGCCTCCAATCCACACTCCATCTTGAAGGATCCTCCCATTCATTATGCTGTCCTGCCTTCCCTCTTTCTCCCACTGCATGGTACATTCACTGCCCACATCCTCTCTCAGGTATTGTTGGCTTAATGGCTTACCGGTCCTGGGTTAAATGCCCCTCCTCCTAGCACACTCCAAGTCTTTTCGACCATTTCGGTATGTCTTCTCCCTGCAGCAGCATGCAAACTCATTTTACTCCTTCTCTCGGCTCTGTTTATCATGAGGTCCCTCCGAAGCAAATTCTTCTGAATGTAATTACAGGCGTTGGTGAAGGGTGGCTACAGGAGATCCCGTGGGAAGCTCTCCCTCTCACTAATAATTTTGTGAAGGAAAGGCTTGCTCTCGCAGCCTTCTCCTCTTACTCCTGTAGTACCCTCTCAGGTTCCTCGCTGTGGTTTTCAAACACTGGTTCTGGCCCAAATCTCACGTCTGAAGCCCATACTGTCAATTTTGAGAGAAGCACGGTCTTAGGCTGTCACTGTACAGGGTGGAAGGAAGGTGCAGTTGGCACCTTATCCTGCAAAGAGAGGCAAAATAAAGAAGGTTCCTCCCTGCAACAGGAGCTCAAAGTGTTCAATTACATTTTAAGTGGTCTCTCGGCTGAGAATCAAGCTTGCGTGCTAGGAGGCTCTGTTCGTGCTTTGCACTGTAATTTTGCTCGTATTGATCTTTCCTCAGGAACAGGCAGAATGTCTCAGGCTAGTGAAAATGTAGGTATCATGGATGTGAAAAAGAACCTTAGGCGTCTTTATGAGATGATAGCGATTGGCATAATGGATAACAAAGAAATAGCGCAGGAGGTCAAGAACATGGGGGAAACGGTGAGTTGCACCTCTCTGCAAATCAACAATCACGATGCAAGGATCAATGACAATGAGAGAAATCTGAGGGATATAACGGTTTACATGATAGGATCCAAGAATATCTACAGCGTCTAATCAACATGAATCACGGAAGCAAAGTGAACGAAACCACTGCAGCAGCAGAGCACCCAATGGAGGAAGAATCTATGGTTCAACCCAGGAAATTCAAAGGCAATCCATAACGAGTTTTCTTTTAATTATGTTCAAATGTGATATTAAAATAATAAGTTTTATAATTACAGAATATAATAAAGATTAAAGTATGTTTAAATTTTAATTTTTACATTGTTAAATATATATAATGTAAATAAATTTATTTAAATATTTATTTATTTTATTGAAAATTTTGGTTCATTTAATAAATTGATAAAATATAAATTAATAATGTTATTAATTGCCTTAAAACGATTTGGGACATCTCATCTTGGAAGACTAAACCACCAAATAGATGGGATGGCTGGCAAATTCCTGAATGTCCGGCAAATCTCCAAGATGAAAAAAAACAGTTGAATCATCATTTATATGGCTCTGCTTCAATTTCCAGAAGACGAAAGGACCGATGCGGTTGGGGAGGCAACTCTGGAAAGTATACTACAGCCGATGGATACAAGATTTTTGCAGTTGTGCTGAACGTACCAAAAGACCCTGCGATCTGGAAAAATATCTGGGAGTGCAAGATGTTACCCAAGCTATATTTATTTGCCTAGACTCTGATGCATGGTAAAATCCTTACTGGTGACAACATGATGAAGAGAGGATTCGAGGGTCCTTTTAGATGCCCTCTGTGCTCAGCTGCCAATGAAAATAGACAGCACATTTTTTTGGACTGTCCCTTTGCCATCGTTGTCTGGAATGAAACAATGAAGTCATGGGAGATCGAGTTCCATATGCTGAGCAATATTCATCTACGCTTCCTCAACTAGGACAAAATGTATAAAGGAGATTTGGAAAAAAAAAAGGTTTCATACTCTGCTGGATGAAGATCACAAAAGTCATCTCTCGGTGCATCTAGATTGAGTGTAATCAACAAATATTTCAAGATAAAGCTCACCCAACATGGAAAATTGCAATCAAGGTAAATAGTCTAATGGGTGATATTGTAAATGTGCTGAAGATCCCCAAATACAAAGCTAAATTGACATATAGAGAAAGAAATTGGTTTCAAAGTTTCAACATCTCTACTGAAAATTTCTTGGCTACAAAACAGTTGGAGAACTAGGAAATTAGGATGGACAAATCCCAATTTGAGAACTCGCTAAAAGAAAGGAAAATCTTCAAATTGTTTTTCGATTGAGTTTCCAAAGGAAATCGAGGAAGAGCGGGAGGCGAAGGGGTTGTTATGTGTCCAGAAGGTAAAATTGATTTAGAATACTATTGGAATATTGGACAGGATTCTAACAATATGGCTGAAGCATATGGACTCTAGCAAGGTCTCAAGCACCTGAAGGGAAAAGGAGTGGGTGAAATTATGGTCTTTGGAGATTCCTGATTAATCATTCAAGCAATGAATGGGGAAAGCTACTTTAGGAATTTAAGATTAGTTAGACTGATTAATAGAATCAAATCCATATCTAAGTCTTTTAGCCAAATTAATTTTTTTCATATCCTTTGCGAGTTAAATGCTCTGGCGGATAGTGCTACTAATAAATCCATGACCAGGGGTAGAAATGAATTGTATGTTAATCAGTTACTAAGTACTAATGTACCTCCTTAGCATGATTTTGGGTTAAGTGGAGCGTCTATCTTTTTGGAGGTAGTAGTCTAAGTTCTAGTTTCCAAACCAGTTTGTATTTTCAGCGACTTCATTGTCAAGCTCTATTTTATAAACATACCCATTTTTGTCAAAAATAAAAACCATGCAATTTTTTTATAATTAATAATTGTAATAATAACATCATACAATTCTTTATATTTTATTATAAATTAAATTTATAAAACATTTTAAAAAATTATAATTTATTATAAATTAATATTACTTAACATTTAAAAGTGAATTAAGCAAATTTTTCATAATTTTCATAATAACATTATAATTTTTATATATAAATATTTATTAAAATTAAAATAATACAAAATAAGTTATTGAAATATTTTTTATTATAAATTAAAAATATAACATTTAAAAAATTCAAATTAAACTTTCCAAATGTTATAAAGAGATTTGATTCAACAAAATAATTTATAACGTTTTTATTAATAAAAAAATATAAACAAAATAATTTATAATGTTTTTATTAATAAAAAAATATTACTTATTAGTGTCTAAAATGTAACTTATTAGTGTTTTAATAATAAATTATTTATAGCGTTCTTACTAGTGTCTCAAATGTTAAATTAATAATTGAATAAGATTGAGCTATATAATTTAGTCACATTACACTCATGGAAACTCTCATGGGCTTAAGTTTGATGGGTGGTCGTCTTGGTGTTAGACTTCACACACTTGGTTTGTGATAGTTCGCAACAAGGTCACTCCAACCTATAAGAGATTCTTTGAACAAATGAAGTCTCTAGGATAAGAGGCATATTACAATTATGGAAACCCGCATTTGCAGACGAGGTCACTAGGAAAACCCTAAGCAGTTAATTGGCGAGCTCGATATTATGGTTGATGATTCAGGTTCAACCAAAGCTCATGAGACTTGATATTTGGAAAGCCACGACGGAATATGTAGATGACAAGTTTAATGATGATCCTCGAATTTAAAGTTTTGAAGCTTGATGTACATATTTAAGTTGTGTTGATACAAATTTTGTTCTCAACATTATGTGGCTTATGTCTACTAGATTTAGCTAATGGGCTCTCCACTTACAGAATTTGGTTTGACCATGCTTGTAATCTTTATCAAAATTACCATATTAACCATACTAAGTTATGGTCGTTGCTAGGAGTTTTCTTCACTTTTATGGTGTAGCTTCAACCCTCACATGAAAATGGCTTATAGAAAGTCAAATTCACATGAAGACATTGCAAGTAAATTAAGCATCACTTTGTCTTAAAAACAAAACTTTGACTAAATCTTATGAATACATTTGGAGATTGCGGTAGGACTAAATCTATCAAATTAATTTATGATAGTTTTGAATTTAAAATAGAACATTAAGAAATATTAATTAATAACTTATATATTAAAACTTTATATATAGGTTTTTTTTCCAGTCGAAAATAGCAGCTCCTTGATATTCATAAATTTTTTATATATAAGTTATCAAAAGCAAACTTTACAATTATTTCAAATACCAAAATTTATTAATAAATAAACCATAATTATATTAATTACTTTTTAATAAATAAATAAATATATATTAACATTATAATCATTTAAAATCTAATTTAAAATATAAATCCTCTTAAAAAGATGTATATTTGTTTTTGGGACACATTTTTGCAACGAACAATTCAACTAATCTTTTTAATACAAATTTTAACTATTATTGAAAAAGACTAAGTGTAGATATTTTTTTCTTTAAAGAATATACCCATTATTAAAAAAAACAAAGTGTGGATACCCATTATTAAAATGTAAGATTTAAACTTATTCCCTTCATTATTTTAATTAATTTTCTAAATATAATACATTTAAAATGTGCAAATACTTTTTTTCTTCTTAAAAAAATGTACATTTAAAATGTCACATAAAATCTAAAAGTATTCCCTTCATTATTTTAATTAGTTTCTATTAAAAACTATTTTAATATTCATAACTATCACAAAGCTAATATATTATACAAACTAATAA
>LPNX010174344.1:69800-92711 GCA_001517045.1 Pseudotsuga menziesii | reverse complement strand
AAGTATCAATTAGTTCCAAGAAAAATCATAATAAAATTTCTAAAATAAAGTAAGGAGTCTCCTAAAATCACCATTTTTCATTGTTCAAATTGCATTCTTCGTTGCACCTTATCATTAACTTTATTTTAAAATCACCCGAATTATGCAATTACTACAATTCTATTCAAATTTCACCAAAACAGAAATCATCGAATAGATGTTTCAAAACAATGATGTAAAATGTTGAGTTTACATTAAATCTTCTAGAATTTTCTTAGATATGTGTGTGGCTTGCTGCACATGCTTTTAAAGGATATCGATATGGATTTTACAAGATGGAATCAAAAACTCTATTAGAAATTATCAAATGATAACATAAAAATAATGATGCCCCGAAAAAGCTATGCATTCAATTATTTCAAAGGAAAATAATTCTCATTGGATATCTTTTTGTTATTTCTTTGTTCATAACAAAGTTATGCATGGAATTGGCCATTGAGAAATTTCTTTGCCACGTCATCATTTCCTATTTAAAATAAACCTTGTACCTTGTAGCCACGAAAATGGCCATGCCTAAGCCCTCCTTCACGTTCATCTACAAATAAAACAAGACATTGTTACTTTTTCAATTCCAATGCAAATACAAGTCTATGAAAATGGAATTTGATCACTCATGAAGATCATGTTTGTGAGTACCATCAAACCTCTACAATTATGTGCTTGGGATTATGGGTTTCATGAAAACATTGAAGATTCAACTTATACCATTTCAAGATTGAAAATATATGGACAATGGGAAATGTCAAAAAGCACTAGAGAAACCATGTTTACTACAATTAACATAAATTAGCAAATTACATCTTAACACATCTATTAAGACATAATAAGGTACTTTAGTTGAAGATAATGAAATATGTATATAATAAAAAAATGATCGCAAACATGCACGCGACATACTTGTTAAAATATATCAGCCTTCCATCACACTCTATTTAGATTTATACAAATCAAGGGAATACACTGCAAAAGGAAAGCATCTAAATTATTTGCATCCTTCCATCACACTCGATTTACATTTATACAAATAAAGGGAATACACTGCAAAAAGAAAGCATCTAAATTAATTGTATTTGAACTCTACTACTTTATTTGTTAACAAAACCAATAAAATAAAATCATCAATAAACATGCATCATGAAATGTTCAAGCAAAACAACGAACATGTTCAATTAGAGAATCCCCATGGGGAAGAAACTCCAAATGGCATATATGTTTGTTTTGCATTACAATATTGTACATCATTTCTACATTGGGATATATCCTCATACAATCATGCACTTGCCTCAATTGGGTTTGGAGCTTTATCCACGCCATCTTTTTCTCCCTCTTGGCTCTTGGCTCTGAAGTTTGGTTCACTTACTCTCATCTTTAACAATGGCTCTTAACTTCAATATGCCTTGGCTTGTGGCTCATGCTTGCACTTGTTGATGATCATATTGATCCAACTAATATATTAGCTATATAGGATTGAGGCTCCCTTGTCACACATTCAATCTCTCCCATGTATCCCATCCACCCTCTATTCCCTAATCCCCAAACCAAGCTATCAATAAATGAGGGGTTACCATCCTCTAATCCCCCCACCGTGCTACAAGATTCCACAAATTCCTTCAACAAGGGAGGTGAGGAGGAATTTGCATGAAATTTGTTCCTTCAAGAGTGAATCCTCAAAGTATTCAACTAGTTGTACCTTCCCATTCATCGAGTATTCAGAAACCCTAGCTGTAATGTCCCTCCTACATACCCCCAAATACCTTGTGATTATGAATAATTATTGTAATGGTTTTGGTGAGGATCTCAAGGCCAAGGCCCCACCAAAACTAAGACATGGAAAATCTATAAATTTCCTAAGTAGACTTCAGGCCGTAATGCACCCTTCGACACGCAACCGAACCTGGTAGAGGGAGGGGCTAGTGGTTAAAAACGTTCCTCGTGGATCTAGTGCAGTTTAACTTAGTTCCTTACAATTTGCTATAATACAACTGCAAGAAAACTGGCCACCGTAATAATGGTGGACTTCCTAGTGGTAAAACGATGATCAGAATGACATTACAAATACGTACACACATTAAACAAGAACTGTTATATATATATAAGGAATATATCTATATATATATATAAGTGTACGTGAACTATAGCTAAGAGATAAATAAATTCTCATACCGTTTAAATAGGGTTTTACACACACACACACACACACACACACACACACACACACACACACATATATATATATATATATATATATATATATGCGCGCGCCTCGATTTCGCCTTTAGGTTTAATATATGGAGTGTGTCATAATGAGTAGGAAAAAAAAAGAAAAGAGAGACGACCCTTATAAAATAAAATAAGAAGAAGAAAATACTTCTTGGATTAGAGAGGAATAATACTCATAATGCGAAAGGGGCATTTATTCATGAGGAAGACGGTCTTTAAAAGAAATGTGCAAAAACATGGTATACGATACGGAAAGAGTTGTCCAAAATTTCAGGCTGTCAGATAGGGATTTGAAGATCTCTCCACAGGAAAAATTAGGGAAAGCATTCCTTTAATAATAAAAGCAATGCCATGCATTTTTGAAGGGCATTAATAAAGAAAAATGTGGAGGTACGGCTGCCTGAAAATTCGATGAAAAATTCTTTAAATAGGAATAGTGGGAGCTTCCCTAGAGACGTTTTTCTTTAATGAGCTGGGAGCTCGGCTTTTTGGATGAGAATGGCTCTGCGCATTTTTTTCCATAAGCCATCAGCTTGGGCTTTCTGCATATTCTGGACCAGCGTATTCTGGACCAACGTGTGGATCAGATGGAAGGTAGCAGTGCTGGTAAGTTCTCTGCGTGATATTTTAATTACTGAAGGCTGCTGAATGATCAGTCATTATATATATATATATATATTTTATACCTGCGATCTCCTTAGGAAATTTGGACTTGGCGTCCTAGGATTTTCCCAATGTCTGTATTTTTCTATATAACATATAGATCTAAACGCTTCCTGCACGAAGGCGATTGCTTGTGGGGTATGCGACTTGGATCTATTTAGGAATAGGGTGGGGAAGCTCAACGCCTACCCTCTGTATCTATATTTTTATGATCCGGCAGGGCAGATCGTAGGGTGACCCCCTTTCCTTCAGTATTCTTGCTATGCATCTGTATCATACTTCAGTGTTTTATTTGCGTTGTATTTACAGAACGCCATGTTAACTTCCCATACATATACCCGAACATCTTTAAGCCGAGCCCTTCGACGCTTAGACTACCTTTCACCATTGATGGAGTTTAGCTGTATGGATGTGTTATCCGATCCATTGTAGTAGTGTAGAGGGTTTGCTGGGTGCCTTTCAAAACTGGCACACTATTGCCCTTGTTACTAATGGAGAGATGGAATAGATAGGACTTGATCAAGTTACTGGTCTCCAACTCCTTGCGCTCTAGAGGTAACCATAATTTTGTCATGGATTTCTCCCTAGGCCAACGACCCTCTTGTTGTTTTAACACAGAACCCACTTTCTTGTCTAATCCTGGCAAGTGATGTTGCGATTTGTGTGAAGAAGGAATCAAAATCAAATCTGTCTGCCTCACTGATGATTGAGGGAAAAGGGACCCCCCCCCCTTTTCTTCTTTATTTTGCTAATTCCACTCTTAGTGATAGATACAACCCTCGTGGAAATGGAGAGAATGTCCAGTATGATATTTCGCTTAGATAGATGCATATTTACCTCTCATAATTAATATATACATATCACTATTGATGTTTACTGAGATCGCTAATACTGTTACACATATATATCGCTGTATACAGCTGAGGGGTATAATGCTATATAGATTTATCGCTGGGTATAGTTAGCTCTCGAGCTGTTTAAAACTTTGGTGTTATCCACTTGCTGATTACTGTACGTTTTATTTTTATTTTTGCTGGATCATGATACCTAGCTCGCTGTTCTGAAGGAAGATGTCTATCTCCCCCCAAAAACCTGTCGGTTGCCTCGCACAATTGGCTAATAGGACTCTCGATGTCTTAGAAAGCCCTTTGTCCTTTCGATAGGTGAATTTAAGTTCCAGCCACCTTTAAATAATTATGTTTGGACATATCCTTGAATTAAGATAACAATTGAGCTTAAATTTTATGTGTAGCATACATGTATATCATATATGAATTATGTTTGGACATATCCTTTGAATTAAGATAACAATTGAGCTTAAAGTTTATGTGTAGCATATTTGACAGATAAATAATCTAGCTGTGTAAGTTGTACTTAAATACAACTGGTACATATTACTTCTTTTGGCTCAATTTATATATGTGTATCATCATAGAACGGCTCTCAGCATGTCAAGGCTGGAGAACACTATGAGTTTAATTGTTGGGGTTATGGACTTTGTAGAGAGTCCATGGGTTTAACCAAAAGATAGCAACAAGGATGTTGCAGTTTGTAACTCTTTTGACTTGAATGGAAAATACAAGATATGATGTTTGGTGGACGTAACCCCGAGTTTGGGGTGAACCACGTACTTTTGGTGTCTCCTTATGTGTGCGTCTGTTTGTTTTATATTTTCGTTTTCTCATACTGTGATTTTATGGGTACTAATCTGTATAAGCTCTCGTTAAATAATGTTTTTAAATGATTGAATGATGGATATGCATAAAATATGAAGGGAAGCATTAGACTTAAAGTACACACTCTTTTCCTATGTAGGGTTTTAAGCTCTGATTTAGATACATGAAAATGTAATGCCATGTAAGCATTAAATTGTGTTACCATGTTACAGACAGACAATTTTCATGCTATATGCATTTGAGGAATTACTTGTTTGCTACAATAATGATGTTCTTTGAGGAGGAACATTGTCTCTTATGTTTTATTGGTGTTCATTAAAATGGTTAGTCCTTAAAGTTTAAACAAAACCTCTTTTTTCTGAAGGTGATGATAGTAGATACCTCACCTAAAGATCATTGATCGGAATGAGTGGATTGAGTCACTTAAAGGACCCTTTTGCTAGTCGCAAGACATTTATGCTGAAATATGATTAAAGTAACAAAAGTAGGTTTTCTAGTGGTAGTTGGATGATAGATACAAATGATTCTTTTTGTGATCAAACCTTTCAACCGCAAAGTTCATGTTTTCTTTGTATTTGCAGCTCTAATGGGGAGGTATTATATCATAATTACAAGGTAACGCCTTTGAAGACAACTGATCCCAAGAAAGATGTTAATGTATAAAAGACTCTGCCTTAGCCTTAGGACCTATGTATATGTGCGTATTAAGTCTACTAAATCACATGTATATTCGAAGGCAAAACAAGCTTACTTGGTTTATGTTATAAACATCGATCTCGACAAAGTGAATGCAAATTGCATGTTTGGATTTTTATAGAAGAGAATGAATTTCGAATTGTCAAAAGGATTGTTTTACAATACTGTAGATGACATTTTTTATTTAACATGCCCCATTGAAATGACTTTTAAAATCTGCCACTAATGGGATAGACTCTTGTGCAGTAACAATGAAGTATAAATCTTACACTCTTCACACATAGCCACCTTGAGGTATGAAGGGTACATGACACTAGCTCCAAGTCACTACTAATTCCTCATATAAATCATAGTTGTGCGCTATTATATATCCACCAATCAAGTGTTTTCTTCTCTTATTTGGACTGAAACTAAGGAAAATTTATATCAATAGCTTTGATTTTCATGAAATCAAATGTTCTAAGTATGCCTTCTATATTGTATTACCACATACATTTATAAAGTGAACTAATTCTACGATTGAGTTTAGTATTAGTTTCACTTCACTTCACATTTGGTAGTACTCATATTCATATGCATTCGGATATTGTCAATCTCCATGTATACCTCTATAAAATTTCAGGTTATCCTATCTTGGCAACATGTATCCTATTTGTGTCACCTTCTATGTTCCACATACCAAGCATGACCTTCATTGTTTCACATATTCACATGTATTCCCTTGGATTTGCGCTTCCTTTTGGAGTAATGTTCAAGAGGCATAAGAGCAGTTTTTGCAATTTGCATAGTCTATTATCTACATAATACACAATCAAATCAAAGCATAATCTATAATGAAGGGAAAGGACAAATATTTGTTTCTTTTTTGAAGAGAAGATACAGAAATATTGAGGAGCTATTACTTTGTCCCACAACCTTTAGAAATATCTCTTATGGATGTTATCATAAGGTATACAGGCACTCTAATCCTTCATATACTAGTGGTGATTAGGATCTCTCCCGTTCTTCTTTCTTTCACAAACAGTGGATATGATCATTGCAAAATACTTTACTAGATGTGAAGCTTGATATTTTACTAGCGTTGCAAGAATCAACAATTTTATATTTCAAACATCCAAGTGAGATCATCAACACCAACCAATATGACTAGTTTTTAACTCAACAACCAACTAATTCGTTTCTTTTTGGTGATACTAAACAAACCCATTTTATGAGAGGAAGAAGATAGTATTAGTAGTTTGATGATGATAAAAAAACATCAAGTCAAACTAGCCAAATTAAATATAAAATATAGGTACTCTTGTAATCCTTGAAATCAAGGTAGCAAATCATTACAATCTTCTAGAATATGGGTTTTTTCTTATGTCATGAGTGCAAATTATCAAGAAATATATGATGAAGTGCAGTAGTTAGTGTAAATATAAGCACTTCTTTTGTTTCCATAAGAAACTAGGATCAATTCCACTAACAAATCTATATACAACATGAGCAAACCCTACTTTTTCTATGCTTTAACCTTCCTAATTTGTTTTATGAAATATGTCTCTATTAATAGAAATGGCATTGTGCTTGATGCTTTGGAAAATAGCTTCCAAATGACAACAATATGGAAATTCATAAATTAATTGCTAGAAGCATTTATAAAATGGAAGAGAATATTTATTTTTTCTAAAGGTGTGTCGAGGTCCAATAGTACAATTGGTGAGCACTAGAAATGAAGCATGCTCTTAATGTGCTAGTAACCCATTATGAGAAAACCATTCAATTTAAAGTCCTTATGTTTGAATTGTTATTTTCTACTTGAAATGCCAATACCAACCGTTAAATGATTGGATGTGGACACATTTTGAAACTTGGTAGCACTAAATTTTACATTTATTAGATTGAAAATGTTAGAAAGTGTTTGAAGCGAAATGTTGAGCTTAGTTGTGCAATGTGAGCATACATCCACACGATGTTAATAAATGTAATGACGCCCCAAGAACTAAACACCAAGTCCTTTCTTGACCACTCTATACCCAATTATATACTGTATTGAAATCTACTTAGAGAAAGCTTTATGGAATGACATTTTTTAAATGTAGTTGAAATCTAGTTAGAGCAAGCTTTCTCGAATGACATTTTTTAAAAGTAGTGGAGCATAGATTGGGAGGATGAATGAACATTGTTACTATTTAATGGGATAATTTAATCATGAACAAAGAAAGATTTCCGAGGAAGATTGCATGCTCTTGAATGGAATTGGTCTGTAAGCTAATTAATTTAATACATCAAAGAGTAAACGTGTATCCAAAAGTGTAACATCACTCTAATAAACACCCACATCTCACCTCTCTTGAGCAAGTTCAAAAATAATATACAAACTTGAGAAGTCCAGTTGCATCCCATACCTAATTGAATGTGTAAGTTCTAGGTACATAGCTTTACGATAGCCTTTACTCCCATTCACCACATCAATCTCCCCTTGCACACAACTTGGAGTGGAAGATGGGTGTGTGAGAGAGAGTTAGTCCAACATCCATCTTTTCCTTCGCAACCCAATTTTTCTTTAATAGTCAATTTATTGAGAGCACAAAAATTAGAACACGTGCAATAATTGCCTTCTTTCTTTAATACAATGAAAATTGGCAATGAATAAGGATTAGTGCTAGGACAAATGACTCTCACCCCAATAGTTATTGAATAATCAAATTTCATTCTTATGGGTAAATGGGTGTCAATAAGGATACGAATTTGGGAGTTGATTTCCAAGAATCAAGGGAATACAATGATCATGCTCACTACATGAAGGGGTTAATCCACAAGGTGTGTAAAAGAATTGTTGATGTTTGGTTAAAACCCACTGCAAGTCAAGGTAAATTTATGGGATGGGGATATCCATGACTTTAATGGCATGGAATTGGGCAAAAATGTTGGAGTGGCCTTTCTTCAAGAGATTTCCCATGCAATGAGAGTTGATAATCATTGGAGAGCTTGAATGAAATCTTTGGAGGGCATATGTTCAACCATTTATATTGATGCCCATGTCTATCTCCTTAAAATCTATGGCGACTAGGCCCAAAATCTGTGACCAATTTTCTCAGTGGTTCAAGATTGAAGGTGTTCAACCAAAAAATATTGGGGTTTGTTGAGGTTCAAAACTCGAATAGCCCATTCAACATGCTTGTGGTTGTAAGGTGAGGATAATTCCTTTTCACCCAAACCCTAATCTCTTGGGTGAAAGACACTAATGTCTACCTATGTTCCTTGATTAAAATGAAAAAAAATAAACATTAAAACTCTATTAACATATTCCCTTTGATTAAAAAAAGAAAAAAAAACATTGAAACCTTCTTAATATAAAAATGAAATCTCAAATTCAAACTCCCAAATATTCTTTTTCTCAAAATTAATACTTTATTTAAAAATAAATAAAAAAATCAATACTTTATAAAATAAAAAAAATAAAGAAACAGCTCACCTTCAAACTTTCACAAATTCAAATTTGGTTAAAAGAGATTTTTTTAAAAGCTGTTCACTTTTTTGTTAACGATCACAGACTCAAATTTCAAATTTGGTTAAAGAGAGATTTTTTTTAAACCTGTTCAAGCTTTTGTTAACGATCACAGATTCAAATTTCAAATTTGGTTAAAAAGAGATCTTTTTTAAAGCTGTTCAAGCTTTTGTTAACGATTTTGTGAAGGTCTTTTTTGTTTTTTTAAACTACCCGTTGAAGCCAGTGTGGAAAGAAATGAGGATATATATATATATTTCGAATTTTACCCAGCTTAATGTTTGTCCTCTTCCTCAGTCTATGGTGTCCTCCTCCTCTGTCTATGGTCTGGCATGTGTTTGGGTGTGGTCTGAGTCATGTGTTGCATGTGGTGTCTCAGTCTGTGTGGTCTGAGTCATGTGTCTGTGTGGTCTGAGTCATGTCTGTTTGTGCCGGATTGATAGAGGAGGAGGTTAGAGATCCACTGCCGGAGCCAAACATTTTCGCCATTGGAACTAGTGACTTGAGAACTGACAGAGGAAGAGTGGGTGGGCTCACTTACATAGAAGCAGCGGGAGCGAACAAGAACAGGACCACGAACAATTTGACGTGACAGACTCGACATGCCTCGGGGAGATGGTCGCCCAATTCACGGAGGAATCGGGCGCCGAGGGCCAACCCCTGGAAACACTTTCTCCTCGGTCTCAGACTGAAACTGAAACCATTCAGAATGCCAACAACATCAGGGAGGATTGCAAAACTGTTAATCATTCACAGCGAGATACTCAAGGTAAACTTTGCATTCAAATCAGAAAATTCTTTCTCATCCATTTACCCTTTGGAAATGGCTGCTTTGTTTTCAACATTAATAAATATTTGGGTATGACCATCTTGAACTGACAAGATAGGAATATTGATCAGGGCATCAGAGTTGGATCTGCTCGCTGAAACATGCAAGTCACTGGAAATGGACCAACAACTCGAATGCATCAAACAGTTCGTGACGTGTCATCTTAGAAATGTCGGATATGATGCAGCGATCTGCAAATCGCAGCCCAAGGATAACAGTAGAACATTTCCTCCCGGTTAGTTAGTGGGTTTCTTTGGCTTCCGATTTCTTGGCTTCAGTGGGTTTCATGAATTCTTGATCGCGTTTTTTTTGTGTCATGAAGATTCCAGTGCATATATCGGTGCAAAGAGAAATTCAGGATCAAATCAGGGCCCTCAAAAACTGAACAGCCCCGTGAATATCCGTACAAAAAAATCCTACAAAGCCAGAAGTAGTGAGTTAATTCATTTCCTTGCAATTTTTCTTTCATTCACACAAGCTAATCTGTAAATTATGCAAGGTGATCTACTAGATTATAGGTGGCTTCAGGCCCTGTAATGTTTGCTGATATAAATTACTGGTATTTGTCAGATCACCTGAGCAATATCGATCATCTGGAGAGGTCAGAAACGAACAGAACCACGAGCAATATCGATTATCTAGAAGATGGCTATTGCTGGCGCAAATATGGCCAAAAGGCAGTGAAGAATATTCCTTTCCCAGGTTAATTTTCCTTCTCAAACTTTCTACAGCAATATACTTTCCAGTAAGTTAAAATCTCTGTTGTGATTTGCTAAAGAATGTGTTGAGATTAAATTGCTATGGTCTTTCTTATCTTAGGAACTATGCTTGCATTTGTTTCACTACCTTACCTTCCACTTCATTACCCACCCATTGATAGCTGTTGGGTTCGATCCCAAGCTGAGCGAAGCCGAGCATGTCTAGTTTAGGGGGGTACCGCTTTCTTTCTGGTCCATTACCCACAGATAGATTGATGGTTGTTTGGGTTTGGTGGGTTATGGCAACAGCGACAGTGATGGCCTTCAATTGTCCTTAACACCTAACTCGCTCAAACCCCATCCTAAATCTATTATCTATTGTGAAATTAATTTATCGATAATTCTAGAGCTAGGTCTTTAGCGATAGTACTGTTCTAAATCACTTTGGTTTGGGTCTTCTGTCTATCTCTTTGCTGAGCCATTAAATCAGTCTGGTTTGGTTCTTTCATCTGTCCTCTCAGAAATATCATACAAAAGATTCAGATAGATGATGTAAGTTTTTTATGGTGTAACAAATAAAAGCTGCCCTGCTACAGCAGCAGCATAAATAAGTTTAAATATCATTCTTAGCTACAGCAGCACAAAAAATCCTTTATTTATTTAATTTCCCATGTGTTCTATGTTTCCATTTTTTCACTGCTTATTAATATTTGTATTTTTTATACGGCTATCCAGGAAAAAATATCGGAACTATGATATTTGTATTTTTTATTATTTAAAAAAAAAATTAAATAGCTCTAAAATGTTTTTTAATATTTTAGATATTTAACAATTTAAAAATAGTTCTGAAATGTTTTTTCTTGACAATTTGGTTTTTAATATTTGAAATATTTTTTCGCATATATATGTTTGACAATTTTAATAATTGGTTGATGAAGAGGATTTGAATTGCATTACATGAATTTGATGGAGAGGCTAAGTTTATATTGTTTACTCATGTTTGAAAAATAAAAGGTAATGATAAATCTCTTAAACATTGTTTCAAGATATATATTTAAACATTGTTTCCAAGCATATACACTGTATTGATAGTTCTAAAATTTTTTTAAATATATATTTAAACATTGTTTTAAGGCATTACAGTGTGTTGATAGTTGCAGCATTTTTAAACATAAATATTGATTCAATATATAAATTGAATTGAACACATGGATTGTATTAGTGAGTCATTTTTAAGAATGTTTATGAAAAGAGAAAGAAAGGTAACTAACTTACCTGTATTTTTTTGATGTTTTTTAAAATAATATTTAAATAAAAATGTGTCTAATATTTGGTTTTTTGTTTTTTTTATTTTTTCAAGTATAAAGCATCTTTGAACATTGAAATAGTGTTATTTATATAACTTTGAAATGATATGCAATGATTTTTGTAGTTTAAATTTTTGAAAGTTTTGTAAGGAGAGAGACTTACAAACATATTTTTTCTCAATAAAAAATTATATTTTGGGGGATGGGATTAAACCCATTCAAATGCTCTAGATGGTAGGGCACCCTATAATCTTTAGAATAGTCTCTTATAGTATTATGTGGTATGTTTTTTTCCCATACATAACTAATTTTAGAATTTCTCTAACACACATACACTTCATTTTCTACTTAATGTTTTCACATGATTTCTTTCACACATATAAACT
The DNA here is from genome assembly GCA_001517045.1 of Pseudotsuga menziesii. Taxonomy (NCBI): domain Eukaryota; kingdom Viridiplantae; phylum Streptophyta; class Pinopsida; order Pinales; family Pinaceae; genus Pseudotsuga; species Pseudotsuga menziesii. The sequence goes on along the minus strand of LPNX010174344.1, from coordinate 80,704 downwards.
TTATTGCATACAAATCTTTTCACAAACACTAATTTCATGATTTATTTAACATTTAAATAAACTTAATTACATATAATTGAAATTATTAAATAACTATTTCTATATTTTTTTCTTTACATTTTTTTATTTTTTATTTTTTTTCTTTGCATTTTTTTTCTTCTTTTTGTTCAACTTTAATTTATATAGCATTTATTATATTGCATTGTTATTATTTATTATTTATATTTTAATATATGTATTGTCTACTTTTAGTGCATTTTCTAGGTGTGTTGGAGATCTTTTTGTATGTAAATCTATGTATTTGGTGTATGAGATGATTTTGATGCTTGATATGTTTTTTATATGCAACTTTATGTGTTTGTAAGATGAAATGATTTTTATGTTTGATGTTTGTGTTTGTAGATCTTTGTAATGCAACTTTATGTATTTGCGTACGTAGAACTTTGTGTGAAATTACAGATGTTTGTGTAGATTAGTATGTAATGTTTTTTCTATGCAATTTTATGTGGTTGTTAGGTGTTTGTGTAGATTTGTATGTTTATATTTAAATTAGTTTGAGTGAACTTTAACTTTGTACAATTATGCACAATTTGTTAGATGAAATGGATTTAATGTTTGCTAGATTAAATAATGTTTTTTCTATGCAACTCTATGTTTGTTGAATTAAATGTTTTTTATATTTGTTGGATAAAATGATTTGTTTTTGTATGAAATTCTATGTGTTTGTGTTATGTGTTTGTGTTTGTAAATCAACTTCATGTATTTGGGTATGTAGAAATTTGTATGAAATTGCACTTGTTTGTGTAGATTTGTATGTTTATGTAGAATTTTTTGTTGGATGAAATGATGTGTTATTGTATGTAACTCTATGTTTGTGATTGTGATCTTTGTACATGTTTTTTGTATGTAACTCTGTGTTTGTGTTTTTAGCTCTTTGTACTGCAACTTCATGTATTTGGGTATATAGAAATTTATGTGAAATTCCATTTATTTGTGTATATTTGTATGTTTATATTTGGATTTTTTATTGTATATATTTTTTCTTATATATAACTTATCTATATATGTATGTATGTGTATTTGTAGTATAATATAGTAATAATATAAACACTAATTTTTATATTCATTTTAAATTTTTTTAATTTTTCTATTTTTTATTGTTATTCTATTTCAAGTACCATTTACTTTTTAATATCAATTAAAAATAGTCCATTCCATTTAACTTTTAATCGATTAAATAACATCATAACTTTAAATATAATAAAAGTAATTTAATAAATACAAATTATTCATAATTACAAGTAATCTAATTTAGTTAATTTTTAATGAATTAAAAGTAAACTATTTTATTAAATTTTTAATTAATCAAATAACATTATAACAATAATAAAATAAAATTAATAAAAGAAACTAATTTTTAATGAAAATAAATTTTAATAAATATATAATAAAAAATTTAAAAAAAAATCTTAAAATTAAGAAAATCTCTGAATACATTAATAATATTTATTAAAATATAATTATTATGAAACCAATATCAATTTCAAATTAAGAATTTATTTACTTTTGGTTATCATATTTATTATTTGCATGTATATTTGTATGTTTATATTTATCATTTTTTTTGTTTGTTTTTATGTATTTTTTGTTTGTTTTGTAGGTTTATATTTAGATTTTTTTATTTAGTTATAATAAAAATAATTTAATAAATACAAATTATTAATGACTGAAAAATCTATTTTATTTAGTTTTTAATGAATTAAATATCATAACAATAATAAAATATATTAAAAAAACTAACTTTAATAATTACGTAATAAAAAAATTTAAAAATAAATAAACAACTTTTTTTGGTTTATATAACAACCAATAAAGAATTTAAAATCTCAAAAAAAACACCCTCAAATATATATTCTAAAATCTTAAAGCTTAAAAAACTCTCAACACATATACATATATTTTTAATACATATTTAATATTTATTCAAATATATATTCTAAAATGTTAAAGCTTAAAAAACTCTCAACATATATACATATATTTTTAATACATATTTAATATTTATTAAAATATAAGTAACTAAAAATTTACATATATATTTTTAATACATATTTAATATTTATTAAAATATAAGTAATTAAAAATTTATTTACTTGGTCTATAATATTTAAAACCATTTAATTTAATTTTTATTTATTATAATATTTGAAAATTCTACTTTTATTATTTGAAAATTCTACTTTTGCAACAGTCTAATGAAGTGGCCTAGCTCTAGCTAGATGACCTGTATCCATGGGCTTGGTAGTAGCATAGTAGATTATGTTATTTCTGATATTTCTTTATACAACAAAATAATAAATTTGGACGTTCTAAACGACCATGAGCCTGATTCGGATCATAAACCTTTAATGGTAACTCTCAACTATGCCATCCATAGAGATCCCATAGAGGACCATCCTTATAACCAAAATAACTTGATCTTTGATAGGAATAAACAAGATCTTTTTATAAATGAGTTAAAAATTAATTTGCTTCCTTTATCAAGTACAGACAACATTGAAGACCTTTATTATAATTTTACCACGACCCTCTCTTATTCAATTAACAAGTTCTCAATTGAAGTTTCGAGTAATAAAAGGAATAGAAAAGCCAACCCTTGGTATGATATTGATTGTAAAAATGCGAGGAGAGAGATTAAAGAAGCTCTTGATGAATCTCTTAAAATTAACAAGATAAAAAATTACAAAGCCCTTACTAAAAAGAAAAGAAGGCAATATATCGACAAAAGGCAAGACAATCTCTTACACCTCTCTAAGACGGCCCCTAAGAAATTCTGGAGGCAGATTCTAACTAGAAAAACTAAAGATAATAATAAAATTTCTCTACCCAACTGGAATTCCTATCTTAATAAGATTTATGACTCCCCGAATCTCATAGACCACTTTGAAACCCTCCTCACAATGGAAGAAGTTTTCTCTTTAAAAGACATAGATTTTGGGGTTAAGCGTCTGGCTAATGGAAAAGCTAAGGATATTGAAGGGTACCAGGCATAAATCTTAAAAATTGGAGGTCCTATCCTCATCCCTCACATCCACAAACGTTTTAATCAAGCAGTCAAGCAAGGCTTCCCTAAACCTTGGACTCAGAGCCTCATTATCCCTATTTTTAAAAGTTGGGATACAAATAACCCCTCAAATTATCGAACTATTATGATAAGCCCCCTCTTAGCCAGGTTATATGGTATTATTTTGGAAAAGAAAATCAGCATTTGGCTTGAAAGTGAAGGTAAGTGGGCTAAAGGCCAAGCGGGTTTTAGAAGGAATCACTCAACAGCGGACCACCTTATTACGCTTAGGATCATTATGGAGGAGTGCCGCAATGATAAATCCAATCTCTTTTGCTGCTTTATGGACTTTAGAAAGGCTTTCGATACGGTACCTAGAAATAACCTTTGGAATAGGTTAGAAGAGCTTAAGGTTCCTTTCGAGCTGAGAGCTGCCGCGATAAGGCTCTATGAGAATGTAATTGCCAATTTTAAAAGCAATGAGGGGTGGTCGAAAGATATTAAGTGTAATATCGGAGTTAAGCAAGGTTTCCCCCTCTCCCCTACCCTTTTTGGCATTTACATTGATAAGTTAGAGGGTTGTTTAGAAAAAGCAAGTTGTGCTGGTACGATCTTAGCTGGAATAGTCATCATCCTTCTTCTTTATGCTGACGATATTGTCCTTATGGCAAGGTGTTCTTCATATCTTGATAAGCAGCTTCAACTCCTCAAGGATTTCTGCTCTAACATGGGTATGACTGTTAACACTGACAAAACAAAAGTAATGATTGTGAAATCCAAGAATGATACTTACGTTAATTTTATGTATGACAATAGAAACTTGGAGGAAGTGTCTTCTTACAAGTACCTAGGAATTGATATTCATCACAAGCTCAACTGGAACTATAGCATTAAGAAAAGGATTAACAGAGGGTGGAAAGCTTACTTTGGTCTTGAAAATAACTGTAAAGCTGCAAACCTCATCATGTGGGATAAAAAGAAGCTCCTTTTTTAAACTCTAGTCACTCCTGTCATCTTGTATGGGTGTGAGGTTTGGGGTTGTAGCATCTCTAGAGAATACTGGAGAAAGATCGAGCAAATCCAGAAGCGTTTTATAACTTATAACCTCAAAATAAAAAACAATACACCCTATCCCATTCTCCTTATAGAAGTGGGTCTTTCCCCCATCGAGAGCCTAGCTATGACTAGACTCCTGTTATACAAGAACAAAATCAATAACATGGGAGACCATAGACTCCCTAAGATAGCTTTAAAATCCAGCCAAAAACACTTAAGGCTCAAGCGTGGGTGGTATAAAGATACCAGGTCTTGGTTAAATCATTGGAAGATCGATGAAAATGTTGCTTTGCAGAATATTAATAACATTAAAAATATTATTTCTTCTAAGTTTAAAGAAAAATTGTGGTGTGAGAAAGATCTCGAGGCTAAAAGAAAATTAAGATATTATAAGGAGGTCATCAACCCTACCCTAGGAGATCAAAACTATCTCTCTGTTTTGATCAGTACTAAGAAAATTTTTAACATAGCTAAGATAAGAACGAACTCACATGAGCTCCATAGTGAAACTGGTCGTTGGACAGTCCCTAAAACACCATGGGTAGAAAGGATCTGCCACCTTTGTGAGAGTAAGAACATTGAAGATGAAAATCACTTCCTCTTAGAGTGCCCTGCGTACACCCACATTAGATCCCAATTTCATAATCTGTGTTGCAATACCGACTTTCCTAGCCTCTTAGCCTCTCGAAATTATAGTAATCTCGGGACGCTTCTTTCCAAGCTCTTTGAGCATAGAAATATAACATTAAATAAAACTAATTCATTCTCTTCTTTAGGTCCGATAGACCAAAGTTTGGTCTCACGGGACGTTAACCATCATCATCATATATAAATTTTGATTTTCAATACATATTTAATATTTATTACAATATAAGTATTGTGAAACAATTATAAATTTATTTACTTTAGTTATGATATTTATTAATAATTTAATATAATTTATTTATTATAATATTTAAAAATTTATTTTTATTATATAAATTTTAATTTTAAATTTTGAATTTAATAATTTTATTTTCTTTTAAATTTATAATATTAATATTAATTTTAATTTTTATAATATTTAAAATATATATAATGACATTTTGTAATTAAAATTAAAATTGCAATATGTTCAGGGGTGGCAGGTGCGGGGATCCTCCTGGATCCCAGAGGACATGTTGAACAAACCTTCGCTTGGGGCCTAGGAACTAGGACCAATAACGAGGTTGAGTGGTTGGCACTCCTACAGGACCTACACTTATTAGTCACTAAAAATCTCCGTAAGGTAATGATATTCGGAGACTCTCAACACGTCATCTTCAAATTGATCAACGGATATCCCTCTAGATCAGTCAATTGTCGCCACCCGTATGACAAAGAAAATCCTCTCATGACTAAATCCTATGATACATTTCACATCCTTCACCACAATAACTCTGCAGTGGACGCTTTGGCTAACATGGGGGCCTCCCTTCCACAAGGCCATTACAACCAGAACAAAAACACTCCTATCATCAAATTCATTCCATAATGGTTCGTCGAAATCTCTCCTTTCATTTACAAGTTAAGAGGCCCTCCCTCTTCTCGGTCCTAAAACTAGCTATCTCTTTCCCTAAAGGAAGTTCTAAGGACCTCCCTCATCTTCCACCTTATCCCTCCACCCCTCCTCCTTTCATTTCCCCTTCCCCTTATCCCTCCACACATCCCTCCTCCCACCGCCTTGCGTCACCTTCCAATAGCTGGCATCCATTCCACACTCCATCTCGAAGGATCCTCCCATTCATTATGATGTCCTTCCTTCCCTCTTTCCCCCACTGCGTGGTACATTCTCTGCCCACATCCTCTCTCAGGTATTGTTGGCTTAATGGCTTACCGGTCCTCGGTTAAATGCCCCTCCTCCTGGCACACTCCAAGTCTTTTCGACCATTTCGGTATGTCTTCTCCCTGCAGCAACATGCAAACTCATTTTACTCCTCTCGGCTCTGTTTATCATGAGGTCCCTCCGAAGCGAATTCTTCTGAATGTAATTGCAGGCGTTGGTGAAGGGTGGCTACAGGAGATCCCGTGGGAAGCTCTCCCTCTCACTAGAACTTTTATGAAGGAAAGGCTTGCCCTCACAGCCTTCTCCTCTTACTCTTGTAGCACCCTCTCAGGTTCCTCGTTGTGGTTTTCAAACACTGGTTCTGGCTCAAATCTCACGTCTGAAGCGCATACTGTCAATTTTGAGAGAAGCACGGTCTTAGGCTGTCACTGTACAGGGTGGAAGGAAGGTGTAGTTGGCGCCTTATTCTGCAAAGAGAGGCAAAGTAAAGAAGGTTCCTCCCTGCAACAGGAGCTCAAAGTGTTCAATTACATTTTAAGTGGTCTCTCGGCTGAGAATCAAGCTTGCATGCTAGCAGGATCTGTTCGTGCTTTGCACTATAATTTTGCTCGTATTGATCTTTCCTCAGGAACAGGCAAAATGTCTCAGGCTAGTGAAAATGCAGGTATCATGGACGTGAAAAAGAACCTTAGGCGTCTTTATGAGATGATAGCGATTGGCATAATGGATAACAAAGAAATAATGCAGGAGGTCAAGAACATGGGGGAAACGGTGAGTTGCACCTCTCTGCAAATCAACAATCACGATGCAAAGATCAATGACAATGAGAGAAATCTGAGGGAGATAACGGTTTACATGATAGGATCCAAGAATATCTCTAGAGTCTAATCAACATGAATCAGGGAAGCAAAGTGAATGAAACCACTGCAGCAGCAGAGCACCCAATGGAGGAAGAATCTATGGTTCAACCCAGGAAATTCAAAGGCAATCCATAACCAGTTTTCTTTTAATTATGTTCAAATGTTTTACTGTCTTTTGCTCTGTAATCAATTTATAAGGGTATACATTACCCGAGGCACTAGTTGTTTTGAAAATCCTCTAAGTGTAGTTTTTTGGACAACTCTTCGGATAAGCTTATTATGCAACAATTTTGAAGTGCATGAACTCTCTGTTCTACTATCTTATCTGTATTGAATGGCTATGCACAGCTTGTTTTATAAAAACCTTTTATAGATGCTGTTTTAAAAAAAAAATTGCAATATGTTAATTAAATTTAACATTTTGTCATTCATAATAATATTATAAATTTTTATTTATAAAATAATAATAATATTAACTTTATTTAAAATATTTAAAAAGTTATATGTATTATAAATTTAATAAAATTGTATTGTTTAAGCAATAAAATTTTGATGATATTTATCATTAATAATAAAAAGATTATAAAATTTAATAGGTTTGTGATATTAAAATAATAAGTTTTACAATTACAGAATATAATAAAGATTAAAAGTATGTTTAAATTTTAATTTTTACATTGTTAAATATATATAATGTAAATACATTTATAAAGTGAATTAATTCTACGATTGAGTTTAGTGTTAGTTTCACTTCACTTCACATTTGGTAGTACTCATATTCATATGCATTCGATATCGTCAATCTCCATGTATACCTCTATAATGTATACCTCTATAAAATTTCAGGTTATCCTATCTTGGCACCATGTATGCTATCTGCATCACCTTCTATGTTCCACATACCAAGCATGACCTTCATTGTTTCACATATTCACATGTCTTCCCTTGGATTTGCGCTGCCTTTTGGAGTAATGTTCAAGAGGCATAGGAACAGTTTTTGCAATTTGCATAGTCTATTATCTACATAATACAGAATCACATCAAAGCATAATCTATAATGAAGGGAAAGGACAAATATTTGTTTCTTTTTTGAAGAGAAGACACAGAAATATTGAGGAGCTATTACTTTGTCCCACTACATTTAGAAATATATCTTATGGATGTTATCATAAGGTATTATAGGCACTCTAATCCTTCATATACTAGTGGTGATTAGGATCTCTGCCATTCTTCTTGCTTTCACAAACAGTGGATATGATCATTGCAAAAGACCTTACTTGATGTGAAGCTTGATATTTTACTAGCTTTGCAAGAATCAACAATTTTATATTTCAAACATCCAAGTGAGATCATCAACACCAACCAATATGACTAGTTTTTAACTCAACAACCAACTAATTCTTTTCTTTTTGGGGATACTAAACAAACCCGTTTTATGAGAGGAAGAAGATAGTATTAGTAGTTTGATGATGATAAAAAAAACATCAAGTCGAACTAGCCAAATTAAATATAAAATATAGGTACTCTTGTAATCCTTGAAATCAAGGTAGCAAATCATTACAATCTTCTAGAATATGGGTTTTTTCTTATGTCATGAGTGCAAATTATCTAGAAATATATGTTGAAGTGCAGCAGTTAGTGTAAATATAAGCACCTCTTTTGTTTCCATAAGAAACTAGGATCAATTCCACTGACAAATCTATATACAACATGAGCAAACCCTACTTTTTCTATGGTTTAACCTTCCTAATTTGTTTTATGAAATATGTCTCTATTAATAGAAATGGCATTGTGCTTGATGCTTTGGAAAATAGCTTCCAAATGACAACAATATGGAAATTCATAAATTAATTGCTAGAAGCATTTATAAAATGGAAGAGAATATTTATTTTGTCTAAAGGTGTGTCCAGGTTCAATAGTACAATTAGTGAGCACTAGAAATGAAGCATGCTCTTAATGTGCTAGTAACCCATTATGAGAAAACCATTCAATTTAAAGACCTTATGTTTGAATTGTTATTTTCTACTTGAAATGCCAATACCAACCGTTAAATGATTGGATGTGGACACATTTTGAAACTTGGTAGCACTAAATTTTACATTTATTAGATTCAAAATGTGAGAAGGTGTCTGAAGCGAAATGTTGAGATTAGTTGTCCAATGTGAGCATACATCCACACGATGTTAACAAATGTAATGATGCCCCAAGAACTAAACACCAAGGCCTTTCTTGACCACTCCATACCCAATTATATACTGTATTGAAATCTACTTAGAGAAAGCTTTATGGAATGACATTTTTTAAATGTAGTTGAAATCTAGTTAGAGCAAGCTTTCTGGAATGACATTTTTTAAAAGTAGTGGAGCATAGATTCGGAGGATGAATGAACATTGTTACTATTTAATGGGATAATTAAATCATGAACAAAGAAAGATTTCCGAGGAAGATTGCATGTTCTTGAATGGAATTGGTACGTAAGCTAATTAATTTAATACATGAAAGAGTAAACGTGTATCCAAAAGTGTAACATCACTCTAATAAACACCCACATCTCACCTCTCTTGAGCATGTTCAAAAATAATATACAAACTTGAGAAGTCCAGTTGCATCCCATACCTAATTGAATGTGTAAGTTCTAGGTACATAGCTTTACGATAGCTTGTACTCCCATTCACCACATCAATCTCCCCTTGCACACAACTTGGAGTGGAAGATGGGTGTGTGAGAGAGAGTTAGTCCAACATCCATCGTTTCCTTCGCAACCCAATTTTTCTTTAATAGTCAATTTATTGAGAGCACAAAAATTAGAACACGTGCACCAATTACCTTCTTTCTTTAATACAATGAAAATTGGCAATGAATAAGGATTAGCGCTAGGACAAATGACCCTGACCCCAATAGTTATTGAATAATCAAATTTCATTCTTCTGGGAAAATGGGTGTTGATAAGGATACGAATTTGGGAGTTGATTTCCAAGAATCAAGGGAATACCATGATCATTCTCACTACATGAAGGGTTTAAGCCACAGGGTGTGTAAAAGAATTGTTGATGTTTGGTTAAAACCCACTGCAAGTCAAGGTAAATTTAAGGGATGGGGATATCCATGACTTTAATGGCATGGAATTGGGCAAAAATGTTGGAGTGGCCTTTCTTCAAGAGATTTCCCATGCAATGAGAGTTGATAATCATTGGAGAGCTTGAATGAAATCTTTGGAGGGCATATGTTTAACCATTTATATTGATGCCCATCTGTATCTCCTTAAAATCTATGGTGACTAGGCCCAATTTTCTCAGTGGTTCAAGATTGAACGACAGACGCCCTGCACCATAACGTGTTCAACCAAAAAATATTGGGGTTTGTTGAGGTTCAAAACTCGAATAGCCCATTCAACCTGCTTGTGGTTGTAAGGTGAGGATAATTCCTTTTCACCCAAACCCTAATCTCTTGGGTGAAAGACACTATTTTTTACCTATGTTCCTTGATTAAAATGAAAAAAAATAAACATTAAAACTCTATTAACATATTCCCTTTGATTAAAAAAAAAAACAAAAACATTGAAACCTTCTTAATATAAAAATGAAATCTCAAATTCAAACTCCCAAATATTCTTTTTCTCAAAATTAATATTTAAAAAAAAAAAAAAAAATTAATACTTTATAAAATAAAAAAAATAAAGAAACATAAAGAAACAGCTCACCTTCAAACTTTCACAAATTCAAATTTGGTTAAAAAGAGATTTTTTTTTAAATCTGTTCAAGCTTTTGTTAACGATCACATATTCAAATTTCAAATTTGGTTAAAGAGAGATTTTTTTTTAAAGCTGTTCAAGCTTTTGTTAACGATCACAGATTCAAATTTCAAATTTTTTTGTTAACGATCACAGATTCAAATTTCAAATTTGGTTAAAAAGAGATCTTTTTTAAAGCTGTTCAAGCTTTTGTTAACGATCACAGATTCAAATTTCAAATTTGGTTAAAAAGAGATCTTTTTTAAAGCTGTTCAAGCTTTTGTTAACGATTTTGTGAAGGTTTTTTTTGTTTTTTTTAACTACCGGTTGAAGCCAGTGTGGAAAGAAATGAGGATATATATATATCGAATTTTACCCAGCTTAACGTTT
>LPNX010174344.1:6591-17899 GCA_001517045.1 Pseudotsuga menziesii | reverse complement strand
TTTATTAAATTTTTAATTAATCAAATAAAATTATAACAATAATAAAATAAATTTAATAAAAGAAACTAATTTTTAATGAAAATAAATTTTAATAAATATATAATAATTTTTTTTTAAAAAAATCTTAAAATTAAGAAAATCTCTCAATATATTAATAATATTTATTAAAATATAATTATTATGAAACCAATATCAATTTCAAATTAAGAATTTATTTACTTTTGGTTATCATCTTTATTATTTGCATGTATATTTGTATGTTTATATTTATCATTTTTGTTTGTTTGTTTTGTAGGTTTATATTTAGATATTTTTTTAGTTATAATAAAAATAATTTAATAAATACAAATTATTAATTACTGAAAAATCTATTTTATTTAGTTTTTAATGAATTAAATATCATAACAATAATAAAATATATTCAAAAACTAACTTTAATAATTACGTAATCAAAAAATTTAAAAATAAATAAAGAATTTTTTGGTTTATATAACAACCAATAAAGAATTTAAAGTCTCAAAAAAAAACACCCTCAAATATATATTCTAAAATCTTAAAGCTTAAAAAACTCTCAACACATATACATATATTTTTAATACATATTTAATATTTATTCAAATATATATTCTAAAATCTTAAAGCTTAAAAAACTCTCAACACATATACATATATTTTTAATACATATTTAATATTTATTCAAATATATATTCTAAAATCTTAAAGCTTAAAAAACACTCAACATATATACATATATTTTTAATACATATTTAATATTTATTAAAATATAAGTAACTAAAAATTTACATATATTTTTAATACATATTTAATATTTATTAAAATATAAGTAACTAAAAATTTACATATATTTTTAATACATATTTAATATTTATTAAAATATAAGTAATTAAAAATTTATTTACTTGGTCTATAATATTTAAAACCACCTCCCGGGATCGCTACGCCGTCGTCCTCCACAAACCGCCCCCCTCTTCTTACCAAACCCACTGGGGGCAGAGGCCCGCAACCTTACACTGCTGTCCCACCTCCTAAAACAGTCAAAAACCCCCCTGTGTTGCGTGTTCCTCCCAAATGCGCGCTATGCAATGAGTTGGGCCATGCGACTCACCTATGTCCTCAATTACCAGCATTAAAGGAGTACATGCAAATGCTTGACGACGACCCCACCATCTCGGTTGTCCATCTAGATCCAACCCCTATGCCTCGCGACAAATCCCTGTGCACTAACCACTCCTGTGCCTTATGCGATGTTTACGGGCATTACTCCCATCACTGTCCCGATCTCCCCAAGTAAAGGCTCGCTCTCTTTGATATGAACAATCCGGAAATTGAGACGACACCACTCATTATTGAGGAAATCCACTCCCCGGTCTCTTCCCCTTCCGTAGAAGTTAATACCACTCTCTTTGAGATAAACAATCTGGATCTCGAGATGGCACACCTCACCATTAAGGAAATCCATTTCCCGATCTCTCCCTCTTCCGGAAAGGTCAATCCCGTTCTTTTTGAGACGAACCATTTAGATATTGAAAAGCCATCACCCACCATTGTGGAGATCCACCCTCAAGAATCTCCCTCTTTCGAAGAGATTAATACCATATATATGCTCTCTTCCGTCCCTACACCCCCGTCAATCGATTTGACGACCCAAACATTTCGTACGGATGAGGAAATTCTCGAAGCTCTCACTGCCCCGGATTATCCTTGGGATGAAATGCACCATCGTTCCTACTTCCTCCCAGATGAATCTTCCTCTAACACTGCTACCCAGTTTGCAGTCGAGTCCAAATACTTCCTTCCCCCCAAGGTCGACTGGTTCAAAGACCCTATTCCTACTCTTGATTCCTTCGAAGAGGGTAACATGGCCAACATCTCACCTGTCATCAAAATTGATATCGCTGCCCCCGGCGGCACCCCCGAACTCATCGCTTTAGGAGCATCTTGCACTGCGCAGGAGGTTGAGGAATAAAAAGCACTCTTCAAAGAATTTCGTGATGTCTTTGCGTGGTCCTATACCGAAATGCCTGGTCTTGACCCTACCATTATAGAGCACCACATTGACACATGGCCCGACGTACCCCCCGTTCGTCAGAAACAGTGTCCTATTCATCCCTCAAAACTCCCCACTGTCAAAGCAGAGATTGAGAAGCTTCGTACGGAAGGATTCATTTATCCTATTGCCTATACCACCCGGGTTTCAAACCCTGTTCCTGTCAAAAAGAAATAAGGCACCATTAGAGTATGCACTGACTTCCGCGACTTAAACCGTGCCTGTCCCAAAGACAATTTCCCCATGCCATTCATTGACCAGCTCATTGATGCGTGTGCGGGGGATGAAGTCCTCTCGTTCATGGACAGTTTTTCCGGATACAATCAGATCCAAATCCGAAAGGAAGACTAGTACAAAACTGCTTTTACTACCCCATGGGGCATCTTTGCCTATCGCGTCATGCCTTTCGGCCTAAAAAATGCTGGGGCCACATTCCAGCGGGCAATGACCTATTGCTTTCATGATTTGGTCCATATCTTGCTCGTCTACCTTGATGACCTTACAGCTCGTTCCCGAAAACGATCAGACCACCTTGATGACCTTCGGCAAGTTTTTCTGCGTTGTCGCAAATATCAGATCCGCTTGAACCCACACAAGTGCGTCTTTTGCATTCCAGCTGGCCAATTGTTAGGTTTCATTATTTCCCAGAAAGGAATTACTGTTGATCCCCTGAAAGTCCAAGCCATCTTAGACCTTCCGTCTCCTCAAACGCTCCGGCAACTCCAAAGTCTGCAAGGGCGATCCAATTTTCTTCGAACGCTTCGTTCCTGATTACGCCACAACCGTTCATGGTTTCTTGCGCTTGCTCCGTACCCACACCCCCTTTGTTTGGGACGAGCAAGCCGAAGCTGCTTTCGAAGACCTCAAGAAATCTCTCACACAAGCCCCCTTGATCTCCCCTCTGGATTTCTCTCAGGACTTCATCCTCTACGTCTCGGCATCCGAGCATGCTGTGTCCGGAGTCTTGGTTCAAGAAGACACCTCACGCCAAGAGCATGTCATTTACTATGTCAGCCAGACCTTGTCCGGCCCACCCCTACGTTACCCACATGAGGAGATACTAGCCCTAGCAGTGGTCTTCTCCGTCCAAAAATTGCGACACTACATTTTACTTAGTCATACCACAGTCATCGTCGATTCTAACCGCATGGTATATCTCTTAAACCGGCCGCTCCTGCAAGGCCGTGTGGCTAAATGGGTCATTATCCTCCAGGAATTTGACCTCACATTCCGAACACCTAAGAGCACTAAAGCCCTTGCACTTGCCCAGCTCATCACTGATCTCCCTTCCTTCATCCCGGCCCCACCTATCTGCGAGGAGTTACCCGATAATCACTTGTTCACCATCTCGTCCGAAGACCCGTGGTACGGTGATATCTTGTTATACCTGCGCACGCAAAAATTCCGACCCATCGTCACTCGTAATGGACGTCGTTGTATCCGTCATCATGCCTCTCGCTACCTACTCATCGGAGATGTCCTTTACCGGCGAGGAATCGACATGATTCTTCGTCGTTGCCTTACACATGAAGAAGTTGAACAGGTCCTTAATGATTGTCATAGCGGTGCCTGCGGCGGCCATTTCTCAGGGATGGCCACTACCCAAAAGGTCGTCCGCGTCGGATACTTTTGGCCCACACTTTTCACCGACTGCATCACTGTGGTCAAGCATTGCCATAACTGCCAACTATTCGCCCCCAAGGCCCGGACACCACCTGCTCCGTTACATCCAGTCGTCACCGTTGGTCCCTTTTGTAAGTGGGCCATCGACTTCATGGAGTGTAGACCCACATCTGCAAACGGCCATAAGCACATCATAGTTGCCGTCGATTACTTCACCAAATGGGCGGAAGCCATGCCCACCTTCAACTGTACCGCTGAGACTGCTGCCCGTTTCTTTTTTAACCATGTCATCACTCGATTCGGGGTCCCTAAACAGTTAGTCTCAGACCATGGATCACACTTTGAAGATTCCGTTTGGCGCAAATTATCCACCTTCCTCAAATTTCAACACCAGTTTTCCTCGGCTTACTACCCTCAAGGGAATGGTCAAGTTGAAGCTGTTAACAAAATCCTCAAAACCATACTCCAATGTACTGTTGATCGACATAAGTCCAACTGGCACCATATGCTATTCCCTGCCTTATGGGCTTACCGTACCTCCACCAAAACCGCCACTGGTTTTACCCTATTTCATTTAGTTCACGGTGTAGAGTCTGTCCTCCCCATTGAGTGTCAGATACCTTCCTTACACATCGCCATTGAGTTTCTCCCCGATACCTCCCCCCTTGAGCAACGTATGCTATCCCTCGAACAAGCCGATGAAGATCGTCGTGCCACTCTCCAGAACATCGAAGCTGCCAAAAAACCGCTCCAAAGCCCACTATGACAAACATGTTCACCCTCGAACTTTCCACAAAGGGGACCTCGTCCTCGCCTACGACCAAGCCCACGACAAAAACGGTAAAGGAAAGTTTGAGTCCATGTGGCAAGGCCCTTACATTGTGTAGGCTTGCCTCGGCAATGGGGCATACATTATAGCTGACTCTGAAGGCCACCCATTGAACAACCCCCGTAATGGGTTGTATCTTAAACGTTTTTACCCCTAACTGAAACCGCGACCTCATTGGTCCGCATTGTACAGTTTGCTCCTTTTTTGTTTTTTATAATCTCTCATTCATCATTTTTTGCATGCCCACAGATGGACCATCTTCCACCTCGTTACATTGGCTTCGCTGATGGGGCAAGCCACTGGTCTCCCAACCTGGCCTCTGCAGCATGGGTCTTATATTCCCCTTCCAACGAACTGATTCACCTTGACGGCACATGTATAGGCGCTGCTACCAATAACCAGGCAGAGTATGATGCTGTGACCGGTCTCGTGACTGCTGCCCTCCAGATGGGCATACGTCACCTTCATGTGTTCTTGGACTCCCAGCTACTTGTCTCCCAGATCAACAACTGCTACCAGGTGCGCGATCGTTGCCTCTTTAGACAATTCCTGTGTACAAAACAACTTAGCCGACAGTTTGAATCCATCACATTCACACATGCCCCAAGAACTCAAAATAGTGTCGCAGATCAAATGGCCAATAATATCCTAGATTGGCATATCAATCACACCAGATAAACATCTCCATCATGCATCATAGCATCTCATCCAACCATATAAAAAACCAAAAAGACTGCATTTCATCAACATTTGCATTCATATACATAAACCATAAAACCACATTTGCATCCATAGGGGCATCCACGTGCCTAAACATACATAAATCAAGTCACATCAAATTAAATACACAAGGGGCATCCACGTGCCTAACATCCTAGCAAACTTTGCATCCACGTGCAAACATATCAAACACCATAAAGCGCATCCACGTGCGTACAAATGAAACAACACTATACAAAAGTGCATCCATGTGCCTAAATATATACATATCAAAAACTACATGATACATAACTATACATGTCCTGAGTACCTCTGTACTCAGCTCTACAAAAAATATGTGTATGTACAACCATAAAGCCTCATAAGGTACAGGCCGTAGCTACCAAAAATCAGGGAGAACCCCCTGCTCTCCCTAATGAGAGTCATAACCTGGGTCACTGCCAGTATCCGCAGCCTCTGAGTCCTCCCCCTGCTCCTCCTCCGGTGGGTCCTCATCCCATATGGGCACCTGTGCCCGTGCCCTATCCGCCAATAGGGCCACCCGGATCGCAATCCCTCGAAAATCACGCGGTGCCCCCATACACTCCTGAATCACCTCCCCATCCAGGTCCCGCCATCCCACCTCAGTCACTCCCTCTAGCAACCGCTCCAACAACACCCGTACAGACTCCAGAGTCCCCTCGGCATCTGGACGCCGCAACTCCCCTCGCCCAGGTAAAGCGGGAATGGCTACAGTCCCTCTACGTGGCACATGTCCTGGCGGCGGCCTTGGACCCACATCTGCAAAAACACCCAAATTGTCAGTCACAACATATCAACCATATATCATATAGCATAAAACTGGACAATGCAAACAAATCATACATACCATCAGGCCCCCATGCCTGTCCTGGTGGCCGTGGAGCATCTGGATCTCCCGTGAAGTCCATATCCCTGTACGGATAGTCCTCCAGCGTCAGTGCTAGCTGGAGCCACTGCATGTACAGCTCCTGAGTGAAATAGCGCCCAACCTCCCCGCCACCACGGCGGCGCATCATCTCCCCCCACCGAATCATCCTCGGCTCCCTCAAGCCCCCTGCTCTGACCGGCACTCACGGCCGCAGTGTAGGGACCCGCTCCATATAGAAGGCACACAGGAATGACCCAAAACAAAATCCCTTGCCAGCTTCCTTCGCTGCGGTCAGCTGTCGCTGCACACAGGTCAGGAACATCTTGCCCCAAGCAAAGTAAGTACCGGCTAGTACACACTCCACGAGCTGCATCTGGCCCCTAGACACCTTCTCAGGTGACTGGGACCGCAAAATCCGCACTATACATGCGTCCATCGCCCGCACCGCTGGCTCCCAGAAGTCCCTCACCAAGAGTGCATTCCTATGCACCTCAACGTCTTCCCTACAGAGTCGCTCCCGCATATCATCAATATCAAAGTCCCCAGCCACCCGCGGCTGCGTGTCAGCTACCCTCCCCAGGCAGGGCAACCCAGTCAATAAATAAACGTCCGTCAGGGTGAGGTCCACCCTCTCTCCCTGTACTCGAAAGGCTAGCGTATCCGAATCCCAGAACTCAACTAACCGGTTCAGCAGCAATCCTACTGACCGCATTGTCGGCACCTCTGCAAACTTCAGTAGTCCGAAAAGCCCTAGCATTGACCGCACCCGCCGATCCTCCCGAACGATCGTCACGATCTCCTCAGGGGTCTCCCGCTCCCTCCATAACACCCGCGGCATCCTGTCAAACACACCACGAAGTTTCATGAGATGCATGTCAAAGTCATAAACCTTCCAAACCACCCAAACAAGCAAAACAGCGCGGCCCGACCGCGACTGTCCATCCTACAGCCGCGGTCGCTGACCGCGACTATCCGGCCCACAGCCGCGGTCTATGACCGCGACTGTCCATCCCACAGCCGCAGTCTCCGGCCGCGTCTGTTCGGCCTACAGCTGCGGTCCCTAGCCGTGACTGTACGGCCTAAACCCTCGGTCGGCGACCGCGGTTTCGATCCCTAAACCCACGGTCCACCCATGTAGACCATACAAATCATCCCCTAGGACCCACTACCCACCCCCCAAACCCAAAAATAATGCAGGTATGAGTTCAACAGAATACCTGTATCTCCCGAATCTGCAATCCACTGGTCAGATCGTCCAGAAAAGACAAATCAGCTCTGGTCCACTATGCTCACAAATCAAAGTCCAATAGTCAAATGACACATGTCATGTTGGGCCCACTTACTATTTATAGCCCGTTGACCTTTTTCTGGTTTGGCGTGTCTGAACCCATCCGAAGTCCGTTTTTCGAACCGTTTCCACCGTTGGAATCAGCACGACGAGACCGTCATGATGGTCACCTCGTTGCATTATTTTTTGCTACATCATTTTTTCCCATTTATCAGATTGTTGCACACTTTTCACATGAGCCATCCACTCCTGTCATACTGCAAACATTCCACTACTTTGCCACCATTCCTTTACCCCGCAAGGAGGCCCACCAGTGTTCCCCCCTACCCTCAGTTCCAGTCATCATGAATGTCCCTTGATTGAACACTTCCTCCTTGCCTGACCATTTATTCAGAGTCTTCTTATTTGCTTTCAGACTCCTTAAAATTGAAAGCAACCACGAGCATGAACTGTCGTGGGCTCGTAAAATCCACACGACAGTACTCTTCTATCATTCGAGAGTCTTCTTATTTGCTTTCAGACTCCTTAAAATTGAAAGCAACCACGAGCATGTACTATCGTGGGCTCGTAAAATCCACACGACAGTATCATTCCATTATTTCAGAGTCTTCTTATTTGCTTTCAGACTCCTTAAAATTGAAAGCGACCACGAGCATGAACTGTCCTGGGCTCGTAAAATCCACATGACAGTACCATTTTATATCCACACTTCTTCAAGTTCCCTAACCCATGAAGCAGTCCCCCTGCGCCTCTTGGCGCTATGATCGATCATCTCGGCAGCACCACCAAGCAGGTCGCCTTTGTTCAAAGTATTCTGCAGTCTCCTACCATTTTACCACAGCTTGAGTCTCCCTCAGCCCATTCACTCTCAGATCCTATACCGCTATGATCCATTTACCACCAGTCAGTCTCATATGCTGCCCGATCATCCCCGCCATCATACTCTGAACAAAGGAAGTTTGAGTCCACCCACTCTACTTGCCCCGTTATTTACCCCAGTTTATCAACCCCGCCATCAGTACTATCACATTTCCATTTTTCACCTCGCGCTCCTGTCAAGGAAACATCATTGCCTTGATAGTTCCATGTCTCACTCTGTCGACGACAGCCCCTCTATTCCAGACGATAGACCTAGAGGCCCCTGCGCCTTGGACCCATCACCATCTGTGGTGGGTGCCTGCGGACCATTTTGGGAGGAATCATCATTGCCTCTCCGAATGGTTGTTTCTCACATGCTCGACTTCAGCACCTTGATCGCATCGTTGAGAATCGCGCGGGATTTACATCCATTCCATTATATGTCGAAGACCCCGGATTTCCTCTGACTCTAGCACATTGGTGAGTCACTTCGGAACGACCAGTTATATGTTCCCGTAGATGTCCGAGCTGCGTTGGATATTGTATTCGGAAGCCATCCAGTTCCATGGTTCCTTGAGTACCCAGTTCAGTTCCAGATCAGTGTACCATTGCAAATATGACCGCTGTCACTTTGATACAAACAGCTCCTCAGTTCCTATGGAACCACATTCCGGAGCACTTGTGTCATTCCAGTACATCAGTTGTTTTGCTCAGACATGGTCAGCCCAGCAGTATGTTCCAGCATTGTGTCCCCTCTGGACACTCATGATATACACAGTGGTTTTCTATGTATCCTACAGGTCACCCTTTTTGGGCCTCACAGTTATTTTTATGTATCTTGATACGAGCATGGGAATGCCCACCTCGTCCAGATTATTAAATGATTCCTCATCCATTATTGAGGTTATGTACTTTTTAGTCCTTGCAGGTGGTTTGAGATCGTTGTTCCGGGTTTCAGTTGGTTCCTTCTCTTTCTCCACACCCCGACAACAAAAAGGAATATGACTTATGATGTCCATCGGCCATACGATTAGCTCCTGCCCTCGCACATCAGGGGGCAATCTGTTAACACCCAAAAATGGTTCACTACCTCATCTGCCCCATTACATGGCCCATTTGTCCATTTTCCTACCATATTTCCATCAAAAACCCATAAAACCATGCAAAAAGCCTCCAAAAGGCTTAAAATGCCTCCAAAAGGCCATAAAACCCTCTTTTCAACTAAAAATATCCAAAATTCCTCCAAAAAAGCAAAAATATCTAAAAAGAAAGAAAAAATATAAAATAATGAGGAAATGAGGAAAAAACCATAAATAGCTGAAACCCTAACCCTAAAACTGCATGGTTTTCAATTATAAATAAGGGGTGGAAACCCCTTATTCCACATCCACAATCATAAGTATCCTGCCTCTACCAAAATTGCTCATGCAACCATAGCTCACCATCGAAGCTACTTTCACCGTGAGAGCCCGTTTTGGCCCATTTCCACCATTGGAGAAAGAGAAGAAGTAGCTTGAAGCATGGAGCTACCGACTTGGATCACCGCAAAGGGCTTCACCAACCTCCACATTGGAGGTAACATCAATAAAGATCATTATTTACTATTTACTATTTTTTGTTTCATGTTATTTACTTTCTAATGTTTTGCTTCATGAATGTTTAGATTAGCTTTTATTTCCGTTTAAGCACTTTTAATTCACAAATCATTGAACTGCTACTAAGGAATCCATTGTCTTTAGTAGGTACTCATTCGTACAAGCTAGGGCGAAAACCCTAGCAACAGTTTGTGTTTGTAAATCAACTCTATGTATTTGGGTATGTAGAAATTTGTATGAAATTGGATTTGTTTGTGTAGATTTGTATGTTTATGTAGAAATTTTTGTTGGATGAAATGATGTGTTATTGTATGTAACTCTATGTTTGTGATTGAGATCTTTGTACATGTTTTTTGTATGCAACTCTGTGTTTGTGTTTTTAGCTCTTTGTACTGTAACTTCATGTATTTGTCTATATAGAAATTTATGTGAAATTGCATTTATTTGTGTATATTTGTATGTTTATATTTAGATTTTTTATTGTATATATTTTTTCTTATATATAACTTATCTATATATGTATGTATGTGTATTTGTAGTATAATATAGTAATAATATAAACACTAATTTTTATATTCATTTTAAATTTTTTAAATTTTTCTATTTTCTATNTTCTTATATATAACTTATCTATATATGTATGTATGTGTATTTGTAGTATAATATAGTAATAATATAAACACTAATTTTTATATTCATTTTAAATTTTTTAATTTTTTTTATTTTTTATTGTTATTTTATTTCAAGTACCATTTACTTTTTAATATCAATTAAAAATAGTCCATTCCACTTAACTTTTAATCGATTAAATAACATCATAACTTTAAATATAATAAAAGTAATTTAATAAATACAAATTATTCATAATTACAAGTAATCTAATTTAGTTAATTTTTAATGAATTAAAAGTAAACTATTTTATTAAATTTTTAATTAATCAAATAACATTACAACAATAATAAAATAAATTTAATAAAAGAAACTAATTTTTAATGAAAATAAATTTTAATAAATATATAATAAATTTTTTTTTTAAAAATCTTAAAATTAAGAAAATCTCTCAATACATTAATAATATTTATTAAAATATAATTATTATGAAACCAATATCAATTTCAAGTTAAGAATTTATTTACTTTTGGTTATCATCTTTATTATTTGCATGTATATTTGTATGTTTATATTTATCATTTTTTTTGTTTGTTTTGTAGGTTTATATTTAGATTTTTTTATTTAGTTATAATAAAAATAATTTAATAAATACAAATTATTAATTACTGAAAAATCTATTTTATTTAGTTTTTAATGAATTAAATATCATAACAATAATAAAATATATTAAAAAAACTAACTTTAATAATTACGTAATCAAAAAATTTAAAAATAAATAAACAATTTTTTTGGTTTATATAACAACCAATAAAGAATTTAAAGTCTC
>LPNX010174323.1:653709-667398 GCA_001517045.1 Pseudotsuga menziesii | reverse complement strand
GAGCATGTACTATGGCTGCGAGCTCTAGATCATGAGTGGCATAGTTCTTCTCATGCTCCTTCAACTTTCTTGACTCATAACATATCACATGGTTGTCCTACATAAGGACTCCTCCAAGCCCTTGTCCACATGCATCGGTACACACCACAAGATCTTTCTCTGGATCTGCAACTTTCAATACTGGTGCACTGGTGAGAAGACTCTTCAACTGCTGGAAGCTTTCTTCACACTTCGATGTCCATTCAAACTTCATCCCCTTCTTTTGCAAAGAAGTGATAGCATGTGCAACTTTGGAGAATCCCTCAATGAATCTCCTGTAGTATCCTGCAAGTCCCATGAAAGATCTTACATCTGTCACATTTCTTGGAGTAGGCCAATTCATAATGGCTTCAATCTTTTCAGGGTCCACAGATATACCCTCTTCTGAGATAATGTGACCCAAATACTGAATTCTATCTCTATAGAAGTCACACTTGCTCAGCTTTGCATACAACTGATGCTCCCTAAGCACTTGCAATGTCAATCTTAAATGCTCTTCATGCTCTTCCTCATTCTTGGAATAAACAAGAATGTCATCAAGGAAAACAAGAACAAACTTATCCAAATACCTGTTGAAGACACTATTCATAAGGCACATAAATGTAGCTGGCGCATTTGTGAGACCAAATGGTACCACTACAAACTCATAGTGCCCATACCTTGTCCTAAAGGCTGTCTTATGAATGTATTCATCCTTGATCCTTACCTGATGGTAACCAGACCTCAAGTCAATCTTAGAAAATACCTTTGCTCCTCTCATTTGATCAAAGAGGTCATCAATCCTAGGTAAAGGATACTTATTCTTCACAGTAACCTTGTTTAACTGTCTGTAATCAATACATAACCTGAGTGTACCATCTTTCTTCTTTACAAACAAAACCGGTGCTCCCCAAGGAGACACACTCGGTTGGATATACTTCTTGTCCAACAACTCTTGCAGTTGCATCTTCAATTCTAGCATCTCCAGTGTACTCATCCTGTAGGGTGCCTTGGACACTGGTGCTGCTCCTGGCACAAGTTCAATAGTGAAATCAATGTCCCTCTTTGGAGGAAGCCCTGGAATCTCATCAGGAAACACATCCCTGAATTCCTGTAACACCTGATAGTCCTCCAACCTAGGAGTTTCATCTCTTGTTTCCTCCAAAATTTGAGCTGCATACAACTGGCAACCCTTCCGACAGAACTTCTTCAACTGCATTGCTGAAACCTGTCGTACTGAAATCACCTTTGGAATGCCTTTCACAACTACTAGGTTCCCTTCTTCATTCATGCATTCGAAAGTCTTATTGTAACAGTCAAGATTCACTCTATGAGCTTCTAACCAATCCATCCCAATGAGAACATCATAGGAACCAAGCGGTAGAACATTCAGATCTACACAAGTGACCAATCCATTCATGATCAATGGACACTTCTCTACCACTTCACTAACCTTTCTCTTAGTTCCAGTGGCTAACTGAACTAACCAAGACTTCCTATGCTTTACTTTCTTAAAAGCACACATATCCACTACTCTAGGAGTAATGTAACTATGCGTAGAACCAGGGTCAATCAAAATAGAAACAGGTTGCTCAACAATCTTACCTGCTACTTCAACTACGACTGACTGGTGATCTGCCTGGCAGTCCTCCAGTGCTGCATAGATCCTAGGAACTGCCCTTGCTACTTGACCCACTGTTTCTGCTTCTTGAACGTTATAAGCTGGCCTTGCACTCTCATTCTCGAGTGGACAATTCCTACGCATGTGGGGTCCTCCACATTTCCAACATTGAAGTGGCCCTCTATTCTGTTGTGGATCCTTAGGATTTTCTCCTGTCACTCCAACTGGTTTACTCGCAGCTTGAGATGGCTACTTCTGCTGATTCCTGAAGCTAGAAGGTTTAAAACCTTTCTTCCTTTGGTCAAACTTCTCATTCTTCTTGTCCTTCCATGCTTTATGGTAATCTGGCTTACCTTTTCTTTGCTCATAGCAATACTTAGCCTTCCTTATTGCTTCTTCAAGAGTTCTAGGTTCATAAAACTCAATTCGATCTTTGTAAGACTGAGGTAATCCACTTAGAAAACGCTGGACCTTCACTTTTTCATCCCTGATGTACCGAACATACCTCAACAGCTCCAAAAACTTGTTAGCATACTCTTCCATGGTCTGCTGTCCCAATCTCAGCTCATGGAACTCCTTAATCTTGTCATCATAATACCTGTCAGATAGATATTTCTGCTTGAAATACTTCTTGAACTGCTTCCACTTAAGTCTCCTTTCACTGATCCTCTTCACTTTCTTGAAGTGTTCCCACCAAATGGATGCCCTTCCATTCATATTGAATATGGCAACTCTTGCCTTCATGTTTCCCGAATAATCGTGCACTTGAAAGTACTTTTTAATACCAAGAAGCCAAGCTTCAGCCTCTTGTCCAGTCTTTACCTCACCATCAAAGGTAGGAGGTTTTGCCTTTTTAAACTCATCACGAGAGCGATCCTTATGGTGTCTCTTTCTTTTTCTTTTATGAGAAGAGAAGCTCGAATCCCCGCTGGATTCTTCTGAATCAGATGGTCCACTAGAAGTCCTTCTCCTTCTCCTAGTACTGCTTTTACTGCCTTCTGGCTTTGCTGTACCTTGTCCAGAGTCTATCTTCTTATGCAAGTCTGTCAAACTCTGCAACATTGCGGCATTCAGGTGATGCTTCTCTTCTTGGGCTTTAATTAGGCTTCTCATAGTGGCTGCAACATCAGACGGTGTCTCTTGGAATCTCCTCCCATTAGACTCTATGTCATCGTTTCTATTTCGGACATTTTCTCCCATGGCATCTTCTGCTCTCTCGTAAGAATCCTGGGCATCATACCCATCCTGGGTTCTCATACTGAACCGCAACTTACTTATCAACTATACTACTTGGAATACTTCCCTGGAAGGTGATTATGTCTCTGCAAACGTGTTAATAACACACAATTATTAGATGCATACATTTATATAAATCAACATTACTTACCTTCTCCTGGAATAATCATAAAATAACAAATTTTCTCAACATAGAATTTTTCTTCCTCAAGGAGTGACTATCTGAGGGGGACGACGGGGGTCAAGGGGGCTGAAAAATCCTTCTAAAAACAGTTGAAATTGGCCCCCAAAACTATCCTTCCTTCCACAGTGTCGGCTCCGGTTCCATTCTTTCTTCTGTAGTGTCGGCTCCTTTACCATTCTCTCCTTCGCCGAATCGGCTCTCGGAAGCCTTTGGAATCGGGCGGTCTATTCATCTGCGCAGCCGCAACGGGGCTCCCCTGGAAGTTCCAGCCTCCTCCCCATGCCTCCGTCCCCATGCCTCCGACCGGCAAAGAGGACGCGACTAAGAGCTTAATTCGACCGGGTTAAGAGCCCATGAACATGTACAGGCTTAAATACAGTGCCTAAATTGCTAAAACAGAATGCTGAGAAGAATGCATGACAGTATAACATGCACAAATTCAATTGTTCATCATACACAGCCTAATTAATTCTTTTTTTTTTGCACAGCGGAAACAACATGCAATTTAAACAAGCATTCTTCAACATGTTCATTATTTTCATTAATAGAAATATAGTTGCAGAGGTAAAATACACAAGATCACTTATCTTATGAACGCCTTGCTCCGTAACCAGCTACGTCGCTGCAACGTTCCACCCAACCATAGTCCAGCGTGCTCCTTAATCTCTCAGCAACGCTGCCACCCCCGAGCTGGGCATGATTCTCCAAGGAATAAGGGAACTAGCAGGCTTACACATAGCCAAGGATGTCCAAACCACACAGCCAAGCCAACTCAGTTGGGTTTATCAGGCCATTGAGGAGATGATGGAGGCAATTTGCTAAGCTGGTGAGCTCATTACAGAGCCAAGAACACCTACACCAAAACTAGCCTGACCTCTAAGACACCCATCCACACCCAACACAAGGAATCAGTCCCTTCTCTGCTACACAGTCCCTCAGGCCCTGCATTCCCTTCCAGTGCTATTCAGGGGTGATGGAGAAGAAGGCCAGCCCTCTAGTTTTGTCTGTGTGGTCTCTAGCACCAGGTTTATCAAGCAACCAAGACAAAATCCTTACTCCTCACACAGTCCAAAGACTAACCATTGCATTCAGGCCATCAATTTAGCTAACACAGCTTGAACAGTAAAAACGAATTACACAGCCCCATACGTAACAGCAAAAACGGCTCACAACATGGGGGAAAACACACAGTCTTGAAGCTTATTAGGGAAACCAACTCCCAGCAGGGAAAAACGTCCCAAATAGCCAGTGCGTGAGACCCAAAAGTCAGTGAGACAGCCAAAAACATGAATGGCTCTTCACAGCCATGGTAAAAACACATGAAATCACAAAAACGTGAATGGAAAACGCACTAGCAGCTGCAAAAACGTGAGGAAGACAAACCATGCCCTGGCATTACAAAAACGACCTCCAATCCATGGGAAAAATGAAGCAAAACAGCCAAAAACGTGGAAGGAATCACACAGGAAAAACTCCAGCTGCTCCCAAAACGTGAGGAAACTGAAAAACGTGAATGCCTGGCAGAATGGCCTGCGTTTTTGGGTATTTTTCCCGCCAGGGAAGTCAGAACACGTTTTTCAAAAATGGGTCTCTGCCCAATTTGAATTTGGTTGCCCATACTCTTCCCCTTCCATGCAATAACTAACTCAACCACATTCTGGCAGAAATAAATGATTGGGGAAAAAGACAAGAAAGGTGGTTGACAGCTTGATGGGTTTTCTCATAGACATTTGGCTTTTCCCCATTGGCCCCATAGGTTAAATATTTCACCCCCCTTATCCTTAGAAAATCATGCCCCATTCGATTTGGTTGCCGCGACCGTAGCTGGTTGTGTTTATTTTTATTATAGATGCATATTTACATGATGCTGAAACTTAATATGTGTCGCATGCCCCGATATTCAATCGGTGACAATTAAATCCAAAACATAGCATTACCGATCAATGGCGGGGCCTTGGCCTTTAGCTCCACACCATGTTAATTTACAATATATATACATCATATACATCTAATGTAACAGGGTCAAGACCGGGACGTGACAACAAAGCTTCCCGAAAGCAAGACTGAAGGTTCTCTGAAGTCCGAACAAGTTATCCCTGTCCAATTCACCAGGCTCACTTGATAGAAAACCACTAAGTACAACTTAGGTGGTAACATATAAGCATTTTAATCCACAATTGTAGGGACAATAGAAACTTACCTCTTGGTCCTTTGAATAATTTGCTTTTCAGGTGACTATAAGATTTGACTGTGTTGAACACGAATACAGTGATGTATCCCTCCAATATGTTTTCAAGCAACACCTCGAAATACCTTGATGATCTATTGTCTAATTCCTTCAGTTGCTGGATCATCTATGGAGTCAAGCAAGTAGGGTCAAATATTCTTTTTCAATAGGTCAGCTATGCCAAACACTCGTATAAGATAATAATAAAATCAAAGAATAAATATTCATGGATATCCAAATAGATATTCCTTCCCATATACTCTTTTATCATTAGTATAGAACTTGGATTCTCTTCTACTGTGAATTCTCGATCCTTCCAATCGAACCAATCCTGAATCTATGGTCTTGTCTGATTCCACAACATATTCTCCTTCTTCTTGCACTATGGTACTGACAATAGAACCATTTGTTGACATACATCTATCGATAGGGGTTCACACTCTATAGACACCTCTAAACACCGTGATGTCCCTGAGCACGAGCCCAAACAGGTTTTACCCTATCTAGCAATAGTTGCAAAGAAGATGAAGTCTCACCAAATATTTTCTAGGGAGATTTGTCAAAACCATATTTATACAGTAAGGAGGAGGATCTTGCACATATGCTTTTCTTCTATATTCTTAATATCACAACATTACCTAGAGATTCAAGAAGGGGTTTTATTATCATTCATTCATGTTCAATCTCATTGGTAACCATTCATATTAGATCACAAAATTATGTTTACTCACAAAAAATCAATAAATATGACATCATTCATAATGCAGAGACATCGCATCATCCATGAATAACAACCATACTACAGTATCGAATCATTTAGATCGCACCAGGAAAATAGTAAAATCAGTAAAACTGGTTCCCAAAATAAAGACAAAGAGGATCCATCAACATCTACTCATGTCATATCGCATCATTCAGATCGTACCAGTATCAAATCATTTAGATCGCACTAGTAAAGACAAAGAGGTTCCATCAACATCCACTCATGTCATATTATTTTTCACATCAAAACAGGTTCCCAAAATACATCACGGATTTGCAAGACAAAGAATAAAATGCAGATCGATCTCATTCAAACTGATCCACAACTTATCCCAAGCTTATCTTTCTACTACATTCCTAATTCTATATATAGGCTTCCACCTTTACAAAATGGTCCACTTTAACTGAATCTCTAACTAACTTGGACCAACAACTACAAAACTATGACCAAAAAAGTCCAAAATTATGACTAAATCGACACTTTGATGACTTCTTCTCCTTGCGCACCATCCTTTTCCTTGTGCACCATCCTTTTCCTTGCAATCCTTGCTTCGTCTTTCACACCAAAACTACTTCCCAACACCCTATCCCTCTCCCTCTCTCCCCTTGTTCCTCTTTATCCCTTTCCCCTCCCCCCCTTCTCTCTCCCTCTCCCTCCCCCTCTATCTCTCTCCTTATCCCTCTACTTATTGTTGGGCTATAGGGTAGACCTAGGCTTTATTCCGTTAACTTCGCACCAACAAAAGACCCATAGTGTTGGCCCTTTCGGCAGCAATCTGCGAGCATATTGTAGTCTCACCCGAAATAGCTATGGGATGCCGCAGAATCAGGTTTCTGCAAGCAGGAGAGGGATATTACTGTACCTTATCCTTTAACAACTTATATTCATATACACAGAGATTCAACATTCACATATATAACTTCGTAGCTAAATAAACAGACAGTGACTTGCATAACCCTTTACTGGGAATTCACAGCAAAGTTATTTAGTTAACAGTGATCTCATTTATCAGATATATATTTATTAATGCATGAAAGAACATAACAGAAACAACACAAAGAACCACAACACCAGATATAATGTGGTTCACCCCCAGTGTAGGGGTTACATCCACAGAACTGTGTTTTATTCAACTCTTTATTAAAATCACAGTTCTGATCTACACACTCAGCTGCAAATCCTTTCAAGTCCTTAAATCCATGCACACAGCTGCAGGCCTCTGCGCACACAGCCACAGATTTCCTTAATCACCCAAAAACCCTCTGCGCACACAGCTGCAAAGGTTGTCCACGCACACAGCTAGGACTTAACCTTCTCTTACAAAATAGCCTTAGCTTCGCATCAATTCATCTTACATCAGAAAGCCTAACCTGATTTCGTTACAAGAGTGCTTATTTATAGTGCACTTATTACAAAACCATAGACTTAAACCATGGGCACCCCAAACCCTAAACCCTGGATTTAAACCATGGGTTTATTACAAAAAGAAGACTTGGACTCAACTCCGAAACCCCTAAGACTTTTTTGAGTCGTAACTCCACTTACAACTTCCACAAAAACCACAGAGTTACCAAAATTAGGGACCGTTAAGGAGCGCGCTTCAACAGGACCCTAAGACTCACCAGTGGCCAGTCCCGGGACACTCTGCTGCTCTTCTGGTAGGTGAACTTTATCAGCGAAAATAGCGAAATGCTTGTTGAGGCCACGCATGATATTGTCAGCGGCTTGCTCCTTCTCCACCAATTCCTGTAATACTGCGGCTGATGCTTCGCTGGCCTTTGTCAGCGCAAATGAAGCATATTCCTTCAGGACTTTGAGTTGGGTGTCCACAGCAGTACTCAACTCGAAAGCTTTGCTGATAAGTGGCTGCATAGAACTTTCCACTCTTGTTGCTTTTGCTTTGCATGATTCAATTTCCTACTGGAGTTCATTGCTTCGCTTTACCTTAAGCATTTTCTCCATAGGTGGCAGAGTCTTAATTTCTGATTTTACTGTATCCAACTCTATCTGTCGCTGCCTGATGATTTCTTGCAGCTGTCCAATTTCTGGATGTTCCTGCAGGGTGGTACAGGCCTCAACAATATCTTCTAATAGCTTTGCTGTGCTGCTCGTAGTATCTGATATTTTTGCTGCGGAGGCCTGAATGTCTGCTCGACGTTGCTCTCTAACCTACGGTGGGATTTCCAGGGTGATGCGAAATTGGAGCTCCACAATCTGGGCCTCATGTTCTGTTTTGAGCTTCTCGATTTCACTGCGAGACTGCTGTGCGTAGTCTTTCAACCTGACTAATATTTGTTCTAGTTCTTCTTCCAGTTGTACGTCGAAGTCACGAAGACTTCGACATGCCTCATCCAAGACTCGTACTAGGGTAATGAGCTTACGTTCTGCATCGCTCTTTCTCTGCTCCACTGCCTCCAGCTGTGCTGCAAATCCCTGCTGCTAATTTATGGCATTTTCTAATTGTTTTTGCGAATATTGGTCTCGTTCCTGAATTTCTTTCATAATTGGTGACTGACAGAGATGTAGCTCCATCATGGATAGCTTAGTGTAATCTATGCCAACCTTCATACTCATCTCCGAACGAGAGGCTGCATCTGTTAATATGAGAGCTGCGCTCGACACTTTCCCTTTGTTATCTTTGGCCGGCCATTGCCTTAGGTCTGGCTGTGCACTTACTGAGGCACTGCTTGCTAAGGTTCCAGTCAGTGATTTTTATGCTAAGTCTTTCAACCCCGAAATGTGTTTTGCTACCTCGGTGATGGCATGCAGATGTAGATCGGCAAATTCTGACCATTTCTTGGTGAGAACTTCTGTGGACTTCGATAGACCCTGAACAAACTCCTCATTTGTTAGGCTAGGCTCCGCGTCAATATTCTTGTTCTTCGACACCTTTATTTTCTTTTGGGACTGGGGTTTGTTTACTTCTTCTAGTTCAATGTTGACTGTTCGTGTCTTCAAGGGCTGCGTCACTTTATGGGCTTCGACTGCTAATCTGTGTACGTCGCAATGTCCTTCTGACTCAGGAATACCAGTATTGCGCGAATCATTATCCTCCTCAATTGCGAGGTTATAATGAGTTTCTTGGGATTTCCCATCAGGCCGGTATTTTACTACTTCTTGATCCTTAAATACCTTAGTATGGACTAACCTGATAGCTACATTTAAAGCTGGGAAAACTTTATTAGTAGAAAAGGTAAGCACAAAACGATCCATAAGATAATCCCAACTTACAGTATCATGGCGAAGCTCAGCCTGCGCATGCCAGTTCTTTGCTATTGGTTCCATAGTATGCACAAACCTAGGTACCCATGTTGCCTAAGGTACATGCTGCCATGCTTCATAGTATTGTGCCCAAGGTTTCCGTAGGGCTAGTCTTCCCATCAAACCTGCTTTGTACCTCCTGGGGATGATCCATAATTCTCAAGCGAAGGAACTTCTGACAAGATTCCCAACTAGGACTGTTCTTCTGAGGGTCATTCCACCATCTGGCTATGGTGGCTCTGAATACTGAATCCAGAGTCTCCCTTTTCTGTGAGTCTGGTATCTGGTCTGAGAATTGTTCAATAAACTATTCTGGATCTGACAAGTCATCAAAATTAGGTAGGATTCTTACCTGTGCACCAAGCCATCTGATAGATTTATTAATTCTGGCACATCTATGTCCATGCAGCTCATAAAGTCTATTCTGCCAGTTTTCTAACCCATCATCTAAATCCATCATGCAGGAACTGTCACACTGCCAATCCATGATACCTTCAGTAGTAGGATCAACATAATCCTCTTCCTTAGATGTGATATTGTAAATGTGGTCCAAAGCATCCTGGTCTTCATCTCTTACTGGCTCTGTGTATCTCTCTCCTTGAGAAGGGTCCAATGGGACTATGACTCTCATTCCTTTCCCTTCAAAAGTCATATGTCTCTTCTTCAGGTTGATGACTACATCATTATCTATTGCCCATTCAATGCCTAGTAGTGCAGGATAGGGGTTGCTGTCATCAATTATTTCAATTACCTCAAAGTATGCTAAGGTACTGACTCCATCAATATCTACTGGTACACTAGGGAGTCTTCCTAGGGGCACAATATTCTGCTGATTGGCTAATCTCAACTGTATAGGGGACCAATCAAGGGTAGGTTTTCCTATTTGTTCCCACATTTGCTTAGTTAAGACATTGACCTCTGATCCTAGGTCCAAAATAATAGCAGTCATATCATACTTTCCTATCTAAGCATTCAATTTCATTTCCCTGCCAGTTCTCCTGACTCTATCAACAACTTTTACCTAGCCAGAACTTTGCTGAGGTTCGCAGGAAGCAATAAATTTCTGCAACTCGCTTAAAGCATTCTGATTTCGGAGGAGCTTTAGACAACTCTGTAAAAAGGAGGACATTGTACTTACTTTGTCTGTCGAAGCTTCTTGTGTCTGCGGCCGCAGCTGATGTTGTTGCGCAGGTGCTAGTGATGTGCTAGGAGCAGCAAAACCTCTCTTGGATTCCATGAATGTCTCTTTTTCTCTTTCGACATCAGATGTTGGGACTTTCGTGGGGGCCTTACGAACCTAAGCCTCGTTAGGTTGTTTCTCCTTATTCTGTGCTTCCATCGTAGCTCCACTCTGGGTAACAAAATTAATAGCTGGGGCAGGTCTTTGATCAACAGAAATCATCTAAATATTCTAAGTAGGGGTATTGTTTCTTTCCTGAATCTTAGCTATCAACTACGGGCACTGTTCGATCACGTGATCTACTGCCCGGTAATACCGACATGTCGTAGTTGGGTTCTGACCTGGCCTCGACCTCTTTCGGCCATACCACCTTGACCACGACCTCCAAAAGCACCTCTACCTGATGCACCACCGCGGTAGCCATAGCCATCAGTGCTCTGTCCCTCATTTTGTACCCGATAAGCATCATAAGTTCGTTCTCTCATGAGTTCAAAGCTGTGACACTCATCTTCGTTGTGTCCCACGGACTTATAGAATTTACAATAGGGGTTCTTAGGTATTTTCCCATACCTATGTAGCAGATAGCAGTCTTCAGGTCGATGCTGACCTGTTGTTCTATAGAGCTCACAATATAGGACTTGCGGTTGAAACAGGTTTGGCGCACCAGTATTCAGGTAATTTCTTACCACATGACAATGTTCCTTGGCATGACCTTCTGTATGACATTGTGTGCACCAGACCTCTTCATGACCATTTTTTCCTTTCTTCATATCGCGAAGCTCCAAAGCCATCGCTGCCAACTGTGCCTGGATTTGAGCAATACCAGAATTATCTTCGACAAGAGCGGTTTCAAGTTTCATCATGATTTCCAGGGCCTCCTACTGGTCAGAAACCTTTTGTTGCATGAGTGGAGTTCTGATATGCGGTAACAATGATGCAATGAACAATTCCTTGTGCTGCACAGGTCCAATGGTGAAACTGACTTGGTCTAGCAGAAATTTGAATCATTGATCAAAATCCCACACTGATTCACCGCGCCTCTGCTGAATCTCTTTTAACTCAGTGATACACTGCGACTCTGATTTTGGCTTCTTAAATTCCTTTATCATTGCTGCTTTTATATCATCCAATGCATGGTTCTAAGTGCTGGAAAACTTCATGAGCCAGGTCAGAGCACAGTCTCTGAATGAAGTAACCAGCTGTGCTCTTTTTTTATCTTGATCTGTAATGGTCTTAGTAGTCCACACTGCTTCACATAAAAACCAGAACTGTTCTGGATCCTCTGATCCAGTTCCTTTGAAGACAGGTAGCTTAACGTCATCATGCATGTGGGCCATAGTGGATCTAGGGGGGGTTGGAGGGGGACTGGAAGTAGGTGGGGGGAACTTACTGGGGTAGACTGACCTGCGACAGGAATACTTGGGCTAGGGTGACTCTCAGACTGCGACGGGTTCTCAGGGATAATAGGTCTTCGTTGCGGGGTTACAGGAGGGTTTCCAATAGAAGGGGTTTCTTCGTGTTTTGACTCTGTGGGATTTACAGGGGAATACTTGGTATGCTGACCCTAGGAAGAGGATCTAAAATCTCTCTTGTACCTTTTTCCACTTCGCAGCAAATCGCTTTTCTCGTCGAAGGTATTTTCACTTGCAAACATAGGTTAGTAATACTAAATCTAACAATCTGATTCAATTAGCAATATGCCTTTTTCAGCTAATAGCATTTTAATTCTCAAACTAAATGAATTCAAAAACTTACCCCTTGGTCCTTTGAAAAACTACCACTCGGCTTCACTAAAGGAAGTACTTGTGTCGATGGCAAACTCCGTCACAAATGCTTCGAGGGTCCGCGTTGTCCAAAAATCAACAGCGCGGGATATCTCGTTGTTCACCCTTTTTAGTATATTAATTCTTGCGGGGGTCCAATCAAGAAACTGACATTCTGGGAAGTTTTTCCTTATCTCTGTTAACCTGGATAACCACTGGTGCAACTCTATGTTGATATTACCAAAGAAAATTTCATAAACATCACAAAAAACATACCTTTGTAAAAAGTCGTTTGCACTACGACGCAGATCTTTGTTCTCTTGCTCAGCGAATTTCAGATAAGTCTCATCAATCCAATCACCGATTTATTTCACAGAGGGTCTCCAGAACATAGCCCTCGAGGTACAACATAAACCCCTCTTGATCAGATACTGAGTTCAACCGGCAACGAAACCAATTTGTTGGGCTATAGGGCAGACCCGAGATTTATACCGTTAACTTTGCACCAACAAAAGACCCACATTGTTGGCCCTTTCGGTAGCAATCTGTGAGCAGATTGCAGTCTCACCCGAAATAGCTATGGGATGCCACAAAATCAGGTTTCCGCAAGCAAAAGAGGGATATTACTGTACCTTATCCTTTAACAACTTATATTCATATACACATAGATTCAACATTCACATATATAACTTCGTAGCTAAATAAACAGACAGTGACTTGCATAACCCTTTACTGGGAATTCACAGCGAAGTTATTTATTTAGCACTGATCTCATTTATCAAATATATATTTATTAATGCATGAAAGAACATAACAGAAACAACACAAAGAACCACAACACCAGATATAACGTGGTTCACCCCCAGTGTAGGGGTTACTTCCACAGAACTGTGTTTTATTCAACTCTTTACTAAAATCACAGTTCTGATCTACGTACTCAGCTACAGATCCTTTCAAGTCCTTAAAGCCATGCACACAACTGCAGGCCTCTGCGCACACAGCTACATATTTCCTTAATCACCCAAAAACCCTCTACGCACACAGCTGGGACTTAACCTTCTCTTACAAAATAGCCTTAGCTTCGCATCAATTCATCTTACATCAGAAAGCCTAACCTGATTTCATTACAAGAGTGCTTATTTATAGTGCACTTATTACAAAACCATGGACTTAAACCATGGGCACCCCGAACCCTAAACCCTGGATTTAAACCATGGGTTTATTACAAAAAGAGGTTTTGGACTCAACCCCGACACCCCTAAGACTGTTTTGAGTTGTAACTCCACTTACAACTTCCACAAAAGCTGTAGAGTTACCAAAATTAGGGACCGTTAAGGTGCGTGCCCCAACACTTATCCATCTACCTATACCCCTCCCCTATCCACTCCCCCTTTGTCTTCCCCATCTCTGTCTCTCCATCCCCCCTCTCTCTCCCA
>LPNX010174323.1:574899-652505 GCA_001517045.1 Pseudotsuga menziesii | reverse complement strand
GGGGGGGGGGCAGAGAGAGAATCACTCTCCAATGTCCTTTATATCTAAGCTAAATTTGAGTGCCATTATTAAATATTTGGAATCATATATGGGTCTAAATCCATGATCATTATTGGGGAAATGAAATTAGAGCCTCTAAACCTAAACCTTCCTTCTTATGCTCAAGTTCTAAAGAAAGTGCTCGAGCCTCCACATTTGACCTCTATTTGTTATTAATCAAAGCCAAGGGTTTTATCAATACAATTACTAGGTTAGTTATGCATCAAGAATATTCTATATGTACAACCAAAGAGAATAAGAGATAATGTCCCATTTTCCCTAAATGTGAGTTTTTAAGATTAATAGCTATGAATCACAACCACTACCCATAGATATTCTAAGGCTATAGCATTGAATTTAGTCTCGAATAGACACATGAGACCCTAATTGGTATCTATCTACTGCTAAATGGATATAGGTGCAATGATTAAACTAGAACATACTCATTGTATGAGAATGCAGCTTAGAGATCGACCATGAATCATTCTCAGGACCATAGTTGGTTTCCTTTAATATTCGAATGGGATGTGGGTTCCATGAGTAGGTTTTGTTAATTGGAAATTGGATTTGGGGTCTAAAAATGGTAAGGGAGGAAACAAGGGGATTATTCACATATTAACCTTCTATAGCACAAGTGTTGTGATTATAAAAGGAAAACACCTAGGCCTTAGTCCCTAAACACCACTTATTGGGCTCAATCACCATGAACAACACTTGGAAACTACAACATAAACCCTCTCTATGGGGTATTTGGAATAAAAATTATATATGACCTCCATTAGGAGGTTTTATGCACTAAAATATGGTTCATAGTACCTTGAACATGGTTAAGAAAGGGACATAAACACTTATGGACATTGTTGAATTTTCTTGGGATCAAGAGCCTTGAACAAGTCCCCAAATAAACACAAGTCGTTTTTAGTCTTTCTAGTGGGATATAAG
The DNA here is from genome assembly GCA_001517045.1 of Pseudotsuga menziesii. Taxonomy (NCBI): domain Eukaryota; kingdom Viridiplantae; phylum Streptophyta; class Pinopsida; order Pinales; family Pinaceae; genus Pseudotsuga; species Pseudotsuga menziesii. The sequence continues at coordinate 651,524 of LPNX010174323.1, read as the reverse complement.
TGAGATGAGCAGGTTTTGTACACTAGAAATGGATCTAGATTCCTAAACGTGGTTAAGAGGGTAAAAAATGGCCTTAGTCTCAAATTAAACCTTCTCAATCTAAAGAATCATGAATCAAACCTAAATAAATTAACACAAACTCTCATTAGGGTCCCATTAGTATGTTTAATGAACTATAATAGGGTATTGAGGCCTTCAGGATAGTCACAATAGGGAAACAACATCCTTATATTCTTAACATTGATTGAGGGAGGGAGACAACAAACTTAGATTCCAACCATAACTTCTCAAGCTCAAGTTTGATAAACACATCCTCAAGCCACCACACTAGAAAATGGATGGTTTGTGGGGATTTCACCATAATGAAATACTAAAATCCTTTCATATGTAATTTAACCAAATTGTAGGAAAATTGTAGGTGGTGTTTCACCTCTAAGTGGGATACAAGCATCGTGAGTAAGTTTTGTTCACTATAAATGTCCTTCGAGGCATAAACATGGTCAAGGAAAGGTAATGATGTTAATCCCTGATTGAACTTTATTGATCTCAAGAACTATGAACAACATTCAAGGAAAATGACATGATCCCCCTCTAAGGATTATTTCACATATGTGTCGAATGTGGGTGTCATTATGAGGTATTAGGCATCACAGATGTGTCTCCATTACAATATTTGGGTGAGGGAAACAAGAGACACTAATCCTATATATTTATTCTCAATATAAATAATGATTGGTGAGCCCTTAAGTCACCACTTTACACATTTTTTGGCTTTAAATTTCCTCCAAGGATTTTGTAGGCTCCATTATTAGCTTAGTTGTGCACCAAGAATGGATCTATATGTATAAACAAGGTTGACATGGGACAAAAATAATTCCTTTATTTCCTAAATTACACTTCTTGGTCTCAATTTCCATGAAAAAAACTTGAATTAATTCACAAAACATTGCATCTATTGGCCATTTTTCAACTATAACTGGTTTACTAGGATGCTATGATTTTTTTAGTAACACTAATGGCTCCTTCCATCTTGGAAATGGTTAGGAAAGTATTATAAGGGCCTTGTACATCATGCTTAAATAAGCACTAAAACACCATATACAACCTTTATATGGGATGTTTTTCCTCTAAGTGGGATATCGCTTCCATTAATTGGTTTTTGGCATTAGTGATGAATCTATGGGCCTCGTTCATGATAGAAAATAAAATAAAACCTCAGATACAAAAATGAACTCTCTATACATCAATTAGTATGAACAAGGCCTACAACCATGACACATGTCCTTTGTACAAGATATTTTATTTCCAAGTGTTACTATGGAAGCCATTAGGAAACTTTTCTAAAAGGGAAGGGGCATAGTGGCCTTGAATATGTTTAAGAGGGGAAAATAGGTTATAATGTTAAAGATTTACTTTTGAAATATATATCCTAAAATAGGTATTAATTCTAAATAAGAGATATTTTTTTTGAATTAATGAATTTATATAGTTAAATCATGTGTGCTTGTTCTCCCTTAAGTTAACCACAAGGAGGATCTGAGATGATTCCAAGTGATTGAATTTCCTCCTATGGCTAGATTTTACCCTACCCATCTCCAATCCTTGCCAAGGTGTTGTTACAGAATTTACTCATGCCACATGTTCAATTCCCTCCATTCATGATATTTGTAGGATTGTTCAAGTTGTATCCAAGTGAGTGATATTTTATATTGTTGTCCAGAACAATGCACCCTTGTAACCTACCGTCTCTGGGGTTACCAACTTACTAAGACACTTGCAAATAATAAGCTTATGTAGAAAATGAAATTTCAATAACAAAGAAGCTTAGCATACATGTTCTATGCCAGTTGAACAAACTTTGATATTCTCCTCTTTCAGTCTCTTACAAAGCTTCCAGGGCTTCTCCAATTCACTTGCAAATAAAAAATTCTTCTTGCAATATCTTGTATCTATATATCAATGGTTAATGAGATACATGTTCATAACAAAATAATCAAAACAATTTATTATTCATCATGTACAAGAATGCAACAATACAAATATTGGAAGAAGAACTTTCTTTATTAATAAATAGAGAATGGTGAGATTACAACCCAACTTTTGAAACAAGGACTCCTCTGCAAACTGATGAAACTGAGTTTTGTTGCTCTAAGATGTCTAAAGGCATACCACCAACATGAATTTTCTCTTCTAAGAATGATTGATTAGCCCCATACCATGGCCTCTATTTATACATGGGAAAAGAAAGAGGTTTCAAAGGTTAGGATGGTTGAGACAGTAGAGATAGTTATTGATTAAGGCTCAACTGATCTCTACTAATCGTGATTTATATTTTTTTAACATTGAATTAAGGTATACATGAGTATATATATAGGAAAGGAATGTGTGACATGCTCCTTTCTTTAAGGAAACTTGCATGCTTAGGGTACACATGGATTACAATGAAAATAGTCACGTATGACACGCGATTTGCAATGCAAATAATCATGTGTGCATCCCTAATCTCCAAATGAAAATATATTAAGATGGTTAGGATTTCATGTACCAATGTCCATGCACATCTATAGTGTTTTGGATTACTTCAATCCTATTTGTCCTTTTGTGTCCTGACATATTGGATGTTAGTGCTTGGATGGAGAAGTGCCATTTTGGTTGATAATAGATGCCCCCTAACATGTGAGATCAGAGGGAAGTGATGGCCGAAATACATTACAATGTTTTAATCTTGGAGAGATCAAGTATCTAAGGCAGCAAAGGAAGTATCTGAAACAAATACATCTCAATGTCATGTACAAAATCATATCGGATGATTCCATGTTCAATATAATGAAACACTAGCTCCTTTACAATATTTTATTACATCATGTCCCTGGATGTGGGTGTGATACCTCACCACATGGACTTGGGGGAGGGTGATGAAGCCTTCCTTTCCCAAGCCTAAACTCACCGACAATGTTTCCACTGCAGGCCTTTATTTCCATGGGAGACGTGGCTTCTTTCTGGTACTCCAAAGGAACCAGGCCATCTTATCACAACCCACTCACCATTAAACACCCTCTTGGTAGCCTTAATTTGCACCAGCGCCATTCAATTCGAGCGATATTGGATGTTGGGATTCATTCGATGCATCCTCTATGCTACATTGCTTCTCTCCACTGCTCTGGACCGTCATCCCAGTGCACAACTCTGGTTTTCCATCACTCTGCTCTGCTCTTCGCCAACATCCAGCCATGCCCATACAACAAAGAGGAACCCCCTATAGAGGCTAAGGTTGTAATGCTCGAGCTGACGGACACATACCTCTCTCATCCCAAGCTAGTGGAAATGGCTTTGATTTGGAAATTCTATAGGAAGTGCAATGAATTGTCTCTGATTGGGAAGATGAACTGTCCAGGGCAGTCTGCACAGCTGGAAGAATAGTGGGGTGTAGATAGAACTACTGGGTATTTAAGAACTTACTCACATGGTCAGTCCTTAGATTTAACCCTCTGGTTCCTCCTCCACCATTGTCGACTCCTCAAGCTACTACACCACCCACTCCTCAAGTTTTTGCACCACCAGTTCCTCCTTATTCCTCTATCGCCCCACCCACCACCACTGCTTCTCCACATTTTTCCATTCCCCCTCCACAATGCCTACCTTCCACTAGCTCTATGTGCAAGTTTACATCCAACCCATTCGTTATGAGAAATACCACTCTACTTCCCACCAAAAATCCACCTGGAGGAACCAAGGAAGAAGAAAACAGCTCCAGTGATGAAGAAATGGCGACGTCTAGTGGCAATTCGGGGGCATCATTAGACGAGCTTGCTCAACCAGCATATATGGGCTACAACTTCCCTATCATGGAGGAACCATGGTAGAAAACATGAAATGAGGTTTCCATGGCTATGTTCCCATCTTCCTACATGCAGCATGGTTTATGTTCATGTTTCTTCTTGGCCATGTGTTGTTCAGCTAGAAAATGTCAGGTATTTATGTTTACTGCACTGTTATCTGGATGGTTTTTGTATGTTTCTTTCAAGAACTAAGGAGGCTTTTGATTATGCTTATTTGGATAGATTTTTTTCCCTCCTGGAGGGAGGGCCCAGTATTATTCTAAAACTCTATATCTTCTCCACCTGAGCAATTCAGCCTGTAACCTTGTATGTACCACTATTTTCTTTTTTTAATAGATTAGAGCTCAACTTATAAAAAAATGTTTTATTACATCATGTAATACGGGTACAAGGTCACGTATATTACAAAGGTGGATCAAAGACACAATATACAATGATGAGTCTTCAAAATATGAAAGTTGTGTAACTGAACATAACACGATCTTGCACAACTTAGGTTATAGATGTGAACCTAAGGTCTTCATCGAAATCCAAATGAACCAGTACAATCCTTACCATGTGAATAGATGTGCTGAAGTCGAACATGGAAAGAATCAACAGAATGTCATATAATGAGTGAAAATGACAACTAAAGCAAAGGAGTTCACCAGTAATGATAGTGAATCCTAAGGAACCATTGTCAAAGTTCTAGGTCTTTATCTTCAGGAAGCACTGATGGGAAACCATACTGTGATGAGGAAGGAAATGGATCCTCCAATAGATTAAAAGAGTGACTAGGAGCTAGATACGGGAAGGTAGACACAAGTAATACTTATATAGGATAATGATGGAATCATGATAATAATCAGAGGAAGGGATAGATCATTGAATATTGAGCATGACACATAGATGAACCAAGGAACCTTTTAACTTGTAGATAGGACAACTAAACTTATCTGTCATGTAGGAGACATGATCAGATTCCCATGTATAAAGGACAAGTCAAGGAGTAATAAAATTGAAGTAATAGCTGAGCTGAAAGTGTAAACTGAAACATGAGTATCGAAAGGTTTAGAGAGTGCTATGTTCAAGGATGACATGTTGCCACAGTTTATAAACAAAAAAGAGTACTTCTTCCTTATCTTTCCTATTATATTTTAACGAGTCCTTCAAATTAAACTCAGGTCTCTCTTAATTTTTGACAAGCTTTAAGAGGGGAGAGAATAATTCTTGATAAATTTACTTATTCATGTATTTTACAAGCATGAACTAGTGCATGCTTGTTGGTGTTTTCATATTTTTGAGAGTCTGAAACTCCAAAGAATATTCCAGGGAAGTGTTTTTTCATACAATTTAGTCTCTTGGGGCCGAAAAAGTATAAAACAATGCAAATAAGAACTCTCTTAGGTTCCAAAGAATTAAGGAATGCCTTTTTCGTAGTTAGTCTGGAAGGTCTGAAAAAGGTTAAATTACCACCTACCCAACGCTCCTTGAAAAGAAACATATAGCTTGAGTTTTACGTGTGTGAAGGAAGGAAAGATCACTCGAAAATATCCATTTGATTACAAGAAATGGGGCTTACAATAGTAAAATCTATCCTTTGTTCTTTAGGGTTTAATGAGCATGACAAATGCATAAAGTACGCTCATAATATTTTTCATGTTTGGGTCGAAAGTACAAAAAAGAGAAAACTAAGCTTAGACCGAGGGTTCCTTTTCTATAAATTTAGTCCCTCAGGTCCGCAAAAGTGATAAGCCTATGCCTAAAAATACTCTTCTCAATTCTGAAGAAAAGAGAGTGTTCCTTTTTCGTATTATTCCACATGGTCCTAAAAAGTGATAACCTACCACCAATGTGGATGCCCATTCACATATTCTTAATGAGCCTGAGCGGACAAGTTTACTTGCTAGTAAAGTTTGTTTTGAGGAGTCAAACCTAGGCCTAAAGAAACTCCATAAGGTCAGGGAGCCTTATAAAATGGAAATCTTGTAAGAAGAAACCAATAATGAGGCTCAATTTGTTGTGAAAAATAGCTAAGAAGGCTCTCGAAAACCTATGACAAATGCGACATGAGTACCAAAAGACAACAAAGTGATCTAAGATAGGGTACTCATGGAAAGGAAGCCCTGTCCACGGAAGAACAATGATGTAGATGACGTAAAAATGGTGAAACACCATAGTCCCTAGTCAAAGAGGTAATCCTAGGGTTAAATACGGATAAGGTATAGATGCATAAAGACATATGAATGACCAAAATTCTACCCTATATGAGCGAATAACGACTTTTTAAAGACTTAAAACCTATTGCATTAGGGAAAAAGACATGGTATTAATTAAATTATAAAAATAATTTTCAAACTATAATATAGAAACCCAAAAAATGAAATTTTTTCTATATATAGTTAAAATATAGAATTAAAACATACCATTTGACATGTTTACCCAATTTGGAAATATTTCACCTCTGACTTGGATTGCTCAATGAGGACAAACTAGTGGAGGATCTCAAATTCTGCAACTGTCTGGTTATCTATATTTCCCTTCTCTTTCATTCCAACCATTCTAAATTTCAATTTTATCCAAATTTTTAATGTTTTGGGCCTGCCCTAGGGAGGTTGTACAGTACACATGGGTAGGGGACTTATACAGTTGCATACACACATTGTACATGTGACCTGCATGAAAGAAACTCACGTATGACACATGACCTATATAAAAGACAGTCGTGTATATTATGTAACATAGAAAGTTTTAAATTATGGCCAAAATTAAAATAATTTGATAGATTCTAATGATTAATGGTGGTCAATTGAGTAGGTTCAATCATGGTTTTAGAATGGAGGGAATGAGAACATGAGGATATGGACTGAGATTCTCTCCATGATGCTGCCACTATGCATGCACTATGATAAAGTGGGATACTAATATTCTTTTGCAATTCTCCAATGCGGGTCAATGTCTTCTTGCTTGAACATTTGATTATCTATTGGGATCATGACCTCACAACTTTTTATCTTCAAGGTCAGATCTTGGAGATAGCTATAGAAGAAATGCATTTCATCAGGAGGTTGTCTTGTAGGGGTATTCCTATGAACCTCAAAGGTATTGGAAGGGGTGGTGACCCCATGAGTGTCCAAGACTATGTGTACACCTACTACACACCAGGGAGTCAGCAAAAGGGATCATGCACCCTGATTGTTCATATCGCCAACTTGCCACTACAAGTAGTGGTAAGTATCGTAGGAGCGATTTCTCCTTACTACAGGGTCATGAATGGCTCCCTTCCATCTATAGGACGGAAGGGCAGGTTCCTGCATGTGGAAATGTAGAAAAGAAAAGTAGAACAAAAAGTAAAGCAAATGGATAAGAAAATGGCTATGAGCCCCTCTGCAAACAAGGTTAGGGCTTTACTTCGGCTACCTGCAAACAACTGTTAGAAACAATAAACCTGCAAAACATGTTAGAAATAAAACCTGCAGGCAAATATGGGTTAGAAAACTACTTAATCTACTAAATAAAACACATAAACAAACAATGTTATACCTCTCCTTTGGTGAAATGGGCTACCATGCCCTGGCTGAAAGAAGCACCTCACTATCTCACTCAGTAATGGAGGAGCTATGGCTCAATGTGGAAGATGAGTGGAAGAGAGGGGGATTTGTGTGGCTTGAGAGACAAAGGGGTCTCAAGGCATCCATGGGAAACATAATAGTATGAAAGAGAATATTTGTTTGAGAGTGACCCCCACCCTTTTTTTATAGCTTTTTTGGGGGTTTTTAGGGTTTTAACCTCTTAGTCCAAGCTTTAGCCCCTTTTTTTGGCTTTTAGCCCCTTTCACCCTAACTTTAGCTCCTTTTAGAGTTTTAGGCTCCTTTGAGGGATTTTAGCCCCTTTTTAGAGGCTTTAGCCCCTATGAGAGTTATTTAGGCTCTGTTTTGGGGTTTTTAAGCCCTTTTCTTCATTCTTAAGCCTTTTTTAGGGTGTGGGGGTATAATGCAGTGATATGAGGGTCATGCATGGGTATCCTTGGGTGGTGTAGGCCATGTAGAGTTAAGTGAGGGATTTTTCAGGTTAACATATTGCCCCCTGATGTGTGAGGGAAGGAGCTCATCGTATGGCCGATGGACATCATAGGATTTGTTGTGGACAGGTGGTGCTTCCGGGGCTGGGGCATGGTGGCTTTTGGTTTTTGTATTAATATGGTTCCCATAAATGGGTGAGATACAAATAATGTGTGACATGTATATGGATGAGGTGGGCATCCCCATGATCATGACAATGTCGAAAGAATAATTTGATCTATGCTCTAAAATACAAGAGCCGATCATATACAACTGATGATACAATAATGGTTGTCTCAATTAGAGGCTGAATACAATACTAATCTGAAGAACTACTACATTGGACCCATGGAATTCTCATGGAATGCTATATCTTCATGGCTGATAGGCTGCCGGGTCTGGAACGGTACATAGTTGTATGGACTCATTAATGGAGAGTCGGAGTCTCTATGGTACAAGTATGTTGCATCAATAATGAATCTATATAGAAGCGTTGCTGGGGCTTTTGAACAATGTCTCCAATGCAACCTAGAAATCACAAGGGACATGAACCTGTTTAGGTCCCTTGAGTAGAATTCATCAATGTGCTAGAGTCAAGTGACATCCGGGGTATTCGACCAAGTACTGTGTGGACAAAACCCTGTAAGAATCAAAAAGGTGCGATGATGAAGTTGGAGTCGAGCACATGAGAAACAACCATTCCGAGAGGCACTAAGGACTCCTCTCAAGTGGTCCAAGGAAATCATCACTGAGGTTAATGAAACTAAGATACAGGGAGCTCTGGGTCTATCCTCTGGAATAAGTGTGTTTTCATCGACAGAGGGAGACCTACCCCTAGTCAAGGCAATGATGTTTCCTTAACCAGAAGCGTGAGAGAGATAATTGAAAGGTGTGAAGCAATCTGTGTACTGACTTGCTAAATTGGGGGGGGCGGAGGGGAAGAGTTGAATAGGGGCAGGGGGAGTGTAGTAGACTCAAAATTCCTTTGTTTAGAGTATTATGATAGGGTGGACCAGGAAGCAAATGAAACTAACTCATGGGAATGGGATCATAGCTGTAATACCAGGAATGTCACTGTAGATGGGAAATACTTGGTGTTATAGCTGATTTTACCACACATGATGAATCACACTTTTATGGCCTTCCCTGTCCCTCTACAAACTCTTTGGACCCCATGGACAATTTTTTTACCTTTGATGTTTCCAAGATCATCCCTAAAAATATGCTAAAATTTCCATACATGACTTTTAATCCCTTTCTCATGTATATACACAGGTTTGACCCCTAAAACTGCGTACATCGGAATGTGTGCAAAAGGCCAAATTATTTTGGAGTTTTCCTTAATGTGGATCCAACTCACTTGTCTCTTGGCCTTCCATATGTCTTGAGATTGCTCGTATTCGACCCTTCATTACCCCATTGAAGAGCTATATAAGGAACCCTTTGGATACATTGAAGCATATGAGAATTGAGAGCAAAGAAACTATAGTCGATTGTTGCCAGAGCTTATACTTGAGTCTACATCCCTTTCTCCCTTGGAGCACTTTTGTGTTCTTCCCAATATTTCATTTTGCTTGTGAGCTTGCTATCAAGAGATGGAGGATTGAAGTGGTGGAGGCCCAAGTGGGGGACTCAGTTTCTTCGATTCGCAGATGTGCCGACAGAGGTTGTCACTCTTGTAATCTTTATTTTTATATTAATAGAAATATCTGTTCCTATCCAATAATGTATATTTGAATGAGTATTTTATCCATGAATGATTTAAAATGCTTATATGTTGCTGATTATATATGCTAGAGTAGATCTAACACAAATATATATAGCATGCTTGTCTTGTTTGCTGATTGTTGAGGAAGCAATTTGTCAATACAAGCTGGAGTTGGAAAGCTCAACGGGGATCTACATCAACCGTCTAGAATAAGGTACGAATCATGATCCTTTAGTGTTAGATGTTTGATTTCTCTTGCATATAGGAAAGGATTGATTTCTGGAGTCAAGCTGTCTATTGTGGTACCCCAATCCATAGGAATTTCTCTCTATAACAGAATTGGCGACTCCACTGGGGAGTTCCTAGTAGTTGTCCTTTGGGGGTTTCTATCGGCATTCAATGTTCTTGAATTGCTTTTGTTTCTTTGTTTCTATGTCAGGTCTAGGGGAATGTTTGCTTGGTAATGTCTGATTGGTGTGAATTTTTTCTCAGCTTATCTGTTTTCCTTCATTTTTATACATTTCTCTTCCTGTAGGCGAGTTTTTAACTCACAGTCACGTATACACGCAGTTTTTACTGCTATAGTCGTGTACATACGTGGACTTTATATGAACAGTCACATATTCCATTAGTTTTTACTTTTAGAGGAAGATTGATTGTTGCTGGGTGAATTTTGATGATTGATGAGTCTCCTTTGATACTGCTAGAGTCTGTATACACCTCTGTTTCTGACTAGAGACAACTTTTTTAGGGTAATTTTTTTTTTTTAAGAATGTTCTTGTCATTGTATTTTTATTTTTTGTTTTGGGATTAGTGCATTAGGTCTATTTTACCTTAGTACTTTGTGTGAGTGTTGTTTGATTGTGCTTGCCGAGTCTGGGGGTGGTAGAGTCATTCTTTTTCTTTATTATCTCATGTTTATTCAAAAAATCCAAAAATATTTTCTTCTTTGCATCATTATGCATTGCACTTTTCATTTTGCATGGTACTTGCACTAGGTTTGCTTAGATTATGAGTTAGGATTTCATATAGGAATGATTGCATTTTTCTTTTGAAGAAAATTTTTGCATTTCACGTAGTAGCATGCCCTATTTTTCATTTGACACAATGCATTTGCATTGATTGTTAGGTGTGCATTTTGCTTCATGTTGCATCATAACACCATTGGTTGCATGGCCATCTACCTATTTTTAGAAATAAATCCAAATAAAATCAACGCTTAATTAAAATGGGTTACACTATTTTCTTTGATAGGGTACACCAACAAGATTAGGTTTTAGGGTCTTGGAATAGTTCATTGTGAGTAAATTCTCCAAGACCACTAAACAAAAACATGTATGTGTCTGTCCAGGTGAGAGTGTGAAATTCCTTGGTATAATTAGTTTTTCTCAGATCCTCCTCTTACAAGGGAGTTAAGCACGAGGTAGTGTGAGCGGTTATTAATTGGGATGACCGCTAGTCATAACTGAGTAGCACCAAAGATATTTCCAGGATTGTATTCATATTTGGGAGCTCTTTCAAGATTTTCGGGCTTTGCTATCCTTCCCATACGGTCAATCCCACCTGCGACTATCTGCCTAAGCATTGATTATATTGAGGTGACCTTAGTTTCCTTACCTAGGTTATTGAGGGTGTACTTTGTAGGGGTTATTCTGTAGGTGTCTCGACCAAGTTGGGGTCAGATAGCACAGTCGCTTTACGCATTGAAGCTGAGGGCCACAATAATTGGTTACAAACCTCTGCTTGTTGTGTATGGGAGTATCAAGCCTCTCCTAGGCGAGACATACCTGCTTCATTCAAGAGCTCACTTATCCTACCCTTAATTGCTTTTGTTTGGATTTAGATTTTATTGGTGTATGCTCTATGCACGTTAGCTTGCCTAGGGTTTGCGTAATTAGAGAGTATTTTAAATTTTTTTGAGTCATTGTGGATTTGGGTGTGGCTCCTCACTATTCTCATCGTTTAGTAGGACTTCCACCTTCTGCATCTCTTCCTCCTTTGGGAGAGAGAAGCAGACGGTCAAAGCAGACTACTTCGCACATTGATTCACACATGATGGGAGATCATGAAGATGAAATTCCTAAACTGCCTTCTTCACTTCACGAGGTAGACGATGAAGAGCCTACTCCTACATATGACCCATTACCTAATATACCTACATATTATGGGATTGATCCTTCACATGCTATACCTGCTCACTCTAGGTATATTCCCTCACACACAGGTCGCTGGTATTGGATGTCGGGTGATGAGACTCATTCTGAACCCATAAGGATTGGTTATGTTAGTTATGACATGTCTGGTATCCCCACACATGATCTGGAATTTCATGTCGAGTCAGAGTTCAAGCTTAACACTACGCCTGGGGGCACTCCTATTCCTCACCATGTGGAGACATTTGGGAGCACGAGTCACATTGCACCTTCCATCCCGGCGGTGGAAGCTACATCACATGTTCATCCTAGACCTAGTGTTAGTAATCCTATTAGGATACCAGAACCAAGACGAGTGACTATAGGGAACACCACGTACATATTTTTGTATATCCCTTCGTCCTCTATTCCTAGTTCTTCGAATGTTGTTCCTCCCCCTCATTCATGTGGTCCTTCAGGTCGGAATGTTGCTACAAGTCATGTCTGTACTACCGCTACTCGCGTAGTTGTGTCTCAGAGTCAAGTACTTCCTATTGTTTCAAGAGGTTGTATTCCTACTTCTAAAGGTCATGTTACTACTTCTGGAACATATATTCTACTTATGGGGTTTCTCATGGGACATCTCATGGGACTTCTTATGGACCTTATTATGGATCATAGTGTGGACAAAGTTATTCACCTTATGGGTATGGGTATCAACAACCTACTTACTCTCTGAATTATGGATTTGTAGACCCACATAGTCAAGCTACACCACATTATGTTGCTTCCATGCCACCCTACACGGGTCAAACGGGAGGAGGACACTATGGCCAAGGACATGGTGGTTACGGTAATCAATCTTATGTGAACCAAAATTATCAGGGAGTGGGGCATCAACCTACTCATCCTAGGCTCCCTTTCTTCGCAACGCTACATATTCCTAACTTATCGAGACTAACGAATGATCATGTATCTCATGACCCAGCTTGGATGGCTGTCCCTAATAAGCTTCCCTCAGACATCCCCAAATTCAAGGGAAAACCTTGAGAAGATCTGAGTGAACATGTTACTACATTTCACCTATGGTGCTCTTCTAATTCCTTACATGAGGATTCTATCCGTTTAAGGATATTTCAACGCACCCTTACAGGGCCTGCCATGAAATGCTACATAGAGTTACCTAAGGGGGCATTCACTTTGTTCGATGACCTAGCTATGACTTTTCTCAACCACTTCCAGCTACCAGTGTGTTGAGACATTGGTACGGAACTCTTGTCGACATTTCGGTAGGATAAAGCCACGCATATCTTGGACCATATACAAGAGTGGAGTAGACGGAAGAGATTGATTAAAGCCTTCATACCACTGAAGTTTATCCTCGGTTGGTTCCTTAAATAGTTACTGCCTTATATAGCGAAGGATGTTTCTACATCCGGAGTTCAGAACAAGGAACATGAATTGGACTTGATTTATTCTTAATCCAGTTTGTTATATGAGATTATTCCTAACGCTCCACATTCTAGTTTCAACCCTAAGGTTAAACCTGGACCACATTCCAATGGCATTGTTGGTTGTATGAGTGCCAATCCTATGGATTTGGTTGTGCAATAGGTTAGTAAATTGTCTATCAACCAATCTGCCTCAGGACAAGCCACGATTTTGTCTCAACCCACCCAAACAGTGAGTGTGCTTTCAGTGCAATCATCGGAGCAGAAGGGTAACCAGCAACCCAGAAGGAATAAGAAGAAGGGTAAGAACAATCGTAAGGGTAGGAATAGGAATGAAAATGCCAACTCTAATGACAAGAATGCCTGAAATGCTGGGGGGGACAAGCAGTCTAAACGTAAGGTTAAGTTTCCTTGTAAATTGTGTAAGGAAGACCACCTCACTCACTTGTGCCCTCGGATTGATGAAGCCTCGAGATTCATAGCACGGGTCCTAGCTGTGCTGACCAACCCTTTACCTCATAATCAAAACATGAACTCAAGGACCCATGATCAGTTTGGTGGTGATCAAGATCCACCGAAGACTAGTGGTCATGGTTGCATTAACATGGTTCATGCTACTGAGGTTGTGACTCGTGCGAAGGACTATGGTTCATCACAACCAGACCTTGGAAAGGAACCTGATCAACCCAGGAGTCTTTTACTTATTGAAAAACCTGTGGATAAACCTGAAGTTGCACCTCACATTCCTAAGGGATTCCTTAAGCGTTTGGGGCACAATCCTAATGCTCGAGCCACCTAGAACTATTCTATTGTCGAGGGTTTGGGCCACACTCGTGTGATGTCTACACTTGAAGTAATTCAAATTTGTCCTTCGCAAAGGAAGGATTTTATTTCTACCCCAGGTGTAAATGATGATAATTCTTCCTCTGTGATAAAATTTGAAACCGCAGGACTACACCCTCGCTTTCCTTACTATGTGTCTCTCTTGATTCATGTAGAATGTCTTAACATGATCGTCAAATGCACTATGATTGATGAAGGTGTTGCTTCTTCCATGATGTCTTTGGCATGTTGGAAGGGTTTGGGTTCCCCCAGGCTATCAAAATCTAGTACCATGTTGACTTCTTTTGATGGAATATCATTTCAACCACACGGAATTCTTCCTTCTCTTAAGGTCTGTTTGGGAGGGAAGACCGTTGCGATAGAGGTCGAGGTGGTTGATGCGCACCTTGACTACAATTTGTTGCTGGGTAGGAATTAGATGTATAGTATGAAATCCATAGATTCTTCTCTATTTCGAGTTGTATTCTTTCCTTTAAATGGGAATATAGTCACGATTGATCAAACGTCATTCAATAATTCATCAGTTACCGCATCTTTGGGATATTCCATCCCGATTGTAGAGCACTCTCAGCCGGCAACTGGAAGTGTGGGTGTTGGCATGTATCCATCTCTTATGGGAAGATTTAGTTGTCCTGCACCTATCCTTATGATAGGGTCTAGTTCTGGTGAGTCTTTGTCATCAATGAGATCAGTGTCTTTTTGCACAACCCATATGGAAGATCCTTGGATTATTCCTGCACTGATTCCTTCAAGTGAACCCATCGAAATAGACGTGCCATCACCTACAACTATGATAGATTATCAAGCTAATATTAGATGTGTTGCAGAGCCTATTCCTTCCTCTTCATGAATGGAAGAGGAGGACCCATATGTGCTTCCTGCATGGGCAGTTTAGTCTTCTCACACACATGACTTCCTTGATAGTATTTTTCCTTCCGATGAAGCTATTATTGAGGCCATGTCTGGGGTTGAGCCACCTTGGGAAGAGCTGCATAATAGATCTTATTTTCTTCTCGAGTTTGACCATGTAGAGCGTGAGGAATTTAGGGAGGTTCTTAGTGAGAGAATTGGTAGTCCCATGGTTCCATTGAACTCTCCTGGTCTAATGGCTGATGGAAACATGGAAAATATATCTCCTACCATTCCTATAAATATCTCTCGCGATCCTAGCAAGATTGAGAATGTCTATATTGGGGAAGAATGTTCCCATACTGAGATTCAAGAGTATACCAAGCTGTTCAAATAATTTCGTGATGTATTTGCTTGGTCATACAAAGAAATGCTAGGTATCGACCCCGCATTGTTGAACATAAGATTAAAAATTATCCTTATGCTAAGCCTGTTCGACAATGCTTGCATGCAGTCAATCCTATGAAAGCACCTGTGATTAAGCCTGAGATAGAAAAATTGTTGAATGTCAATTTTATCTATCCCGTTCCCTTGACGGAGTGGGTCTCAAACCTCATTCCAGTTGATAAGAAGTAGGGAACGATCTGCATATGCACTGATTTCTGTGACTTGAATCGTGCCTGTCCTAAGGACAATTTCCCCACACCATTTATTGATCAAATTTTGGATGAGTGTGTGGGAAGCGAGGTATTTTCCTTTATGGACAACTTTTTTGGATACAATCAGATACAAATTAAACCTGAGGACCAACATAAAATTGCCTTTATTTGTCGTTGGGGAACCTTTGCATATCGGAAGATGCCTTTTGGCCTTAAAAACATTGGAGCCACTTTTCAGTGGGATATGACCTTGATCTTCCATGATCCCAAATCGATCATTGAATTATTTTTGGATGACCTTGCTTCTCATTCTCTTATGAGAATGCATCATTCCTACCATTTGAGATTAGTGTTAGAAAGGTGCCACCATTATTTGGTCAGATTAAATCCTCATAAGTGCATCTTTTGGATGAAGTCTGGTCGCTTATTAGGGTTCATTGTCTCCAAGGAGGGTATAAGAGTCGACCCTTTAAAGGTTGAGGCAATACTTCAATTGTCTCCCCCGAGAAACATTAGGCATCTTCAATGTTTGTAAGGCATGGCAAACTTCTTCTGGAGATTCATTGTTAACTTTTCCAATTTGATTAGAGGTTGTATGCATCTTTTGAAGAAGGACACTACCTTTTGCTGGGATGAGTGAGCCCAGGAGTCCTTTGATGCGCTTAAGTGAGCCCTAGCATCGGCCCCAATGATTAGTCCACCCGACTATATCCGTGACTTTCTACTTTATGTGGCCGCGTCCATGGAGATGATCGGTATGGTTTTGGTTCAAGAGGATGAGGAGCTCCAAGATCATGTCATATATTATCTAAACCAAAACCTGATTGATGCAGAGATCCATTATTCCCATGTTGAAAATATTTTCTTAGCTACCGTTCATGCGGTTCAAAGATTGAGACACTATATTCTCCTTCGCCAGACCTTGGTTGTAGCCCATGTCAATCCATTTCAGTTCATCCTCACTAGAAGGATGATCAGAGGAAAGTGCAATAAATGGATTGTCATCTTGCAAGAATTTAATCTCAAGTTTGTTTCGGCAAAATCAAAGAAGTCATTGATTTTTGTGGAGCTT
This sequence comes from Pseudotsuga menziesii, assembly GCA_001517045.1. Taxonomy (NCBI): domain Eukaryota; kingdom Viridiplantae; phylum Streptophyta; class Pinopsida; order Pinales; family Pinaceae; genus Pseudotsuga; species Pseudotsuga menziesii. Next base: position 634,931 of record LPNX010174323.1, on the reverse strand, counting down.
ATATCCAATTTCCCAAGCGAATAGGAGGAGGAAGTTTGTGAAGATATGTTTGTCGATGAACACATATTCTTGATCTCAACTTTGGATCCATGGTATGGGGATATTATCATATATTTACAAACATTGAAGGTCCCTATTCACCTTTCATGGGATGAACGACGACGGTTACATCACGTATCCAAGAATTAACTCATAGTGGATAACACATTGTACCGCCATGGGGTAGATTCCATTTTACGTCCTTGTTTAAATCTTGAGGAAGATGAGCTTGTGTTGAATGATTTCCATGGATGGGCATGTGGTGGTCATTTATCCGGGCTTTCTACAGCCCAAAAAATCTTGAGAGCGAGTTATTTCTGGCCATCGATCTTTAAAGATTGTGTCAATGTGGTCAAGAAGTGCCACCCTTGCCAGGTGTTTGCACATAATATGCACTCACATCTTGCCCCATTACATTCCATTATCACCGTCAATCTCTTCACTAAGTGGGGGCTTGATTTCATGGATTGCAACCCAGCTTCAGCGGGGGGCATCACCATATTATAGTGGCTGTTGACTACTTCATGAAATGGGTTGAGGCTATGCCCACGATTAAATCCGATGGTGAGACAGCCACACATTTTGTATTCAACCAGATCATTACTTGGTTCAAGATTCTGAAAGAGTTTTTCATTGACCATAGTAGGCACTTTCAGAATCATATGATGGAAGAGTTGGCCTCAAATTTAGGGTATAAGTAGGAGCATTCTCCTTCTTATTACCCTCAAGCAAATGGACAGGTTGAAGTAGTGAACAAATCACTCAAGTCCATTCTCCAATGAACCATTGCACAAAGCAAGACCAATTGGTATATCATGTTATCTCCTGCTTTGTGGGCTTATAGGACCACTATTAAGACTGCCATGGGTTTTTCTCCATATCAGCTTGTACATGGAGTGGAGTCGGTATTGTCGGTTGAGTGTGAGATCCCTTCTTTGAAGCTAGCCATAGAGCTCTTACCAGACACTTCCCCATTGGAGGAATGTTTGGTCCACTTAGAGCAGCTTGATGAGCAGCTCCAAGATGCCTTGGTGGCTCTAGAATTGAATAAGCATCACGTTAAGGTCCAGTATGACAAATCAGTCCGTCCAAGGAAGTTTAGTGAAGGAGATTTGGTCCTTTTCTGGGATCAGGCTAAAGAACCCTTGGGGGTAGGAAAATTCAACCCCATGTGGCATGGTCCTTACATTGTTAAACATGTGTTAGAGAAGGGTGCTTATGAGCTAGTAGATTATGAGGGGACGACCTTGGCGGAGCCTAGAAATGGGATCTACCTTAAAAAGTACTATGCATGATTTTCAACCAGGGATGATTATTGTATATTATTGTACATTATTTTTCATAGTTAGGTATTTCTTATGGTGATCGGGTTTGTTGATTAGCTTCCATTTCTTATGACAGATTTCAATGGAGTCTTCCATCTTAATAGGATTCGTGGATGGTGCGAGCCGTCACACTCAATACTCAACCTCTGCTGCTTGGGTGATTTATACTCCTATTGGTCAGGTATTGTCTTCAGGAGGCATATGTTTATGGCCCTCTTCAAACAATTTTGTTGAGTATAGTGTCGTTATTGAGCTTCTACAGGATGCCATTTCACATGATGTTCTCTCTCTTGAGGTACGTCTTGATTCGGAGTTAGTAGTGTCACAGCTTAATGGCTTGTACCATGTTAGGGATTCAACATTATTACGAATATTCTTACATGTGAGATTGTTAGAATGGCAGTTTGACAATATAACATACATACATGTTCCAAGAATTAATACTCAAGTTGTTGAATCATATGTTAACTATGTGTTAGATTGGCATTTGTTTCATAGACAATAAGCTCATCACAAACATACATTTTTACACATGTAAATAAATAAATCGATCATCATAAAAAAATTTCATTAAAACACCCAAAATGTGATAATACATAAGTGTCACAATACAAAAATGGGGCTTCCGAGCCACCAAAATATAAATACACGATAGTACAGAATGTATCACTCCCAGGTATCTAAGTTTGTGGAGGAGGAGTGGGGTTGTGATCATGGAATGTCACCACGGCTCTAGCTAGCCATCGAAATAGTCACACCCATGCTTGTGGTACACCCACTACCTATCGCTGCATGGCCTCAGGCAAGTCCTCGACTTGCACCATGGGTACCTTGCATGTCAGTCGCACAAAGTTGGTATGAATGCTTTGAAGCATCTGCTCTGCATCCACACCTATAATGTCATCTCCTCTTCCCCTCAATCTATGATGACGGAAGCCTTCAGGCCACCATGGTCCTACATCTGCATGCATATGATAAGATGTCACTATGTGTTGTCACACAAAAACATGTCTTTTTGATTCGATATATTAAAAAACACAAAAAAAATTAAATAACTCAAAAAAATTTAAAAGAGGGTTGGGATTCGTTACCAATGTCACCATATGCCAATCCTGGTGGTAGTGGCATGTTGGAGTCTCCCCGAAAATCTATCCCCGCATAGGGGTAATCATCAATGGCAACTATATGTTGCCGCCAGCATGGAAATAAATCAGCTAGACAGGGGTTGGACACCCTACCTCCACCAAGTTTGCGCATCGCATCTGCCCAACGTTGTTGGGCCGAATATTGAACCCCATGAAGAGGAATGTCAACTCTAGGGCTCAATCTCGGAACATGCTCAAAGAAGAACGTGCTCAGTATACTACTGAAACTGAAGTTTCACACCCTGCCCATCTTGCAGTTGCTGAGTTGTTGCTTCATGTTGCTCAACAGCATAGTTCTCCAGTCATAAACTATGGGCCTCATGCACTCCACTGCATAGAACATCAGGGGTCGTGAGGCCTGGTGGAGTAAGGCTAGCCCTGCTATCCTGCTGAGTGTCAGTAGTATGGCCTTTAGGCCTAGCACATGTATGGAGTTAGTTGGGATCTGAATCCCGACCTTCCCCATGTCCGGATAATAGTACATTGCTATGTACTCATCTATGGTGAGGCCACCTCCAGACCCGTGAGAACGTAGGTTCACTAATTCCCCCCATTGGGAAAATACAGTAATAAAGTATATGTCCTCCACTTCTATGGTGAGGGACATTCCATCTATCTGGAAAGACTATGAGTCCAGATCCCAGTAGTCTACTAGCATCTGCAATAGTCTTGGTTTGGCCCTTAAACCACCAAGATACCAAAACTTGTAGAGCCCACATGCATGTAAATCTTGTTGAGCCATTAGATCAGCCCTTACTGCCTCTTCTACATCCCCGTGCTCTTGTTCCCTCCATTCTAGAATCATCCTACACATTTAATTCAAGTTTGAGTCATTAGATTACTTAAAAAACCTTGAATGTAGCCGCATACATGACTGTTTGCTAAACAGCTACGTATGTACGTGACTTTGGGCCTCTTTTCCACGTATAGTCAGCCCTATATGTGGAAAAACCCCCAATTTCTGCGTGGGCCATGGGGTGTACTTTAGGGTGGACTAGAAACCAAATTGGACCATGAAAAATTGAAAAAATTACATGAAAATGCAAGAGCAGGGCATGGGTAATTACCTGGAAAAAACGGTGTCGGATTCCGCCGGCTGGATCTCCCGGAATTCATGTTTGAAGTTCTGAGCTCAATTGGGTAAAAATTTCAAATGTTATATAATGTTTTGAATTTTTTACTATTTATAGAAATTTTGAAAATTTTTACCCCCTTTTCTATAGTTTGGACCGTTTCTAATCCTATTGGACCGTTTTTTTACTAATATATGATGTAGGAGACCTTTTTGAGCGCCGTTTCGACCGTTGTTTTGACCTGTTCGTGCCGATATCAGGTATGATGTTTAAACTGACATATAGTTTAGGTTTCACCTCCATTTGCATTTTGCATGACCTTATGACCATTTCATTATAACCTTAGGTACGAACCCATTCTATCATGTCATAGAACCTTCTTTCTGTTTTAGAAGTGGCATGATGTGAATGGTAGAGCTTGACCTTACATGGGTACCCTAGTTAGCTCCTTATTTTCATTTGGTGCCCATGTCAATAGTTTGTCCTTAAGGGTGTGGGAGTCCATTGTATATTACCGCCATGACATTTTATAAGAGCCTCACACTACTCTTGATCTTTTGCTGGCATGTTCCCTCAGGACTCCCTTATGTCAAGTTGCAATTGCATTATCATGATCTTTTCCTGTCGTATTGAGCCTTATGTCAGCTTCCCTAACTTTGAGTTTCATCCAGATAGCCTGAGCCTGTCTCATGCCTTGCCATGCAGAGACATTTTATTTATCCTTTGCAACTTGATTCTCGTTTTACCAGGAGGGGACATTCCCCCGAGTGTTGCTATCCTACACATGTGTCCTTGCATTGAGCATAGGTATGTTTCACTACTTGGAACTAGTTTGTTCTCCCATTTGACACTCATCTCCTCCTAGTCTGTAACTTTAAAGCAGTTTTATTCTTTTTCAAGCTTTTTAAATATTTGAAAAAGCCCAAAAAAATTTAAAAAACCGAAAAGCTGGACAAGGAAAGATGTTATCTTTGGCAGCTGTCGAGTCGTGTCACCTTCAAATAGAGCACTATATATCACATCCATTGGTTGGGTTAATAGTTTGAATTTAGGAGCTGTACTCATTTATCTGATTTTATCTCCACCGACTGGTTAAGCTTCCAATCCCTATGGAGCCTCTTTCGATGCCTTTTGTGTCACAAAGATGTCCCAGTTTTGTATATCAAGTCTATGCTGCCTACATTCAGTCACCATTCATTGTTATGCTCTTGTTCAAAGGAAGTTGAAACCTGAGTCGGTCGTTCCTCAATTATCTTGACTTTGCATGTTGGCCATTCGCAGTACAGTTATTGGTTCATGCACCTTATGATTGAGTCCTTCCACATTATACAGCTTTGCTGAGTACCTCATGTTGGATGATAGGGGATGCCTTAATTCCCTTCTTCCAGTAGATTTCATCCCATCAAATTCACATCATTTATTCTGGGATTGGAATCTAGAGTCATTTTTTAGTGCCTTGAGACTTACAGTCATCAGTGGCAGGTTCTCTCGCCATCGACAGTTTTTGGGAATACATCAATTTCCCCTGATCAATGGATTCTCTCAAGTGTTCGACCTCAACACGTTTATTCACACTTGTTAGTTTGCACTCTAGTACCTTGATTCCCATTTTCATTATCGGTGGGTGATCTTGCGTCTATTAACGGTATACATCAATGACCGGTAATCAGACAATGGACTACCATGTTTGACCTCAACACCTCTATTCACACATCAGGACATGTACTCGTAGCAGTTTGTGTAGAAGACCTTCTAGATTGGTGGCATATATTATATGCTACCTCCTTTATTGTTCCAGTGTTCATGATATTTCAGCTCTTGTGATTTGATTCCAGTATATGTCAGACATTTCCAGCCATTATGGAGATCTTGATCCATTGTATATCTTCATCCATTATGGATATCATGATCCTTTGTATATATTCATCATGGATATTTTGATCTATGTATATTGTATGTGGAAATGACCACTCATGTCATATTTTGTATTATGCCTATTCATGGCCATTGTACTCCTATGTATCCGAGACTGCTATATGTACTTGCAATTATATGCAGAGTTGTATCATTGTACTATGCTAATTTGGTGGCTGGTATTCCACTGGGTTCTTCATCACTCCACTTCTAGGATGGACTTATAATGTATTTCGGCCATCGTATGACCCCTCTGACCTCACACATTAGGGGGCATCTATTATAGCTGATTTTACCACACATGGTGAATCACACTTTTATGGCCTTCCATGTCCCTTTGCATACTCTTTGGACCCCATGGACCATTTTTTTACCTTTGATGTTTCCAAGATCATCCCTAAAAACATGCTAAAATTTTCATACATGAATTTTAATCCCTTTCTCGCGTATATAAGCGGGTTTGACCCCTAAAACCACGTACATTGGGATGTGTGCAAAAGGCCAAATTCTTTTGGAGTTTTTCTTGATGTGGATCCGACTCACTTGTCTCCTAGCCTTCAATATGCCTTGAGAACACTCGGATTCGACCATTCATTACCCCATTGAAGAGCTATATAAGGAAGCCTTTGGATACATTGAAGCATATGATAATTAAGAGCAAAGAAACTATAGTCCATTGTTACCGGAGCTTATACTTGAGTTTGCATCCCTTTGTCCCTTGGAGCACTTTTGTGTTCTTCCCAATCTTGCCTTTTGCTTGTGATATTGCTATCGAGAGATGGAGGATTGAAGTGGTGGAGGCCCAAGTGGGGGACTCAGTTTCTCCGATTCGTAGACGTTCCAACAGAGGTTGTCACTCTTATAATATCTGTTTTTATATTAATAGAAATATCTTTTCCTATCCAATAATATATATTTGAATGAGTATTTTATCCATGGATGATTTCAAATGCTTATATGTTGTTGATTATATATGCTAGAGTAGATCTAACACAAATATATATAGCATGCTTGTCTTGTTTGCTGATTGTTGAGGAAGCAATTTGTCAATACAAGATGGAGTTGGAAAGCTCAACAGGGATCTACATCAACTGTCCAGAATAAGGTACGAATCATGATCCTTTAGTGTTAGATGTTTGATTTCTCTTGCATATTGGAAAGGATTGATTTCTGGAGTCAAGTTGTATATTGTGGTACCCCAAGCCATAGGAATTTGTCTCCATAACACTTGGAGGAGGTGGACACTTTTGATATTGATGGGATCCAAGGAAGACACATTGGAGAGTACTCTAAACAAAGGTGACCCAAAGTGGGGATGCTACCAAACTGTTTTCTCTGGGGTGGTGTCTAGAGACACCGTTATGGTACGTTCTCATGGATTTTTGGTGAGCCCGAGAAAGTAAATGCTCGATGGTGCTTTCAATTTTAGAGAGTCTGAAAGCACGAAGAAGACTCTAGTGGGGTCTCCTTTTCATTGGTAGTCTCCTATGGCTAAAAAATGATAAAAGTATACATAGGAGAGCTCTCCCATTATGTAGGGGATGAGAGACTTCTTTACTGTTGGTAGTCTAATCAAGACGAAAAAGGTTAAACCTATACTGACTGGATGGTCATTCAGATACTTTTACGAGGATGAACGAAACCAAGTTTGCTCGAAAATATTTTCTTGATGAGAAGGCTAGAAAAGAGCTTCACAACAACCCGTGGTGAGATTTTTCATAAAGTGTTGCCCCTCTGCCCGAGAAAGCATAAAAGTATGCAAAGGGGAACGGTCTTGGATTAAGTGTGCCAAGGAGGTCCTTTTCATTTGATGGTCTATATAGTCCACAAAAGGAGGTAAACAAGACAATGTAGATGCCCTTTCCTATCCTTTAATGAGCGGGAAAGGAAGCAGCTATGCTCGACCATCTTTTCATTATTTTTAGGAGTCAGAAAAAGAGATTAAACGAAACTCCAGTATGGTCAACCGATTGCAGTGGCACAGATGGTGCCCCATGTTGGGATGGTGGACAGTGGTCCAAAGGTCATTTGTGCAATATGGATGGAGCAGAAGGCTCTCAAACATACAAATACATGCACGGGATAGATCGCAGCAGAGACATGCGAGTCGGTGCGGCAGAGGCACACAAACTGAGGTGTCTCTTAGAAAGAGGTCAGGAGAGCGTGAGTGATTTGCAGTGGACAGAATTGACTACATGTGATGTGAGTGCAAGTCCGAGGGCACTTATATGCCAAATAAATGAAAAGGAAATAATTGGTCTTCTACACAATGGTCCATAGATCCGCATGAGGTGTGGTGGATGGAGTACATAGGTATGTATTAAAATAAAAAACAAAAATAAAAATGATGTTCCTTAACGGGTGGTGGCCCAAAAAATTGCATGAGTAGTGGTTGGGAATTATGATGTGAGTACAGGTCCATAGACACTTGCATCATCATGCTATGGCTTGTAAATCGAGGTGAATTCTAGGAAATGGTCCCGAAATTTATTTGTTAAACATGAGACGATGGTCTCATAAAGAGATGGAAATTTGAGCCCAGAGGTGTGGGAGGTGTCTCGAACAGGTTCTAGGTGACTTTGGATTAGAAACTAATGGTGTTGCCCCTGACTTGTGGTAAAAACGTTGAAAAAGAAGAAAAGAAAATGAAGCGACTCTTTGGTGGTGTTTAAGCATAAAATCTCTTAAGGTAGAGCCCATTGTGGGGATTCTCCAAGAGTTGTCCATCAGAGTCAATAAGGGTATATGCCCCTTTTCCAAGGAAACGGTGGATGAAGTATGGGCCATACCACATTGACTCAAACTTTCCTTTGCCCAACTTATCATTGGGTTGGTCATAGACTAGAACCATATCGCCTTCGCTGAAGGTGCGAGGGTGGACATGGGAGTCATAGTGGACCTTTGATCATGTTTTCATTGCTTCAATGGATTGGAGGGTGGCTAGACAGTCTTCTCTAGTTTGCTTGAGTTGGAGGAGTCGTTCTTCTAAAGGCGAAGTATCAGGGAGTATTTCTACCGTGAGGCGAGGGATGGAATTTGGCATTCTATAGGGAGTATTGATTCAACGCCATGTACTAGGTGGAAAGGAGTGAAACCAGTTGCGGTTTTTGTGGATGTGTGATAAGCCCATAGAGAGAAGAATAGCATGTGATGCTATTTGGTTTTATGGTTTCCTACCATCCTTTGGAGCATTGTTTTGATGATTTTGTTGATTGCTTCAACTTGACCATTGCCTTGAGGGTAGTAGGAAGATGAGTATTAGTGTTTGAATTTCAACATGGTTGACAAGTCAGCCAATACAACATCTTGAAAGTGTGCTCCATGGTCTAAGACTAATTGTTTAGGAACACCAAATCATGAAATAACATGGTTAAAGAAGAAGCGAGCTACAATTTCATCTTTACAATCAAATGTGGGCATGGCCTCGGCCCACTTAGTGAAGTAGTCGAATGCCATAATGATGTATTTATGACCATTAGCCAAGATGGGTTTGATTGTCATGAATTCGATTTCCCATTTGCAGAAGGGCCCGACTGTGACTACGGGGTGTAATGGTGCAGGGGGGTTCTTGCCTTTGGGGAAAGGAGATGATAGCTGTGGCAATGCTTGACTACCTCTCTGCAATCAATGAAGATGGAGGGCCAGAAATAGCCGGCATGTAGAATTTTTTGGGCGGTTTCTAGGCCTGAAAGGTGGCAGTCGCAGGCTCCTCTATGACAGTCCTTAAGGATGACCTCAGCCTCGTCACGGATGAGGAAATGATGTAGGATGGTATCAATGCCTTGACGATACAGAACATCTCTAATCAGCAAGTGGTGAATGGCTTGATGTTGGATGCACCACCTATCCTCACAAGTGCACTGTGAAATTTTGTGTTTGTAAATAGAGAAGGATGTCCCCATACGATGGGTATTCTGTCGATATGAAAAATAGGAAATCATTAGGGAGATCATCCTTGGGGGGTGATGATACAGTTAATGGGGGCAGATCAGTCATGAGTGTGGCCAGTGTGAGTGCCTTTGTGCTTTTTGGAGACACGAATTCTAGGTCGAACTCTTGGAGCACGACTACCCACTTAGCTGCTCGACCTTGTAGAAGGCGACGACTTAAGAGGTACCACATTGGGTTTGAATCAGCCACCACACGAGTATAGTTTGAAATGATGTAGTGGCGCAACTTCTGAGCTGAGAAGACGATGGTGAGGACCAATTTCTCCTTAGGTGAATAGCATAGTGGGGGTTCTATTAGCTTCTGACTGATGTAGTAAATCACATGCTCATGGCGAGCATCATCCTCTTGGACCAAGACTCTAGCAATGGCATTGTCCGACGCTAACACATAGAGAATGAAGTCCCGAGTGAATTCTAGTGCTGAGAGGAAGCCAAGGCTTGTTTGAGTGCATCAAATGATTCTTATGCTTTTTGATCCCACACAAAGGGGATTTTTGTGCGGAGCAGGTGAATGAATCCATAAACTTTTGTTGCATACTCTGGAACAAAGCAGTGAAGGAAGTTGGCCTTTCCTTGGAGGCTCTGTAGTTGGTGCCGAGTTTTTGGGGAAGGAAGATCAAGGATAGCCTAAACTTTGAGGGGATCTACCATTATCCCTTTGTGGGACACGATGAATCCAAGTAGACGGCTTTCTAGGCCACAAAAAACACACTTGAGGGGATTCAAGTGAATTTTGTACTTGCGGCAATGTAAAAGGACCTACCACAAGTCATCTATATGTTGTGCTTGTTTTGGTGATCGAGTGGTAAGTTCATCCAAGTAGACCAAGATGATGTGAATTAGTTCATAGAAAAAATACGTCATGGCACACTGGAATGTGGCTCCAACATTTTTTAGGCCAAAGGGCATGACTAGATACGCGAATGTGCCCCACAGGGTTGTGAATGCTGTCTTATAATGGTCATCTTTCTGGATCTAGATTTGGTTATATCCATAAAATCTATCCATGAAGGAAAATGCCTCATGTTCAGCGCAACATCGATAATCTGATCGATGAAGGGTGTGGGGAAGTTGTCTTTGGGACACGCCCCATTAAGTTCGTGGAAGTCTGTGCAAAAAAAAATGGTACCCTATTTTTTCATTCATAGGAACAGGATTAGAAACCCAAGTGGTATACGCAATGGGATAAATGAAGCCGACTATGCCCAGCTTCTCTATCTCAGCTTTAACTGGGGTCACTTTGGAAGGGTGGATTGGCCATTGCTTTTGGTGTACGGGGGCCACATCGGGCCATGTGTTGATGTGGTGTTCCATGATGGATGGATCCAAGTTGGAAATTTCAGTGTAAGACCAAGCGAAGTAGTCGCAAAATTCTTGGAAGAGAGCTTTGTAGGCAGAGACCTCTTCCGGGGAGCAAGATGCCCCTAGCATGATTTCTTCAACAATATCAAAATTGGTTGAGATGTCAATTTTGATGGTGGGAGAAATTTTGGCCATGTTCCCTTCTTCGAAGGTGTCTGGTGCCGAGATGGGGTTCTTGAACCAGTCGACCTTCCCATGAATGAAATCTTTGGTCTGCATAGAAAACTGGTCAGACTGCGACACAAGTTCTTCAGTGAGAAAGAATGAGCGATGGTCCATGTCATCCCATGGGAATTTCGGGGTGGTCAGAGCTTCCAGTATCTCCTCATCATTGTGGAAGCAATGAAGGGACAGGTCTAATGGACCATTGTTGGAGGTGGAGATGAGCGGGTGTGGAACTGGACATCATGTAAATCGACATGGTGTCTAAAGAAGGAGGTGGAGGGTGAACTTCTTCAATCAAGGTGATCTCAGACTCAAGGGAATGTTGACAGAGGTCAGCCAAAGCCATTCAAAATTTAGGAAAGTCTTGGAAATGGTGAGTGTTAGCACCTCTATTTTGAACAGTTGAGGAAGAAAAAGGATGAAGGAAGAATAAAGGGATACATGAACTTGGTTAAGATTAATAGTTTGATTCTATTATAAAGGTCGCATAAAGGTTAATTTGGCTCATGATTTGATGGGGTAAAACTAAAGAAGTGAAGATCTAAGGTTTGAAACAGATCCTCTCTATGGATATGTACGAGAGATATGGAGAAGCGGATGTAGTTAACGAAACATGAAAATTGATGGTGATGGAACAAAACAGGTGAAATCTACGGTTGATAAAGACTTCACTGAATAAAAATGCATGTTTTAGAAATAGAGATGGGCTAGCGGAATGTGTACATCCAATTTTAATCCAATGGTTTAAACAAAGGGAAGAGATTCATTGACGCTTATTAGAAGCTCCAGAGGATAAAGTTACACGATGATTGAAATGGAAAGGAGGTAGTGGAATATAAACCACTATACATGTGGTATATCAGAGTACATTCTGCAAAGGAAAGCGGTTAAAGGAAAACTGCTTAGTGGAGCCTTTGAAATAGACTATCATATAAAGGTGAGGCTGACTTGTTTTTAAAAAAATCATTTTATTTTGCATGCTATGGATGAGCGAAGGAGACAACCCACCATCTTTCCAAATTCAACCTTGCATATCCACAGTTACAATCACAGGTAAGCTTCAAACACTTAAGCTCAGTTCAGATAATTATTGCCATTGTCCGTTATGGAGGGAGAACAAGGGTTAAGAGTTTTAAGATGAATTATGGATGAAAGGGAAGAATTCATTGTTGATAGAGACAAAAATGTGTATGACCCAATGTTATCAGTCGAAAATGTATCAGTTTCTAAAGAAAGGTTGTGGCAATATAATTTACAGGGAAATGGCATTTTGAGTGTCTGCAAGTCTTTTTCATATTATTTTGCCATTGAACAGACTTTACAATTTCCAGAGTTTGTTGAATGGTGTTCTAGCCGTTATTCTCCTTTTGAGAGAGTCATCATGAGTGATACCACTTCCAAAATACTGTGTAAAATTGATGCTAAAGCCATTCGCGGAATGCTTAATTTACCTGATAGTTTTCCTAACACTTGTGAGTCTATAAATGAGTCTGTCTTAGCCGAAATGTACAAGATTTGTAAAAGCGAAGATAGATGTGAGTTTTTGTCCAGTATCCTTAATGAAGGTCAGTCATTAGAAGGTCTTTTTCTACCATTTAGTCTTTACATTTTCAAAAAGGAAGTGCAGCTGGTTATGTCTTTGGTCTGTCAAATTTTAGGTCTAGATGACGACATTCACATCAATGAAGTTGTCTTAGGTTTTTTTATTGAGAATGAGTTCAATTAGTCCTAAGTCCCATGAAGTTCATTATTTCATTCTAGATGACTATTTGGTAGAAGTCATTCATGTTTAGTTAGTTGAATTTCCAAAGGTCAAATTTTCAAATATCAGTCATACCTATTGAACATGTTGTTATGTTCAAACGTATTAGAATTACAGTTCCTGTCCATTATTTTTTCTCCGGATCTTCCCAAGCAGATCAATATGTTTGAATTTGTAAATTCCATTATGTATGAGATGTACAAGTTGATGTTTGATGAAGACTTAAAAAGAGTGCTAGAAGAGATGAAACTCATGTTGCAATCATCCTCAGAAGATAGGGTAGGAGACTGGTTCTTATACAAAGAGTTTAGTGTTTTGAGGGTATATGGTTTCACTGCAGAGCCGTATAATTTACCTATTTTCCTTACTCCTAGAATTTTTGTGCTTGAATTCATGAGGCAAATATTATGCGCAGAGGAAGAGCATTTTGGAGCATTCAAGAAGTCTTCTAATATCAAATTTCCTCTTAAATTTGGTCCATTTATTTTCAAAAACAAAAGTTCCTTGATGATTGTGGAAAAATTATTAGAGATTATGGATTTCTAGAAAGAACAAAAAATCAATTATGATCCACATCATATAATTTCTCAAAGGAAGCAATCAAATAAGAACAAAATATTTGATCACTAGGTTGTTGAAGGTTTAGAGGAAATAGCCAATTTTTCCTCTTTTGTAGAAAGTCCAAGAAGTAATGAAGGTAAGAGCAGTGGATTAATTACAGAAGTTCAAGCACCTAAAAATTCTAGTATTTTTATTAAAAGAATTATTTTTGAGATTGAAAATATGGATGCGGATGAAAAAAGTTCATGTAAAAATACTAAAACACTTTCTCAGGATGATCAAGTTTCAAGTGAAATAGTTTCAGAGGAGTTGAAGAAAATAGTTATGTTCCCTAAGAAGTCAGTGAAATTGAATCATTTTTCCTTTGAAGGTGAAAATAGTGCAGAGCCTAGTTCAGTTTTGAAATCCAAAGCAAAGTTCATGACAAGTTATGCTGAAAAATAGATGCAGTCATTGGAGGAGACCAAAAATATACTTCCTCGAGTAAGGATTCTAGGCAACCAAAAGGCATCACTGATTTCTACTTGGGACGTAGAGAGAAACACCCTCAAATTAGCTATGGTAAGTGAGAAAAAAGTATCTGAGATGGAAGTAAGACTAGATAAAATCAGTGTACCTGACAAGATACAGATTAACAAGAAGACATGAGATATGATTTTCTCAGATTTATTACATGCCATTATGAGAATTAACAAATTTGAAGTCCTTGTGGATAAATTCGAGGTCCAGTTGAAGCACAAAAAAGTAGAGAATAAAGCAAATTAAATCCAGATTAAGAAGCCGCAGGAAGATGTTATAAATTCGGGAAGTGAACTAGGAAATGCATAGGCCACCAAAAAGATTTTGGATGAAAAAGACAATACCATCCAGGTATTGAAGAAAGGGTTGAAAATTCCAAATTCTAAACATGCCCAGTCCCCAAAGTTATTGGCATTTCAAGAAGAGAAAGACAAAGTTTATCAAGAGATGATGGAGTATAAAGGTAAAACATTGAAATTGCAGGAGGAAAGGAGCAAATCGGAAATGGAGAGGATTGAAATGATGACCTAGTTTTCAAAATTGAAAAAATATCAGAACGATGAAAAAGAAATCATGGAAGAGTTAATGAGCTAGACTCCTGCTGATACAGATCTATCTCTTGTAAATATTGAAAAACCATTAAGTGAATTTTCTACTGATGATTTATTAGTGCCAATGTCACAGGTGAGCCTGAAAGATGTGGAAATCAAGGAATTGAAAGAGGAAAATGAGAAGATTAAATCAGAATTGGCTAAAGTGATTGAGAGTAAGAATAAAATATTAAATGATAGAATCTAGTTGCAAAAAAGGTTTAATGAGCTGAAAGAAAGAAACATAGGAAAGGCTTTTCTACAAGGAGCTAAGCATATAATCTGGGATACATTATCGGTGGAAGTTACTAAGTTTAGACATTATCTAAATTTTATTGATGATCAGAGTGCATTAGTAAATTTAGCCACTCAGAGATTAAAATTGGCAAGTGAGACCATGGAGAAGCCTTTAAAAACAGCTCAAAATGCTTTGAATTTTCTAAATTCTCTCACATATCAAAAGTTGCAGGAAATTGGGATTAAAGACAGGGTAGCTATTGTACTATGGTCTAAAAAAATTATTAACAAACACCAGCTCATGAAGGTAGTGAAAGATAAATCAAATGCAATGTCTACACAGATAAATGATTTCAAGCGTGCTTTTAGGGAGTTATTTGAAGACGACCTTCCTTCTTTCTGGGATGATGAGGGAAGATTATTTTCTCAGGAACACTATCATAATCTATTAGTACAAAACCACATGGACCATTCCAAGTTTGAATACTTGGTAAAAGGACTGACTGGGAAAATAATTGTAGATAAATTAACAGAATATTTCGAAATATTGCAAAAGTTTCTGATCGTTAGAGGAGGATTGCCCACTGTATCATATGAGGCCTATGTGGATATGGAAGTATCTATCAGAGAAATGACAGAGTATGACATGCCAGGTGCAGAACAATGGAGAACCGTGGAAATATTTGGGAAGACCAAATATATTCTTCATCCTTAAAAATAGGTGGTTTGTGTCGTGGAGCTGTGTATTCGGCCCTTGCTGTCACCTAGTTGATTATAATTAAATGATCTGTTATCAGAATCGAAGCATGTAGTTTATTCCTATTTGTTAGGGATATAGTTACAAACAAATTTGATTAACATATTATTCAGTTATTAATCTTCTTGGGAAAAAAGTTAGTTGTGTATATATTTGAATTTACTTGATGTATTGGGGGTTGGAACCCATATGTTTGATCGATGTTTTTGAGGACATATAATTTTTGAAATAACAAATCCGAATGTTATTTGATCATCAGATATTCCCATGTCATTTATATTGCAATCTGTGCATTTCCTTTCTATGTGATTGACTTCTTAGTGCTTACATTCCATTTTGATTTCTTCATATCTGAAGCATAGTGCTGAATAGTTCAGAATTCATGTTGGTCATGCTCTGACTATCATTTCAAATATTTCATAAAATTTCTACTAAATTTGATATGGAATTTATCTTATGATGTTGTATATTGATGGATTGTTTATGCTTATTTCTTATCCCTCTGAAATCAATGAATGATTGTGATGTGATGGTTATCTTTCCTTTGTTGAAATCCCATGTATGAAATCTTTGTGTTATCTATATTTAGTTGACTCCATTTCCCAATGGTTATATGTGTTGTTTCAACCATATGCAAAATGTTAAAGTATTATATCTAGCCTTATTAAATTTATATTTGAGAGATCCCTCTCTAGAAAGAAAAGCCAATTTCTTTCTGAAGTGGTTTTTTCTATTACCTTTTGGATTTACCTTTTACAACCTAGGTACATTCTAAGTGATAAAAAATTGGCACCGTTGGTGGGGACAGAAAGTGAAAATATGCCCTGGGAAGAACGACAGAGTTTTAAAGATTAAGAAAATATTTATGTGAGCAAATAGGATTTTTTGTCAATAAAGAAGGTTGTATATTTTCCCTGGCGATTCCATTGTAAAAGTTTTTCAAACTTCCAGAAGTCATTCTGGATTCAAAAAGACATACACGAGGTAATTTTGATACCGAAATTTTAAGGAGTCTAGAAGATCCAGAAAAATTGTTTAAGAAAAAAGATAAAGAAAAGATAGATATTTCTTTGTTTGGTGCATCATCTTCTCAAGATTATCATAGTATTTTTTATTAAGAATGGGAATTTAATATTGGAAAGGGTTTGTTGAAGTCTAAATATGAATCTGATCTTAAAATCACTGAATTTAATCCCCGTAGATTAGAATCTTATTTGCTTGATTCCCTTTGGAGATATCTACAACAGTCTGCAAAAGTTGAAGAAAAACTTGTCATTCAAAATACTCAAAATTCTTCAATACCTTTAAATCCACCTAGGCAAATGGTAGATAGATTTTCTCCTTTGTGTTTACCTGTTGTATTGCATGACCTTCCCCAAAATTATTCCCAAAGAATTTCTCTATTCGATGGGGAAGGAGACATAACTGCAAAACAACATGTGGCTAAATTTGAAGATTTTGTTGACCTGGAGGAAGTTGATTATGTAGATGTAAAAATGCAGTTGTTTGCTCAAATTTTATCAGGAGAATCAAAGAAATGGTTTAAATATTTTCCAGCCGGATCTATATTAACTTTTCAAGCTTTCCAGAATGCATTTTTAGAAAGGTGGGATGAAAAACAGAGTCCTTTGCAGCTTTTGTCTCAGTATAACAGTCTCAAAAAGAAGGTTTTGAATCTGTTCATGAGTTTTCAAGTAGCTTTATGAGAGTTTATAATTCCATCCTAGAAGATGTAAAACCTTCTATAGTTGCTACTAAACTGCATTATGCTGGAGATTTTGATAATGACTTTGCATTTTCATTTTAGAAGTGGAAGCGAATATGATGGTGAGTGGAAAAATGAAACACAAAGACATTGATCAGAGGAAAAAAAAGAAAATATGCCCTCTACTTCTTCTTCTGCTACTGATATTAAATTTGAAATGATGTTAAAGACAATGGAGAAGTTGATGGATAGATTGATTGTTGATAATAGAAATTTTAATAGAGAACAAGTTGATCCTCAAATTAGAAATCCAAATTTCAGAAGACCAAATCCTCCTATGCTTCCACAAAATAGGCAAAGAGATATGAGGAATCCCAGGAATCAAGAAGAGCAGCAGATTCGACCACCATTCCCTGAGAATTATTTTATTGATGAAGAAGATCCTACTGAGAATGAAATTCATTTGTTTGGGGAATTAGATTCAGGGATATATCTTACTGAAGAAGAACATAGCATGTTTGCACAGGAAGATGGAAATGAAGAATTTGAAAGGGAGTCAAAGCAGTATTAGAGGGTTTGTCTACATGCTATGGATGATGTATAGAGGAAGATTAGATTGATAAATAGAGAATTTGTTATAAATAAAGGGAGGATAAATCCAAACCAACCTTCCACTTGTTCATTAAACACAGAAAAAGGAAAAGAAATACAAAAAGAGTCTGTTGTAAATAAAGAAGTTGAGAATGAAATACAAAAGGAAAAAGGAATGAAGCAAGTAGCACCAATAGACATAGAAAAAATTAATTCTAATTTTAATTTACAGAATGAACTTTCCAAGTTGAAAATCCATTTTCCTTTTAATGAATTGTTGATAAATAATGAGTATAGAGATACCATAACAAAGATGGTTAAAGGTCAAGGAAAAATTTAGTCTAATATTTTGGAGTTGACAGATGATAATCCTACTACTTCATTTGGGCCAAAGGTTGAAAGTATAGATAATGAAGACGTTCCTCCTTTTTTATTTGAGTTTGAATGTGCATGATATGGTGATTCATAATGCAATGTTAGATTCAGGTGCATCACATAATCTAATGCCAAAGGGGGTAGTTGAAAGTTTGGGATTGGAAGTGACAAGACCCTATAAATATTTGTATTCTTTTGATTCCAGGAGGGTGAAATGTCTTGGTTTAATTAAGGATATGGTAGTAACTTTGAATAAATTCCCATCTAAAACAATAGTAATGGATGTGGTGGTGGCAGACATTCCACCAAAGTTTGGGGTATTGTTATCAAGGTCCTAGACTTCTAAGTTGAAAGGTAGTTTACAAATGTATATGTCATATGCCACTATTCCTATCCAAGATGGGAGTAGGAGGCTGTATAGTGAGAAAAGAACTCCTTATGTAGTGAGCATTCAAGATAAACCCGAAATTCATCATATAAATGTTGTTGATACTAATTTGGGTTCTTCTATTTTCTTTAATGATACTGTCCCATATGATTTGGAATCTACATTGCAAATGAAATATGAAGAAAACAAAAAGGAAGAAGTGATAGAGAAAAATACTTTAGAAGAAAAACAAAAAAAGAAGTTTTGTGGACTATGTATTTTGATGGATCTGTGGAAAAAGTTGGCGCTGGTGCTGGTGTGTACATAATTTCACCTATCATGGATTTTAAAGCTTTATCATATAAGTTGACATTTGAATGCACAAATAATGTAGTTGAATATGAAGATTTGTTATTTGGGTTGCATGCATTGAAATATCTGGGAGCATAGAGGATAAAAATTTTGGGAGATTCAGAGTTGGTGATAAATCAGGTGAATGATAGTTATCAAACCAAACATCCCCAGATGAGAGCTTATAGAAAGGAAGTATGGGATATGATTGGTAACTTTTTAACAGAAAATACAATTAAGGTGATTCCCAGATATGAGAATACGGTAGTTGATTCTTTGGCAGTAGCTGCTGGAAAATTCAAAACCTCAAGTGTTGGTCAGAAGGAATGCCAAGTGAACATTGTGAACAGATCATCTATTCCTGATAATTCTAAGTATTGGCAGGTGTTTTAAGATGACATGCAGATAGAAAGGTTTTTAGAGCTGTCAGGAGAATTTGTAAATACTCATATTCATGCTGAAAACGACAATTGTGAAAATTTCCAGGATGATGAAGAACCCGAAGAAGGAAAAAATGGTGCTAAAAAGTTAAAGGGAACCTTAGGAGGAAAAGATATTATCCAATTGAAGAATAATTTTATACCAAGAGGTTTGATCCCTTTATAAAAAAAATTTGTTCAGAATTATGTTGCTAAGAATCCTAAAGTGAAGCCCATTGAAAATGTTGTTGAAGACAGGAATATTGGTACTGAAGAAAATCGAAAGATTGTAAAGTTGTCCAGAAATTTGGCTGTAAAAGAAAATGAAGAAGTATACAGATGTATTTTCTTGGAGCTATGAAGATATTAAAGAATATGATACATCTATAATATAGCATACTATTCCCATAAAACCTGTAGAAAAACCTTTCAGATAGAAGCTTAGAAGAATAAATCCAAAACTGCTACCAGTCATTGAGAAGGAAATTAAAAATTTATTTGATGCCAAGATTATTGTGACTTTAAGATTCTCAAGATGGGTTGCTAATTTAGTTCCTGTTAGAAACAAGAATGGAGAAATAAGAATTTGCACAGACTTCAGGAATTTGAACAAGGTCTCTATGAAATATAATTATCCTTTGTCGAAGATGGGCCATATATTGCAAAAGGTGGTTGGAGCAGAAAGAATTTCAATGATGGATGGCTTTTCTGGTTACAATCATATTAAAGTGTTACTTGAAAATCAAGAGAATACTACCTTTACTACATGATGCGGCACTTTTACGTATGCAAAAATGCCTTTTGGTTTGATGAATGCAGGGGCCACTTTCCAACGTGCTATGGATATTGCTTTTGTAGGAGAAATTGCCAAATTTGTGGTAATTTATATGGATGACATCAAAGTTTTTTCAAGGTCTAATAAGGAGCATATTCATCATTTGGAAAATATTTTCATGAAGTGTAGGAAATTTGGCATTTCATTGAATCCAAAGACGTCAAATTTTGCACTTGAAGAGTGAAAATTATTGGGCCACGTAATCTCTAAAGATGGAATAAATATCAATCCAAATAGAGTTACCGCCATTTTGAAAGTAGGAGAACCAAGGAGTAAAAAAGAAATACAATCATTCTTGGGACAAGTGAATTTCTTAAGAAGGTTCATGCCCAGTTTTGCTGAAATCTTAATGAATATTACAAATATGTTGAAAAAAGGGTCAGGAGATAAAATGGACGGCGGATGCTAGGAGGTCTTTTAAGGAAATAAAACAAGCTATCTTGGAAGCTCCAGTGTTGGTAAGTCCATATTTCACTAAATATTTTCTAGTATTTTCTTATGCTTCTGAACATACTATTACTGCAATTTTGTTACAGAAGAATAATGAGAATATAGAGAAACCCATATCATTTTTCAGCAAGATGTTGAGGGATGGAGAATTGAAATATGATATCATGGAGAAGAAGGCATATGCTTTGGTTAAAGCATTGAAATATTTCAAGGTGTATATTCTTAACTCACATTTAATTACTCATGTTCTGACTGCTGCGGTTAAAGGGATTCTCACACAACCTGACCCATAAGGATGAATAGCGAAATGGATAGTGACATTGCTGGAATATGACATAGATATTAAACCTACTAAGTTGGTTAAAGGGCAGGGAATAGTGAAAATGATGACATAGTCAAACTGTGATTCTTTGTAACTCAATTTCTTATCTAATCAGTCACATCAGTTGGATACAGAGGTGGAAGTAATGATTGACTTTATTGCATATCCATGGTACTCTGATATTGTTCATGTTCTTCAAAATTTACAAGCACCAACAGGATTGAGTAAATCAAGGGAAATATCGATGAAGTTGAAGGATGCTAAGTTTTGTATTATAAATCGATATCTTTATTGGAAGGATCCTAGAGGTGTCTTACTAAATTGCCTCTTAGAAAATGAAGCCCAGCATACAATAAAAAAATTTCATAAAGGAGATTGTGGAGGACATCATTCTTGGAAGGTGACTGCAAATAAAATTCTGAGAGCAGGTTACTATTGGCCAACATTATTTTTAGATGTGTATAAAGAAACCAGTATATGTCATCAATGTCAGATTTTTAACGAGAACAAAAAGGTAATTCCTCTTCCTTTAAATCCAATAACAGTAGAAGCTCCTTTTCAGCAGTGGGGTTTGGATTTCATTGGAGAAATAAATCCCAATTCTTTAGGACAACATAAATGGATCTTAACAGCTACATATTATTTCACAAAATGGATTGAAGCAATTTCTACTAGGAGAGCCATTGAGACCATAATTATGGACTTTATTTAGGAAAACATATTGGCTAGGTTTGGGTGCCCCAGGAGAATAGTGACTGATAATGCAACAACCTTCAAATCCAAAAAGATGATTAAATTCTGTCATAAATATCATATCAGCTTAAATCATTCAACTTCTTATTATCCATAGGGAAATGGGTTGGTCGAGTCTTCAACTAAAAGCCTAGTAACGATTATCAAAAAATTGTTAGAAGATAATAAGAGATCTTGGCATACCAAAATCAAATATGCTTTATGGGCTGACAGGATTAGTACTAAAAGAGAAATTGGGATGTCTCCTTTCCAATTAGTATATGGAACTGAATTTGTTTTTCCAGCATCATTGGGTGTTCTAGTTATGAGGTATTTTCAAGAACATCAAGAGGAACCAAATCACATGCAGAGAAGGATAAACCAAAGCATTGAGTTAGAAGAGAAAAGGAGCAGGGCTTATGATAGAGTGTAGACACACCAAGAAAAAATGAAAAAAACTTTTGATAGAAGGGTGAAAGAAGAACAATTTCAAATTAATGACCTGGTGTTAAAATAGGATGCTCCTAAAGTGGATAAACATGGAAAATTTGATCACATGTGGGTTGTTCCTTATGTTATTGTAGGTCACAGAGGGGAAAATGCATTTCTTTTGGAATATCCGAATGGGGTTTTTCTGGAGAGTAACCGTATCAATGGAATATTTTTGAAGCATTACCTATCCTAAGGTGGAAGGTAAAAGTTGTATCATAGTTTGTAAATATTTGATTTCTTGCAAGTAGTACAGATGCTGAACCGAATATTTTTGAAGCCCATAGTGAAGGCCCTAAGATTTAGGAGGTAAACCATTCTTCTTATTTAAAACTATATCAGATAAAAAGTAAAAAGTTTGGAAGTTTTCATACAAAGATTAAATATAGGAACCTGGTCTACGAGTTCTTTGATACGTCATAGGGAGGATATCATCCCTAGATGGAGCCAGTTGTTAGCACATCTATTTTGAACAGTTGAGGAAGAAAAAGGATGAAGAAAAAATAAAGGGATACATGAACTTGGTTAAGATTAATAGTTTGATTCTATTATAAAGGGCGCATAAAGGTTAATTTGGCCCATGATCTGATGGGGTAAAACTAAAGAAGTGAAGATCTATGGTTTGAAACAGATCCGCTATATGGAGAGGCACGAGAGATAAGGAGAAGCGGATGTAGTTAACAAAACATGAAAATCAACGGTGATGGAACAAAATGGGTGAAATCTATGGTCGATAAAAACTCCGCTAAATAAAGATGCATGTTTTAAAAATAGAGATGGGCTAGCGGAATGTGTACATCCAATTTTAATCCCACAGTTTAAACAAAAGGAGGAGATTCATCGACGGTTATTAGCGGCTCTGGAGGATAAAGTTACACGATGATTGAAATGGAAAGGCAGTAGCAGAATATAAACCACTGTACACATGGCGGATTAGAGTACTTTCCGCAGAGGAAAGCGGTTAAAGGAAAACTGCTTAGTGGAGCCTCTGGAATAGACTACTATATAAAGGTGAGGTTGACCTGTTTTTAAAAAAATAATTTTATTTTGCATGCTACAGACGAGCAAAGGAGACAGCCCGCCATATTTCCGAATTCAACCTTGCATATCCATAGTTACAGTCACAGGTAATCTTTAAACACTTAAGCTCTGTTCAGATAATTATTGCCATTGTCTGTTACGGAGGGAGAACAGGGGTTAAGAGTTTTAAGCTGAATTTTGGATGAAAGGGAAGAATTCATTGTTGATAGATACAGAAATGTGTGTGACCCGATGTTATTAGTAAAAAATGTATCAATTTATAAAGAAAGGTTGTGGCAGTATAATTTACATGGAAATGACATTTTGAGTGTCTGCAAGTCTTTTTCATATTATTTCGCCATTGAACAGACTTTACTGTTTCCAGAGTTTGTTAAATGGTGTTCTAGCAGTTATTCTCCTTCTGAGAGAGTCATCATGAGTCATACCACTTCCAAAATACTATGTAAAATTGATGCTAAATCCATTTGCGGAATGCTTAATTTACCTAATAGTTTTCATAACAATTGTGAGTCGGTAAATGAGTCTGTCTTAGCCGAAATGTACAAGAGTTGTAAAAGTGAAGATAGATGTGAGTTTCTGTCTAGTATCCTTAATGAAGGTCAGTCATTAGAAGGTATTTTTCTGCCATATAGTGTTTACATTTTCAAAAAGGAAGTGCATCTGGTTATGTCTTTGGTCTGTCAAATTTTAGGTCTAGACGATGAAATTCACATCAATGAAGTTGTCTTAGGTTTTTCTTTAGTTCAATTAGTCCTGAGTCCCATGAAGTTCATTATTTGAGTCTAGATTAGTATTTCATAGAATTCATTCATGTTAAGTTCGTTGAATTTCCAAAGGTCATATTTTTCAAATACCAGTCATACCTGTTGAACATGTTGTTATGTTCTCATAAAATTGTCTGAATGACCATCTAGTTAGTATAGGTTTAACCTTTTCTGGCCTAATTGGACTACCAATGGTAAATAAGTCTCTCATCCCCTACAGGATGGGCGAGCTCTCCTATGTATACTTTTATCCTTTTTCAGGCACAGGATACTACCAACGAAAAAGATCCCCCACTGGAGTCTTCTTCATGCTTTCAGACTCTCTAAAATTGAAAGAACCATTGAGCATTTACTTTCTCGGGCTCGCCAAAAATCCATGAGATCGTACCACAACGGTGTCTCTAGACACCACCCCACAGATAACAGTTTGGCAGCATTCCCACTTTGGGTCACCTTTGTTCAAAGTACTCTGCAATGTGTCTTCCTTGGATCCCATTAGCACCAAAAGTATCTACCTTCCCCAAGTATTTCCCATATGTAGTGACATTCTCGGTATTACAGCTATGATCCCATTCCCATGAGTCAGTTTCATTTGCTGCCTGGTCCGCCCTGCCGTCATACTCTGAACAGAAGAAGTTTGAGTCTACTACACTCCCCCTACCCCTGTTCAACTCTTTCGCACCCCCCTCCCCATTCAGTGGGCCAGTCTACAGATTGTCTCACATCTTTTGGTTATCTCCCTCATGCTTTTGGTCAAGGAAACATCATTGCCTTGACTAGGGGCAGGTCTCCCTCTATCGACGACAACACACATATTCCAGAGGATAGACCCAAAGGTCCCTGTATCTTGGTTTTATTAACCTCATTGATGAGTTCCTTGGACCACTTGAGAGGAGTCCTTAGTGCCTCTCAGGATGGTTTTTTCTCACATGCTTGACTCCAACTGCATCAACGCACCGTTGAGATTCATACAGGGTTTGGTCCGTGCAATATTTGGTCAAGAACCCCGGATATCACTTGACTCTAGCACATTGATGAGTCTATTCGAGGGACCTAAACAGGCTTATTCCCCATGTGATTTCTGGGTTGCATTGGAGACAATGTTCATAATCCCCGGTAGCACTTCTATATAGATTTATGATTGATGCAGCATACTTGTACCACAGAGACTCTGACTCTCCATCAATGAGTCCATACAAGTATGTACCATTCCAGATCCAGTAGGCCATCAGTCATGAACATATAGCATTCTATGAGAATGCCATGGATCCAATGTAGCAATTCTTTAGATCAGTATTGTATTCATCCTCTCATTGAGGCAACCACTATGTACCATCGGTTGTACATGATCAGCTCTTGTATTATAGAGCATAAATCACAAAATTATTTCAACATTGTTATGAGAATGGGAATGCCTGCCTCATCAATATACATGTCACACATTATTTGTATCTCACCCATTGATGGGAACCATATTAATACAAAAACCAAAATCCACCATGCCCCAGCCCAAGAAGCACCATCTCTCCTTAGAAAATCCTATGATGTTCGTCGGCCATATGATGATCTCCTGCACTCACACATCAAGGGGAAATTTGTTAACCTAAAAAATTCCTCGCTCAGCTCTACATGGCCTACACCACCCAAGGAAACCCATGCACGACCCTCATTTGACCCCATTTGATTCCCACACCCTCAAGAAGGCTTTAAAACATGAAAAGGGGCCTAAAAACCCCTAAAAAGAGCCTAAATAGCTCTCCTAGGGGCTAAAGCCTCCAAAAAGGGGATAAAACCCCTAAAAGGAGCTAAAGTTTGAGCGAAAGGGGTTAAAAGCCCAAAATGGGGGCTAAAGCCCTGACCAGGGGCTTAGAACCCTAAAAAAGCTATAAATAGAGGGGTGGGGGTCACTATAAAAACATTCCTCCCTTGCATACTGTTATGCTACCCAAGTGGATGCCTTGAGACCATTTTCCTCTCAAGCCACCCACACTCACTCTCCTCCATCTTCCCTTTGAGCCATAGCTCCCCCATTGCCAAGAGAGGTGCTTCTCCAAGCTAGGGCATGGTGGTCCATTTCCACCAAAAGAAGGTATAATTTTTTGTGTTGGTTTGTTTATTTGAGTTTTTCTAACAGTATTTGTTTGCAATTTTATTGTTTAACATGTTTTGGTAATTATTTTGGTTAGTTGTATGCAGGGCCATGGAGTTTAAACCCTAACCTTGTGTGCAGAGGGGTCTCTTCATTTCGTTTTGTTTTCTATTCTATTTTCTTTTATTTTCTGCATCCACCACCAAGAACCTATCCTTCCGTTCTATAGCCGGAAGGTAGCCATTCCTACCCTGTAGCAAGGGAGAAATCCTTGCTACAACTCTCATAGGGGATAAAGCCTCCAAAAAGGGGCTAAAACCCCTCAAAGGATATTAAAACCCCCAAAAGAGCTAAAGATCAAGCGAAAGGGGCCAAAAGCCCCAACCAGGGGCTTAAAGCCCTAAAAATATTATAAATAGAGGGGTGGGGGTCACTCTCAAATCATTCCTTCATTCCTTATTGTTACTCTACTTGTGTGAGTGGCTTGAGACCATTTACCTCTCAATCCATTCACACTCCCTCTCATCAATCCTTCCATTTGAGCCATAACTCCCCATTCCTAAGAGAGGTGCTCCCCCAAGCTAGGGCATGGTGGCCCATTTCAACCAGAAGGTATAATTGTTTTTCTGTTTTGTCTTTGCTTTGGTAGATTGTAGTTTTCTAACATTATTTACTTATAGATCTATTGCTTAACATGTTCTTACAATTTTTCATTGTTTGTTTGCAGGTCTTTGGGTTTTTCTAATAGTTGTATGCAGGGTCTTGGAGCTTAACCCATAAGCTTGTGTGCAGAGGGGTTCCATTTTATTTTCTATCTATTTTTCTTGCACCACGACCAGGAACCCTATCCTTTCATCCTATAGACAGAAGGTAGCCATTCATGCTCTGTAGCAAGGGAGAAATCCCTACTACAGATCTGGAGACCATACCAGGTCAATCCCACAGGATCCCTGGGTTTTATTTTTGCAATTTATTTTTATTTCCCCTGGTTTAAATTTCTATCAAATCTAGCTTATATCTCTGTTTTTCTACATTCTTAGTTACTGCCAAGCCTCCTCAAGGCCAATATGAGCCCATTTGGCCATACTATAGGTTACTGTAGGCCAGATCTGGCTCAAGATCAATTTTTTTTACCTTTCAGAGTAGGTCATTCTTATCGGGCTAAAAGGTGCGACCAGGTCGCTCTTTTTGGCCCAAAAGGTGCGACCAGGTCACTCATTTTTCCTCGAAAGGTGCGACCCCATCACAGAATCCAGGTCTCTTCTGTCTGCAGTTACTGAGCAACCCCCTCACTTGTTTTGGGGAAAATTTGGCGACCCCCTCGCCACATTTTTCCTGAAAAGAGCGATCTGTCTCTCAGATTCTGATTTTTTAAAATTAAGGACTATCAGTGCGGCTCAGCTGCCTCTATCCATCAAATTTGTTTCTATTTCTTTTCAGTTATTGTTTATTTTATTACAGCATGTGTAAATCAGTGGTAAATGAAATGGTTAACGGATTAATGAATTTGATCAAAGCTTGATTAAATATTATTGTAATTAAAATCAACATCTTGCCTAGCCCTTCCTCCTCTACCCGGTCATCACCCTTCGGGGTATTATCGGATAAGACGAAGGGTGAAGCTCTTATAGTAATAGGCACTTCACTTGGCATTTTTCAAAACCACTAAAAATGGGTGAGTTGGAAGCTAGAGGGGGCAGTAGGCCCAGGGAGCCTCACGGCACTCAACATCCTCCCTGTTGACCGACCTTGCATCCGGAGGGTGACCTATGGATCTACGGATGGGCTTAGTCCCATTGTGTTGAGAGCCTAGCACCCTTTCCTGGTTGAAGAGAAATACAGGTGCAAGGTAGTCACCTAGTCAGGCTATCATAGTTTAGATTCACAAATGGTTAATGTTTAAATTTATGATTATCATTTACTACTTTCATCAATAATGTTCTGAACTCTGTGGAATATTCATAAACCATTTAAGCATCCACTAAGTATAACATAAAGAAAAAATACATACACACAAACCAAACCATATAAAACAACCAAACTCGGTTCATGACGCTGAGTGAGCCATTAAAATTTATAATTTACACTAAGTCAAACATCTGCAATCTTTGAGGACATAATTCCTTGACTTCCTTAACCATGGGAAGTACTTGGGCTTAGCCCAGAAACTCATTGTGAGGAATACCATAGGAACACCAAAGTAGCTCGCTGTTGAGAGGAATTTCCAAGTGAAATGGGCAACAACCTCCACCGATTAACTAGCACTCCCGTGAGGAAAAATCCAAACGTTGTCTTCTGGAAGTCTTGGTGGCCAATTGACCACCTGAAGCCAATAGGAAGCCATTAAAAATAGGGTCGAAAAATCGTTACCATATTTCACCATTTTGACATACAAATCAGACACGATTGATCCCCCATGCTCTTCCTCATGCTTGAGAGGCGACCCACCATAGTTCGGTTCCTTGCACCAAAATCGTTGAGACCATTCTCGATGACCCTCGACACCATCAGAAGGCCATACAGCCTCTGATTTAGACTCAAAATCATACCAATATGAGCTAGACCTACATACTGCACCATCTAGCTCCATGGCTGGTGCAAACCTGGATCCATTTTCCAGCTTAGTGATTGGAAGTGGACCCATGTCCACACCCCACACCACCACCAACACCTCTACTGGTGGCCCCAACATGGTCATGCAAACCATCATAAGCCAGCTACCACCACCCATAATGACCAATAAAGTTGTCCCACCTGTAACACATGGGGGCAGTGTGCCTTCCACCCACACTATCCCACTTGGCATACATGGGGGCAGTGGCCCTTCCACCTACACTGCCCCTCCTACCACACTTGGGGGCACTGGCTTGTCCACAATGGTGCTATAAATACCCCCAGTTATGCATTTGCATCATGTCCCTGCAAACCCCACCACCATTTATGCCCCATCTCACATCAACCTTGGGTCAAGCCTTCCTTTCATGGCACGTCTCAACTTGCCTGACTTGGCTCGATTAACAAATGACCCTATCCGCCATTAAAAAATTTGGCCTCCCATGCCAACCAAACTTCCCTCAGACATTCCCAAGTTTGAAGGGAAGGTAGAGGAGTTCCCCCAAAACCACATCATGACATTTCACCTATGGTGCTCATCAAACAACATCGTAGATTATTCTATCAGACTCCAACTGTTCCAACGCACCCTCATAGGTGCTGCAACCAAGTGGTACATCGAGCTACCACAAGCCAAGTACCTATATTTCAACTCCCTGGATTTCATGTTCCTGCAATATTTCCAACTCCCCATTAGATATGACAAAGAGGTGGAGATCTTGTTATCTTTCCACCATAATACTGTGACCCACATAACCAACCACATCCATGAGTGGCGACGATGCCGTATTTTGTGCAAGATCCAACTTGATGACATGATCTTCTTAGATTGGTTCCTAAAAAATTTGCTACCACCTATAGCAAAGAACATCGCATCTGAATGTCCCCAATCTGAAGAGGAGGCCATCGTGAAATCCCAACAGTTTGATCTAATCTATGCATAGTCTGGATAACTTTACACTGTCATTCCAGACGCTCCCCATTCAGGCACCTCCTACTAGGATGCATCAGGGGCATCCCATGCTGTAGATGGCATCATAGGTTCTGTCTACCACCAACCACAACACCATCCGACACCACCTACAATACCACCATAACCAAGAAACACCCCTAGTGGTTCATACCAAAACCAAACTCCAGACTATGCAAGAATGATGTCCCAATCCGGAGCCACAACTTCTTATGCACAACCTGCGCCACCGCAGCAGGCCCAGGAATTAGCTTGGCCGATACAACAATCCGTGGGACAAATGCCCACATTGGTGGCACTAGCACTGACCCAAGTCTTCTATGCACCACTGGTGCAAGCTATTCAAGCCCCCGCCCCTGCTCCACCTGCTCCATTGGGACAGGTGTTTGCACAGCAAAACCGTCCCAACCAGCCAGCCCCCAATAACCAACAAGGGTAATCCAGGAATAACCGACCCCAAAACCAAGGTAACAATCAACCGCAGGGAGGCGTTCAACAACCAAATCCTCCCAACAATGTCGCGATGAACTGGCCAACCCAAAATCCTCAACAACCAAATGCACCAAGACGCAATGCTCCATTGCGTATAAACCAACCATGCACATTATGTGAGGTCTACCGGCACTACACATATGAGTGTCCCTTCATAGGTTGTGCTAAACAGGCCATTAGGAACGAGGTTCAACATGCCACTAACACAACAGACCAAGCCCAACCCAACCCGATGGCACAAGGACATCCTCCTATGGTGCTCCAAAGCCCATTACCAGTCCCAGGACTGGTGGCAACTGCACCCCCTCCCCAACCCAATCCCAATGACCTGGGGGCACCGCTGATGGCAGAAACAGGTGTTCACCACCTTCTAGCTATGACAACTAAAGAGGTCAAGTTACATACCAGATGAAACTAGTACAGAACCAACACCGAACCTGCTAACACATCAGTGACATCTACACCCAAAATAGCCAATGCACTTCTTCAGCTACCCCCTTTCCCTCCGCACCCCCCCATATGACGGGTTGCCAACAACGCCATGGCTAGAGATGCTGTCAGCTACAACATTGTGGATGATTTGGCCCAAACACCTACCGCCATGTCCGCTCTTGAGGAACTCAAAACTTTCCCAATGCAGCAAAAGCCTTACTAGTCGCCCTTGGTGTTGTAGACCCCTTCGACTCCAAATTGATCCAAGGGAAAAAATTTCCAATTGGCTATTTTTGGTTTTTTTTTCAAAAAATAAATTTGCTCTTTGGTCATTTTTAGTGTTTAATATCGCTTATATTTACATAAAATATGTTTTTTTATCAAAATATTGGCCAAATTTTACACATTTCAGTGTTAATTTTATGTTTCATATTTAAGGCCTACCTATCTATAAACATTTTCTTTTCAATCCAAAACAATCACCTAGAATACTATAATCAAGTATATTATTAGAATCCTTAAAAAATAACCTGCTTCTAACTTCAAATATATGCTAGGTTCGTTAAGATGAGGTTTACCTAATTGTTCCCATGTGTCCCTAGTCATGATGTTTACTTGTGATCTGAAGTTGAGAACAACTTGTTGAACATGGTAACCTTCAATTTCCAGGTTGACTAAAGGGTCAGCATCATTTTGTATTTTTTATTCAAGCTACATATGCGTTTAGCTTTCTTTTCTACACCGAATTTGCTCTTAAGATTGTATAATAAGTCGATTAATTTTGCGACAAAATTATCAGTATTTATTAAATTAATTAACTCTTGGGACATCTTATGTCGATCATCATCAGTTAGTTCTTGTGTTGATAATTCTTCAAATATGTTTGTCGCATCATTATATAGTTGTTTTTGTATAACAGGATTAGGATAATGATCTTTATTCTTTACTTTGCTTATTTTTGGATTATCTATGCCAGTTTTTGTGCCTTGACGAGTGACAATTTTTAAGTTTTTATTTCGAAGAACATCACATTTTTACACACTAGACAAGACGTTAACTTTTTTCTTATTATTGATCTTTTCAAGCATGGAGGGGCAATCCTCTTAGGAGTGGTCATCGACACCACAACTTATACATAATTTAAGATCGGTTCGATCCTTGTATGGACACTTGGCATGTCGATTCCCTTTGTTTAAGCATGTATAACACTGGATTGGTCGACATGCTATCTTTTCCCAATTCCTGAATTATTGGCCTCGACCTAAAAATACTCCTCGCTGATTGTTTTCATACCGGTGCTTGTACATTCGGTCGTCATATCTTTGGTTTTTTGCTCGTCCAGGTCGTTATTATTTCTTGTATTATTGTCATTATTATTTTGTGTGGCAATGCCTGTCTAGTAAACTGCATGATAATTCTGTCATTTCTTTATGTTTAGCTGACATTTGGTTGTTGAATGGATTTTGACTTCACCTATCGCGCACAAGTGAGCATTTTCATTCTTCATATTGTAAGGACAGTCTTTTGTCACATGTAAGCCATGCTCCAGGAAAATGTCATAAAAGCATTTTGATTAAACGAACCAAACATCTTGTTGATGTTATTCCAATCGACAATAGTCTTTTGTGTTCCCAGTCATTGAGAATTTCACACACCAGACTCCGTGTCCTTTGAGGATTCTTTCCCGTATTGAATTTTGCATAATCTCCAATTGTTCTTCAATGCGGCTATCGACAAGGTTTACTAGATAGTCCTCATCCATATCTACATGTAATGCATTAGTTAGTGCATCTTCATAAGTGTTAAAGTTGTCCAGTCTAATATGCATCTAGATTTTCTGTAGAAGTCCTAAAACAAACCATTGGATTAGAAATTATTCATCTATATTACATTCCAATTGGATTAGTAGGTCTTTGAATCTCTTATAGTACTCCCAAACTATCTCAGTTGGTTTCTAGACTGTAGTTTTCAGCTTCTTTGATGCTAGATGTTTTGCATCTGGTGTTTTGAAAAGTGACATAAATTGTTGTTTGATTTGTGCTTTAGTTGCATTCGGAGTATTTTTCATGTATGTCATGTACCATGTTAGTGCTCGCTTCCACAGAGCACCAGCAAATTGAGTCATTTGTCGATCTTCATTTGTAATAACATTTTCTTCCCATGTTGACTCACAAATGAATGAGTGTCGTCTGGGATATTCATCACCCTAATAGAGGGGAATGTGTGTAGACATGTGCACCATATCTTTGGTGTCTATTTATTCTCTTGGAAGTGGAGGGGGTGGTGGTGGTCATGGGTTACATTCTTTGAATCTTTTTTCTTCACAGTTGTTCTTAACATAACTCTCGTTTCTGTCGATCAATTTTTCTATGATAGTCGTTCTACTTTTGACTATAAGTCGGTTTATGTCAACTCCTTCTGATGATAGCCAAGTAAACTTTTGTGACTGGGGTATCCTTTCTTGTAGTTCTGATTGATCTAGTGTGTTTTCTGAAGTTGTGATTGGCTGGGGGGTACTCCTTCATGATCTAAATAGAGTAGATGAATACTGTGATTAGATGAATAGGGTTGAAAAGTAACCTAGTTTCCTTCCTACGGTCGTTGAGGTACAAGATGATCGACATCATTTCCTTCACCCTCTATTCGACTCCATACACCTAACTTGTGGTCTCATATTCCTAAATCTTCTTGAACATATCCTCCACTTTTCCACTCTGATTAGAATTTAACAGGGAATGAGGTATCATATCTTGGGGTATATCAACTTGGATAGCTCTACCATGCTCTATCCACAAGTATTCCTCCATGGGTGGAAACTCATTATCAATGCCCTCTTGATGTTAGTCATGACCCAACTCTGGCAGATTTCCTTCATGTTCTGTCAGTCTATTCATTATTCTTCCTTATTGGTGCCCAACAGCTTGTTCTTTAATATCTTCCCTTCTCTTTCACCTCTTCTCCTATTCCATCTTCTATATATCCAGAATTCTTATGTGAGTAACTATTCTAATTTTCTCCTTTTTGTCCCGACTTTTCATTGTTGGCGATGGTGTTTACTTCATAAGTTGACTAGAATTTCTCTTACTCTACTACAGAATCATGACCATCTACCCCCCCCATAGCTGACCCGAACGCTTTTAGAAATATCGGGTGGAACTATCTATTTGTTAAAGAAGTAATCCCACTCCCTTTCTTGAACAAATTTTTCCCACTCCTTTTGTTTTAGCACCCAGTTTGTGTTAGATGGTGGGTCTATCAATAGTGGACGAGGTTCGACAATACGACCAGCACCCTTGTGGATCATAAATTTGAACAAAAGTGTCAGAAACGAACACAAAAAATGTTCGGTGAGGTCGTTATATAATATCTCTTTGATACTATCAACAGAGACCCTCTCATCGACTGCTCTTTCCTCATAGAACTCATTAGCGATTCTTTCGAACCACTGCGAAAAATTTGTGCAGCCTCCTCTTGTCAACTTTTGGAGTATCTGTTGGTATTTATATCTTGCTGGTTGTTTCATCCAGTAGCTTCTTCAAAGACTGAGGTACGGAATCGAAAAAATTTTCATGCATTTCAAAGAAAAATTTCTCCTTTTCTTGGGAAATAGTTAGCATGTTTCTTCGGGCTTAATTCTGCAAATAATTGTTGGCAGGGGTTTTGGTAAGTGAGTTGCGTAGCACCGTGGCAGCTTCCCAACCTCACGCAGTGCCGCGTAAGGCCAGATTAGCGCGATGGGAAGAAGAATAACCGCTTTGAATATTTTATATGTTATTTGACCAAGTTTTGTTGTAATAGGTCATTAGCGGTTATAAGTTAGTTAGAAGTGGATCCTCAATGTAATGGCACAGGCCTATTTATAGGTCTAGTTTTGCAAGTAGATGATACCGACTAAGAATAGGAGAATCGCATCAGAAGATAATTTGGGGCATAAGATCTAGTGCGATCTAGTTTTGTGAAGAGTTTCCTATCTATCTACGATTGATCTAGGTTTTCCTGATGCATGTAGTCTCCAGTTTTGGAGAAGACTTGTGTAATGTGGTTCCTTTGCGCAAGATTAATATGATATGGCAATTGTAGCACAGATTTTGTCAGTTATTACTGTTGTGATCTAATATGTTATGATTTTGTGATCTAATCTATTATGATGTTGTGACTTGTTTTGGTATAATGTTGTTGTGATATCGATGCGATCTGTTTTTATGCTATATCGATGCGATCTATTTTTCTGCTACTGTCTGTTGCACTATGATTCAATATGTTTTATGGACAATGCTGCAGCATTAGAAATCTTGTCGCAACTATATGATGCTATAATGATTGCATAAGTTCTAGATACACTCTACAAGTTGAGGAAATGGTGTAAAGTTGACTGCAATATTTAGATCTAGCAGGTATGGTGTCCTTTCGTCAAATCCCCATATCCTCCATCCCCACTGGTGAAAACTTGGTTCCAACAGCTCTCCCTTGAATGCCTCAGGTGAGACCTCGTCTTCTCCATAGACGTTATTGGGCAAGGTAAAACCTGTCTAGGATGGTGCTTAGGGAGATTGCGCTGGTTGGGCGTCGACATAGTGGGAACCCATATCGACGAGGCTTTGTTGGTGGGTTTCGCCAACAAATGGTTCTATTTCCATGACCTTGAGTTTCTATTAAGAGGAGGATATGTTCTGGCATTCGACTCAATCAAAGATTGAAGGGTGGTTTGATCTAAAGTTGTGAGAGTTTGCTGAAGCTGAAAATCAGAATCCGAAGTTGTTGATGGGCCACTGGATGGACAGATATATCCACGACGGTCCTCATGAATGGTTCTTTTGTGAATTTTGAAGCATGGTTGGATAGTATATTAGAAGGATACATCACTGAGTTTGTTGTTGACACCAATAAGTCCTTTAGCGAAGCAGAAAGAGAGTTATTCAGTGGACCGCGAGGAAGGTTTTGGTTGTCGCTATAGCTGGCCATTAAGCAACTGGTCTGTGAAAAAGGTATTCTGAAGATGGACCAAGAGTAGTGGAAATCTGGTGTGTGGAGGATGTAGGCACCATGACGGAAGGGGGGAGATGCATGAAAAGGTAAGGGGTAGATGGGCATGAGTTCTAGTGAGAATGTGAAGGTCACTGAGGAAACAAGTGGTTAGATAAGGGGAGGAGCAAGGTTTTGAGAGAAGAGGCAAAGGACAGGATAAGGTCCTGATGCGATTGAAATGCAATGACATGAAGAAAAACCACATGGGATGAAGCGACCTTTTTGTGACGACGAGGACGACAAGGCCAAGGTTATGCCTGGAAGGACAATAGGATCAAACCCCAGCAGTAACGTGCCCACATATTCGTGCACTACTCCACCTCAAGGAAAAAATACACACTCTGCGTCAACTTGTCCGACGTGTCAGGAACAGTCTAGTAATAAAGCATCAGTAGGAGGAAGAATTCCCAGAACGGCGGGTGATGAAATGAAGTTACCAATATTCAATGGGAATGGCACTGATGATCCAGAGCAGTACTGGTTCTTATGTGAGGTGATCTGGACCACCCGACAAACTATCGATGATGATGTTAAGAAAAGTCAGCTGGCCACTACTCTAAGGGGCCATGCATTGGAATGGTTCATGAGGTTCACGTGGATCCCTTAGGGAGGTACCGTAAAGAAATTGGATGAGATCCAAATGGGGTTATTTGAATAATTTAAGAAGCCAAAATCTGAGGCTCAGTATATTACTGAATCGGAGATCAAATAGTTCCCCAATGAGACAATTTGGGACTTTGATCAGCAGTTTAAGACATTGATGGCTCGAGTCAGTTTTTATATGAGCGATATTAAGCACAAGGAATGGTTCATCATCGCCATGCTTGTCCCACATATCAAATAGCTGCTAATGCAGCAAACGATTGTGACATAGAGTGAGGCTCTGGAGACTGCGATGAAATTGGAGGCATCACCAGTAGGAAAATCTGCGATCAGAATGAACTAGATTCAAGCGCAGTTGGCTAATTTGATGCTCCAACTGCAGGATATAAAAAAGGCCAAGGAAGATATGATGATATTTGGTGCACTTGTTTCCATGCAGACAGACATACCAAGGACACATGTCTGACATTTCGAAACTATTTGCTGTTGGGAGCCCCAAATCTGTTAAGTTGTGTTGTTGTACCATGGTGTCATATTTGTCAGTTCTATGCACATCGACATGAGAACTGTGATTACATGTAGAAGATGGTTACCAAGGCAGAAAATTTGTACTGTACATTTTGTCGATCAGTCAGCCATGGAGACAAAAACTACCGAGCTTATTATTTGCTCCAGGAAAGGATGTACGATTCATACTTTGTGAAAGGTGAGGACCCCTGAACAGCGCAAGCACAACCACAAGTAGTACAACCAGTATCACAAGTGTCGTATACACCACCACCTCTATTGTAGTTTGTCCCCACACAACCACAGCAACAGTTTATAGTGCAACCGCAGTTTGCACCTCATCTGCAAATGGTGGTACAACCACAATATAACCAAGCACCGCAACTACAGTATAATCCGCCAACATATGTTCAAACCGTGCACTATGTCCAACAGTAACCAAAACCACCACAACAACTGATGGATCAACTATAGTTTTAACAAGGAGGAGTCCGAGGATGATTTCGCAGAGGGTTCATAGGTTGAGGAGGAGGATTTGGTCGAGGTGGAGGATCAGGTCCTGAATCAATTCGGTGATACACTTGTGTGGTATTTGGGCATTATTAGAGGGAGTTCCCTTATGCACAGTGTACCTACTATGAATCCAATGATCATAATGTTGAAAGCTTCCCTCAGTTGATTTCCAAATGGCAGGCATGAAATATTCCTCATTTACAGAATGTGCACAATCAGAATCAACCTACATTCCAAGTACAAAACCAGTCGATAATGCAAAACCAGGTCCCACCGCAGACCCAGAACCCACCTCAAACTCAGAACCAACCAATTAATCAAACATTGAATTATAACCCACCATTGAACTTGAATCAAGGATCAACAGTTGCCACTATTCAATCCAAGCCGCGAATGAAGGATGTCGATGTTGGGATCATCACTCACGCTGGCACGAAAACTGGAGACGATGGACTACAGCTGCAAGTTCGGCTCACTGGTAAGAAAAAGGTTGCATTTGATATTGCAATAGAGAAATATACCTTCTTCAATGCAAAGAATGCAATCGGGCGAAATATGGGTAAGTTACCAATTATTGATATGTTATTTGCTTTTGATCCATCTATAGAGGCAGGACCATCGTAGCAGCATGGTACCTTGCAGAAGTTCTTTGTGAGTTGTCTATCGCTAGAAAGGGACTCTGATGCCCTTATCAAACTTGAGACATTATTGCACCACATGGATAAGACACTGAAGGATTCTGCTGTGAATTCCTTGCAAAAAAGGAAGACATGCAAGGAGATGAGGATGAATATCCAGATTGGAGATTATGAGGTTGACTCGATCATTCTGGATCTTGGGTCAGATGTAAACATTCTAACCAATCAAACCTAGCAATTGATGGGAAATCTAGCATTGGGATGGTCACTGGTATAGCTGCAACTAGAAAATTAGCCAAAAGTTCAGCCCATTGGTCACGTTTCAAACTTGGTTGTCGACATTGAAGGTATGAAAACGCATGCTGACTTTGATGTGATAGAATTAATAGAAGATGGTGGTTCCTATCCTATGCTACTAGGGATTGGATGGGCTAATGATAGCATGGTAGTTATCAACTTAAAAAAATGAGTTATGACATTTGAAAACCAAGATCTCAGGGTCATTGCTCCTATGGACCCTTAAGAAGGACGGCTATATATTGAACCAGTAAAGGATGAATTTGGGATCATTTGGGATCACGCTTATAACATCTCTAATTACTATATCCATCCTACCATCGATGGCAAACTTGGATGTCCCAATGCAATTTCCACATCCTCTAACTCTGAAGAGGCTCTAGAAAATTGGCAGAATCGGTTGCATGAAGTATCATTCAGGAAATGCAGGTTGATTAAACAGTTTCTCCGACATGTTGCAACTGAGACTGTTGAGTTTCCCATTTATGAAGGACTGACGAGACTATCAGAGTTCTTTCAGGAATTTGAAGAGAAAGTTTTTGAACCACAAAGGATACTGGCTCTTTCTGTAGCACTGAAGGCTAATCTGACTCAATGGTGGGTGACACATAAACAGATGATCCATGACTGGGAACAATGCCACAGATTGATGATGGTACACTTTGGAGATTTAGAGGTCTATCATACTGGGAGATATGATGGACGGAATGATCCCACTGGTCATTTAATCAAGTGTCATACTTTATGGGTTTCATGACCCAGAGATGAATGGGTCCACGCTTTCATTCACACTATGGAAGAAATGCCGAGATCCTGGTATGTGGCGGCATAGTTGTGCAAGACTATCACCACTTGGAAGGAGTTGTCTGTTTGTTTTGCGCAGACATTTAGTTTTTAGGACATCAACCTAGAGGTATGCAATGCTTTACAAATCATCTGCGATATCGTACTCAACATCACCATTTCCACCTATCTAGTTGATCCACATGTGCATTGTTCAATCTAATCTATGATGGCCTGCTACAACTTGTCTGGGGAACCTGAAGATTATGATGAATTGCAGAATGTTAATATTCTAGAGTCTGAAGGAAGACACGATGTCACAGCCCCCAATATACCGACGAACTCGATGAGTCATCCCCTAAAGATCCAAAAATTTAACATTGAGTTGACAGAGAACCCTAAATTTTCCAATGTCGGAGACTACTGGGACAAGCAGACCATGGCTAGGATCACAGACCTGCTACATAAATTCTAGGACCTTTTTTTGACACGGTTTTCAAAGATGAAGGGAATTTTAGGAGACCTGGGGGAAATGAAAATCACGTTGAAACCAGATGCCAAACCAATGCAACAGAGGCCATACTGACTGAATCCACGATATAAGGACCGCGTGAAGGTCGAGATTGAACAAATGCTTGATGCTGAGATCATCGAGCCTATAGAATAATCTGAGTGGGTAAGTCCTATGGTGGTCAAAAATAAAAAGATAGGAGAAATACGCATTTGCATCGACCTAAGGAAGTTGAATGATGCATTTGTACATGATCCATTCCCGACCCCTTTTACAGATGAATTTCTTGAAGGCGTAGGTGGCCAGGAGATGTATTATTTCATGGATGGCTTCTTCGGATACCACCAGATCCAGATTGTGAAGGAGGATGGCTATAAAACTACGTTTGTCACTGAGTGGGGCTGTTTTCAATATACAGTCATGCTGTTTGGGCCGAAGAATGCACCAACTGTATTCGCCCGCGTAGTTGTCGTTGTATTTAAAAATTTTATTCAAAAGTTGCTATAGGTGTTTATGGATGACTGGACTATCTATGGACTAATTAGGGACCATCTAGACAACCTACAGCTGATACTGGAAAGGTGTTGCCAGCATAATATCGCCTTAAACTCTAAAAAGTGTATTTTTTGTGCACCATTTGGCATACTACTGGGGCACATTGTTTGCAAAGAAGGTATGTTGGTCAATCCGGTGAAGATCGCGCTAATCCTTAGTTTACCACCACCGACTAATGTCAAAATGCTTCAGGCCACACTGGGGCATCCAGAATACTATCGCAACTTTATCAAAGGATACACTGCGATTACTGCCCCCATGGAGAAACTACTAAAGAAGGATGTAGCCTATGAATGGACTCAGGAATGTCAAGGAATTTTTGACGCTTTGAAAGCCAAGATGGCCTCTGCACCCATACTTGTTTTTCCTGATTGGGATAAGGAGTTCCATGTGCATGTCGATGCTTCTTCTATCATGGTGGGGGTCATTCTTGCGCAACCAGGTGAGGGTAACCTGGATCACCCAATCACATATGCCAGTAGAAAGCTATGTTTTGCTGAACAAAATTATAAAAAGATGGAAAGGGAAGGCTTGGCGATGGTTTATGCATTGAAAAAATTCTGGCACTACTTGTTGGGCATACATTTCAAGATGTTCACTGATCATTCTGCTTTGCAATACCTAGTCAATAAGCCTGTGTTGGGGGGGGAGATCTATCGATGGCTATTACTCTTAGAGGAGTTTGATTTTGAAATAGTTGTGAAGCCAAGGAAATCGAACGATGGCCCTGATCATCTATCTCACATCAAGAACGAGGAAGGACCGACCAATATTGATGATGGATTACCAGATGTGCAACTGTTCCATGTTGACATCACAGATGGTCACTATGCACCAATTATTCAGTTTTTTGCCACTAGTGTGCCCCTAGAGGAAATGTCTACTGGACAAAAGAAGTAGTTGGTCAGAAAGGCTTCTGATTTTCAATTGATTATGGGACAGTTATATAAGTTTGGACCGGATGAAATCTTGCGACGGTGTATTTTACTGCATGAGCAAGGTCCCATTCTTGAAGAAGCACATGCTGGAATTAAGTGAGGTCACTATGGAGTTTGGGCTACTATGTGGAAGGTGTTTCATGATGCACTATGGTGGCCTACATTGCATAATGATGCTGTAGACTATGCAAGGAGCTGGAACGTCTACTAGTGTGTCGGCAAACCATCATGGTAGGATGAGATGTCGCCGGTACTGCATGTGACTCTGCAACTATTTGATAAATGGGTTGTGGATTTTTTGGATCCTATTAATCCACCAGGGAAGTAGACTAGAGCATGATACATCATCACTGCAACCGACTATCTCACTAGGTGGGAAAAAGCTGCACCATTTGTGGATTATACTGCTGCGATGACAGGGAGGTTCATCTTTGAAAACATTGTGACACGGTTTGGGTGTTCTAGGATCTTGATGAGTGACCAGGGTAGTCACTTTGTCAACTGGACTGTGAAAGCTCTAACTGAGGAGTTGCAAGTGCAATGTAAGAGGAGTACACCATACCATCCACAGGAAAATGGGACCGTCGAAGCATTCAACAAAATCTTGGAGATAGCATTGATCAAGATATGTAATGCTGACCGCAATGACTGGGACCTAAAAATTCTAGCAGTGCTATGGGCCTATCACACTACTTGTAAATGGCTAACCGGTCAGACACCATTTAAGCTGGTCTATGGAAAAGAAGGGGTCCTTCCCATGGATTATATTATTCCTAGTATGTGCATTACCACAATGATGGGCATGGATGATGTAGAAGCATTAGAAGAACGAATTGCGCAATTGATCCATCTTGAAGAAGACCATTTTATTACTGGCTTCCACCAACAAGTTGCGAAGGATCGACAGAAGGCATGGCATGATTGCCACATTAAGAAAAAACAGTTTGCGAGAGGATATTTGGTGCTGTTAGATGACAGTCTGTTCATCAACCATCTGGGTAAGTTACAAATGCACTGGTTAGGTCCCTATCTTGTTCATTCCATTACTTTTGGTGGTGTAGTTCAATTACAACAATTAGATGGTGTAGTCTTACTGACGCTTGTCAATGGGAGTCGCTTAAATACCTATAGGTTAGGGCCGATGATGCGCACCACTTGAGGTGATAAGAAAAAATATTTCAGTTCAGAACATCAAGGCGCACCCCAGGGGAGAGGTTACGTAAGGTTAAAGTTGTTAGCGATAACTAGTCGGCCACTTGCGACAGTTGCAGGGCTGTGGGTTGGTCAAATCAAGTAATAAATGTAGGTAGTTAAACCAGTTGGCTGGAGGCACTTGTTGAAGAGAACCCGCATTAATGATTGATCTGTTGTTGGAAGAGTAGGATTGTCGATGGATTTAGTGATGATTAATACCAGATTTAGCAATGATGGTGAGGATAGATTTGGTAATGATGAATTTTGGATTGGAGGTGGCTGTAAAAAAATGTGCAGGATGCATAAGGATGGAATTGTTCAGTTGAGCGAACACAGTGTAAAGCAGAGAAGGGATTGTGCAGTGTGGTGTGAGCTATTGAGTGAGTTGTAGTGTTGCAGGTTAGAGTTGTTGAGTGCATTCTCAGGTTTGAAGGGTGAGGGATACTGAGCGACCTTGACGCCATAGATAATTTCAGTGAGTATGAATCCCCTATTCATCCCACGGATTTTGAATAAGAAATTATGAGTATTCTATTCAGTTCTTCGTCCATTCCCAAGCGAAAGCGACAGGCTCAGAGGCCCAGTCCCATGCCGCTACAAAAGAGACAAGATCGCACCTCGGAGAGAGTGCAAGGAGAAGGAAATACATAGACTAGCTCATCGATCTCGGTAGCTATTGAGTTCGCGACACATCAGGGTGTCTCTGTACATGAAATTTTGGGATATGTCACTCCTACGTATTTGAGAGCCAAGCCGAGGCAGCCGTCCAAGAATAAAAAATATCCACCAAAATTTTTTCCGCTACCGGAGGGGATGAATTGCTTGGTCGACATCATCCCTGTGTTAATAAGGATTAAATTTGAAGACCATGACCTGCTATTGCTCAAATATGTCATGGATGAGCCCTATGATTCAATCTCGATGGGGCCTGGTGCTCCAATTTGGTAGATTCCTCAACCATGGGAAAGTGGGTTAGATCAATCGGGATTGTTGGGGCTCATCAATATGCCTCATTTTGGGTGATTGAATGAAGCCCATGCGTGCATGAAAAAATTGTTGGCTTTCTTTCATGGAGGGACACTTTGGTTGAATACATTGATCCCAGTTACAGTAGATTTGATCGGAAGCATCACAGGCTTGCCGAAGGTTGAGGAAGATCCGACACAGTATATCCATGGGAGAGATACTGATAAAAATATTACCAAGTAGCTGAACAAGCACTTTGGTTTACAATGTGATGGCCGTTCTTATCGTATCAATAGCATTAACTCATAGGAGGTGCGCATTGCTGTAAGAATTCTTGCGAGAAAATTTGTTCAGGGCAATCGACCAGTCCAATGCAATTCGAGTGTTGGTGCTTGTGCCAAG
Organism: Pseudotsuga menziesii; assembly: GCA_001517045.1. NCBI lineage: Eukaryota > Viridiplantae > Streptophyta > Pinopsida > Pinales > Pinaceae > Pseudotsuga > Pseudotsuga menziesii. The sequence goes on along the minus strand of LPNX010174323.1, from coordinate 591,563 downwards.
AAGTGTGTCGAGGGGGTGCAAATGAATTGGTATTTGTTTTTGTTGAATCAGTTGCTAGAAGATGTGATTTCTGCTTGGGTGGTCATTTTCATATAGTTGGTTGCTGATCCTTATTGCGCTATTTTCCTCAATGGAACCGAAAGACTATCAACTGATGGTAGTTGATGTGAAAAAGGTGTGCCGAGGTGCAGGGTATCAAAAATTATGGTGGGTTGAAGAGCCCAACCGACAGATGGACTGTTCCATTCACTTCTGGTTTTATTGGGAATCATTGCAAGCCATGGTCATTTTCTCTCCCTGAGTCTCTCCTTATGTTGTGACCAAGTATCAGCGGATCCTTCAGTTTGCCATTGAGCCCCACTCTATCTACATTCATGCATGGTGGGATCCCAACAAGTAGTGGATACCTTTTCCATACAAAGCCACGATAGAAGAATTGGATGCCATCATCCAAGGGTGGTCAACGGAGTGGCGAAACCCAGTGAGTCATGAGGAGTTATCTAAATAATAGCCACTGGATGCCCCAGAAGAGCCTGCCCAGAAGGACCTGAGCACTCACGACTCTGACAATGAGTCATCAATAGACCATGTGGATGCAGTGCAGTGCATGCGGGAGGAGACTCACACCAAATGGCACCGGGAATATGAAGCGGGTAGTGGTACCAAGTCGGGGATGGAGGATCAACTACAACGGCTTATCAAAGTAATCACTAACTCATCTATGGATGTGACAAAGGCGATCCGAGAGTCAAACCATGAAGAATTATGTGTCCTAAGAGATTGATCAGATTCAATTTTTGGCATTATTTCTAGGAAGACATTTGTGCGACCCATAATGCAGGACATCCCATCGATTAGTACTGAGCCACGAGTTAGGAACATGAAAGTTCCCCTGACTGCGATCAACGTGAGAAATGATGAAGTTCACCAATTGCTGTGATCGATCCAGAGCATGGCTTTGAACCTGAACAAGTTTTCCGCTATGGAGTTAGTGGAGTTGCAGCACATTGTCTCCCTAGAATTGGTGGAATGACAGAAAGAGCTGACTGAGGGCTATGTCCAATCCCATAGCATCGTAGAGAAGCTACAGAGATAGACCGATGAGCTACATTAGGTCCGGGTGCAGCTGGCAGAAGAAAAAGTTTGAGAAATCGACACCTTGAAGGCAACACAGTATGAGCTACAATGAAAGGATGCTGAGGAGATTATGAAACTAAAAAAGGTACAAGACCGCCTGATCATTGAATACGCACAGATGTGTGCCATGTGCAGTGAAGTTGAGTAGGATGTTTCTGAGGCCTACCAACACATTTTTGAGAACATGGTTGACCTCACCCCAGTCAAAAAGGCCAAGTGATAGGGGAAAACTATTGTTCAGCTTCAGGATACTAACCTGATGCTCAATGCACTGGTACAACTGATGACACCGCTAGAGCAGGTTATGGAAAGGAAAACCTCCATTGAAGACATTGCAACTAAGTTAAAAAGAATGGAGCAAGAGGCTAAAACCATTACTGAAGTGACAACGCAGTTTTGGCAGAGCATTGTCTAGGATGAGCAGCTTGATCAGCTGACCATGCAAGTGCAAGAAGCAGAAGGTCAACTGACGACCTTGAAGACATCACTAAGGGCCATGCCACTGATGATGCAGATCACATGGGCCAAGGATATGAAGGATTTACAGCAGAGAGCTTCCCATGCATAAGAATTCCGACAAAAGTGCCATGCTCAGCTCGATGAATTTCAGGAAATCGGTGGACAGTTGGATGTTAAAGCAGTCACAACGTTGTAGGTAGTACAAGAGCATCGACAAATGGTCGACAAAAAGGCTAGAGAGGAGCACCCAGTGAAGCAGGATTTAACTAATTGTTAGAGTACTGCCGATAAATTCTAGCTACGAGTACGTGAGATTGCGCAGCAATCTGAATATTTCAAGGCACAGACGTCAGCGCATACCCTATCAACCTGACATGGCTTGGGGATGACCCACAAGACTGTGTTGGGGTCCTGTTGGCAGAGGTTTTGGTAAGTGATTTGCGTAGCACCGTGGCAGCTGCGCAACCTCACCCGGTACCATGCAAGGCCAGATTAGAGTGATGGGCAGAAGAATAACCTCTTTGAATATTTTATATGTTATTTGACCAAGTTTTGTTGTAATAGATCATTAGTGGTTATAAGTTAGTTAGAAGTGGACCCTCAATGTAATGGCGCAAGCCTATTTATAGATCTAGTTTTGCAAGTAGATGATACCAACTAAGAATAGGAGAATCACATTAGATGATCATTTGGGGCATAAGATCTAGTGTGATTTGGTTTTGTGAAGAATTTCCTGTGTATCTGCGATTGATCTCGGTTTTCCTGATGCATGCAGTCTCTGGTTTTGGAGAAGACTTGTGTAATGTGGTTCCTTTGCACAAGATTAAGATGATATGGCAATTGTAGCACAAATCTTGTCTATTACTACTGTTGCGATCTAATCTGTTGTGATGTTGTGACCTGTTTTGGTATATTATTGTTGTGATATCGATGCGATCTATTTTTTTGCTACTGTCTGTTGCGCTATGAGTTGATATATTTTATGGACAATGCTGTAGTATTAGAAATATTGTGATAACTGTATGATGCTATAATGATTGCATAAGTTCTGGATACACTTTGCAAGTTGAGGAAATGGTGTAAAGTTGACTGCAAGCTTTGGATCCAGTAGTTATGGTGTCCTTTCATTGGATCCCCATATCATCCATCCCCATTTCTGAAAACTCGGTTCTGATAGCTCTCCCTTGAACGCCTCGGGTGAGACAGCATCTACTCCGCAGACGTTGTTGGGCAGGGTAAAACCTGTCTCGGTCGGTACTGAGGGAGATTGCACTGGTTAGGAATCGACAGAGTGGGAACCCCTATCAACAAGGATTTGTTGGTGGGTTTCACCAATAATAATTCACAATATTATGTTCCCACTAGTTCGTAATCTCATGCCATGATATCATCTAGTAATATTCATTTCATCAGTATATGTGCTAGTGGCAATGGAACCAATGTTGTAATCAATCAAATTGCGAGGTTACCAATAATACACATAAAGAATCAAATAACAATAATAAAACAAGAGACAAGAATGGTAGACATAATAACAGTTTATATTACTCAATTACACATGTGGGTTCATTCAACAAACTGAACCAAGTATCTATCTTGCTCAAAAACCTATATATATGTTTACAAAACAGTTATAGAAACTACCTATCGGTTCAACCAACCGACATGACCTATGAGTTCGATCTAATCTACAATTTGTCGACTAATTATTCTAGTCAACTTAGCCGAATAGCTCCTCCAATAGATACAATATGAAAACCTCTATCAACACCTCATCGAAACCAAGAAACTCAGTCCCTCCACATGGGCCTCCACCACTTCAATCCTCCATAATAAGGCAACCTCAAAAAAACAATATCAACCTTTAGAAATGAGAACAAATGAATTTCTCAAAGAACAAAGGAATGCAGACTCAAGTACATAACAATGACGCAAAATTTTTCTATAGTCTCTTTACTCTCCAATTTTTTGCTCCTCTAATGCTTGACAATAGATCAATATGTAGCCCCTCAATGGAAAATGGAGGGTTGAATCAGAGCATTTCCCATCATATGGAAGGCCAAGGATCAAGGCATTTCTTACTTGATGGGAAAAAATCCATTTTTTTTAAGAATAAAACCCGATGTACATAGGTGACAATGGTGAAATCTGCGTATACTCAAGTTGTAAAATGGTGACCCAAGTATGTCTTCAAAATTGTTTTTTAAAGGGTTATATTGGAGCAACATGCTATGTTGAGTAAATGGGGTATAGTGAGTCTACATAAGGACAAGGTAAGGCCATCAAGGCATGATGCATGCATGTAGTGTGGAAAATCATGCTATAACAGATGCCCCTCAAGAGTGGAATAGTGTTGGTGCTTAGGGAAGACCCGGGTTCTTATACTTTTATCTCTCACCAACAAAAGACCCATAGTGTTGGCCCTTTCGGCAACAACCTACGAACAGGTTGCAGTCTCACCCGAAATAGCTATGGGATGCCGACAGAATCAGATTTCTGCAGGAAAAAGAGGGATATTACTGTACCTTTAGTATTAACAAGTAATATTTATGTAATACAGAGCTTCGAAATTCACTTAAATAGCTTCGTAGTTAGATAAAGAGACAGTTTCCTGCTTAACCCTTAACTGGGAATTCACAGCAAAGTTAGTATGTAACAGTTATCTTACTTTAGCATTTATCTACTTATCAAATACATAAAAACATAACAGAAACAACATAAAAGAACCACCACAACACAAGATATACATGGTTCACCCCCAGTATAGGGGCTACGTCCACAAAACTGTGTTTATATTCAACTCTTTACAAACACACAGTTCTGATCTATGCACTCAACTACAGATCTTCTCAATCACCCAAAACTGCAAACTTAGCTGCAGAACCTTTCTTACAAAACCCTCTACGCACTCAGCTACAGAGGTCGTCCATGCACACAGCTGGGACTTAACCTTCTTTAAACCCTCTTTGCACTCAGCTGCAGAGGTCATCCACATAGACAACTGGGACTTAACCTTAAACCCTAAAATAGATCTTAACTTCTTCGCATCAAATTATCATCATAACATAGATCATCAAAAACCTCGTTGACTCCTTTACATAAGTGCCTATTTATACAAGTGCACTATTACAATACCATGTGATTAAACCATGGGCTCTAACCATGGGTACTAACCATGGGTCATTTACAAAAAGAGGGGCTTCGACCCAAGCTCGAAACCCCTAAGACTATTTTGGAGAGCAACTCCTCTTACAAGCTTCGCACCAAAACCACGGAGTTGCCAAAATTAAGGACCTTTAAGGTCGGAGCCCCAACAGGCCCCTAAGACTCACTAGTGTCCTGTCCTGGGACACTCTGCTGCTTTTCTGGTGGGAGAATCTTGTTGGCGAAGATAGTAAATTGCTTGTTGAGCCTGTACATGATATCTTCGACTGCTTGCTCCTTCTCTACTATCTCCTACAGTGTTGCTACTGATGCTTCGCTAGCATTTTCCTATGCAAATGCATCATATTCCTTCAGAACTTTGAGCTGGTTGTCTGCAGCAATGCTCAACTCCAAGGCTTTGTTAAGAAGGGGCTGCACAGAGTTCACCAACAGTGTCTCTTTTCTTCTGTACGTCTCAATTTCTTGCTAGAGCTCATTTCTATGCTTCACTTTAAGCATCTTCTGCATAGGAGGAAATGTCTTGATTTCCTCTTTGACTGCATCCAGCTCTGTCTATCGCTGCTTGATAGTTTCCTGTAGATTTTCCACTTCTAGGTTGTCTTGCAAGTTTTCCCAAGCCTTGACACTTTCGTCCAGTAGCTTTGCTGGACTGCTCACAAGATCTGATATCTTCGTTGCTGAGGCTTGAATATCTTTGTGACGCTGCTCCCTGACCTATGGTGGACTCTCAGGAATGATGCAAAGTTGAAGCTCCGCAATCTGAGCGTCATGCTCTGCTTTCAACTTCTCTATCTGGCTGCGGGACCATTGTGCATAGTCTTTAAGCTTGAAAATCCTTTGCTTTGGTTCTTCTTCAGCCTGCATGTTGAAGTCAGGGAGACTTCGACACACCTCATCCAATGCCCGTGCTAGTGCATCCTGCTTGCTTTTTGCTTCTCTCTTCTTCTGCTCAGCTTCTTCCAACTGCACTGCGAGGCTCTCACATTGCTTCGTTGTATTCTCTAACTACATTTGTGAGTAACTGTCTCATTCTTGGATCTCCTTCATGATTGCCAGTTGACAAAGATGCAGCTTTGGCATAGACAACTTGGTGTAATCTATCCCAACTGTCATGCTCATTTGCGATCGAGACGCTGCATCAATTATTATAAGGGATGCACTTGGTACTTTCCCTCTATTGTTTCTGGCTGGCCATTGCCTCATATCTAGCTGCGCACATACTGGGGCACTGCTTGTTGCAGCACCAGCCACTGATTTTTCTACTAATTCCTTCAGTTCTATAATTCGTTGCGCTACACTAGTGAGCACATCAAGGTGTGTAGCTGCAGACTGTGACCATTTGTTGGTTAATACTTCTGTAGACTTCGTCAGAGCCTAATCAAGCTCTTCCATTGTTATGGTGTCCTCCTCAACGATATTCTTGTCCTTTGATGCCTTTGCTTTCTTTCTGGACTGAGGCTTAGTCACTTCCTCCGCCTCTGGAGACTTGCGCTTATCTAGGCGATTGGGGTTGGAGATGGTCTTGACCGATTCTTCTTCTTCCTCATCAGCTCCACTATCTCCACCCTGGTCACCTTCACTCTGCTACGACTGACTTTGTTCTTCTCTTTCTTCTGGTGGGTCACTCTACGGCACCTGACTAGGACCTGCACCCACTCCTATATCACCAAGGATACCTTTCATTTCTGAGAAATTCATCGAAAATAAGTTCTGATACTCATGGAGAAGTTCAGTCACTTTGCTTACCATTTCTTCATCCCAATAATCTCCAATGGTAGCGTACTTAGGCATTTCTTCCAACCCAATGTTTACTTTCCTTGTCTTTAAGGGCTGAGTTACTTCAGGTGATTTGACTACTGGTCCATGTACTTCGTAATGTCCTTCTGACTGAGGAATGTTAATGTTGCGAAGGTCATCGTCTTCATCAATGGAGAGGTTATAGCATTCTACTGCATTAGCTTCTTGTGCCTTCCAATCAGGTTGGTACTCGGCTATTTATTTCTCATCAAACACCTTAGTATGGACCAACCTAATAGCTGCGTCCAAAGCAGGGAAAACCTCATTAATAGAAAATATGAGCACAAAAATATCAACAAGGCTATCCCAACTTAAAGTACCATGGAGAATCTCAACCTCCGCATTCCAGTTCTTTGCTACAGGTTCCAGAGTGTGTACAAACCTATGTACCCATTCTTCACAAGGTACATGCTTCCATGCTTCATAACACTACTCCAAATGTTCCTTAGGGCTAGTCTTACCATTAAATCTGCTTCGCACCTCCTGAGGTTGGTCCATGAATCTCAGGCGAAGAAACTTTTGACAAGATCCCCAACTATGAATATACTTTTTATGACCATTCCACCATCTGGCAGCTGTGGCTCTAAATACTAAATCTAAAGTCTCCATTTTCTGTGAATCTGGTACTTGCTTTGAGAATTGTACAATAAAATCTTCTGGAACTGTCAAGCCATCAAAAGTAGGTAAGACTCTTATCTATGATCCAACCCATCTGAGAGACTTGGTAATTCTTGCACATAAATGTCCATGTAGCTCATAAAGTCTATTCTGCCAATTCTCTAAGCCTTCGTCTGAATCAGTCATGCAAGAACTGTCACACTGCCAATCCATTATACCTTCGACGGTAGGGTTAACATAGTCTTCTTCTTTAGCTGTGATGTTGTAGATATGATCCAAAACATCCTGATATTCATCTCTGACTGGATCGGTGTACCTTTCTCCTTGAGAAGGGTCCAAGGGTACTATGACTCTCAATACTTTTCCTTCAAAAGTCATTTGTCTATTCTTAAGGTTGATTACTGCATCATTGTCTATTTCCCATTCAATTCCTAGCAAGGCTGGATAGGGGTTGCTATCATCAATTATTTCAATGACTTCAAAATCTTCTAAGGTTCTGACTCCATCTATATCCACTGGTACACTAGGGAATCTTCCCAAGGGCACAATATTCTGCTGATTGGATAACCTCAGCTGTATAGGGGACCATTCAAGCATAGGTTTTCCCATTTGTTCCCATGTCTGCCTAGTTAGGACATTCACTTATGATCCTAGATCTAAAATGATATCAGTCATGTCATAATATCCTATTTGAGCATGCAATCTCATTTCTCTTCCAGTCCTTCTAACTCTATTAACAGTTTTTCCTCTATCAGAGCTTCGCTGAGGTTCGCAGGATGCAATAACTTTCTTTAACTCATTCAAAGCAATTTGATTTCTTAATAGCTTCATACAACTCTGTAAAAGTGATGACAGTGTACTTACTTGATCCGACGAAGCTTCTTGGAACTTCTAGTGATGTTTTTGCATAGTTTCTACTGATGTTCTCGAATCAGCAAAGTCTTTTTTAGCTTCCATAAATGTTCCTTTTTCTCTTCCAACATCAAAGGATTGAATTTTCTCTGGGGTCTTGTGGACCCAAGCCTCGTCAGGTTGTTTCTCCTTATTCTGCATCTGCGTCGTAGCTACACTTCTTGTAACAACGTTAATGGCTGGGACAGGTCTTTTCTCTATAGCAATCATCTGAACATTCTGAGTAGGAGCGCCATTTCTTTCTTGTATCTTGGCTACCAACTGTGGGCATTGCTCAATCACATGATTGACTACTCTGCAATATCGACATGTCGTATTTGGGTTCTGACAGTCTCTAGCTACATGTCCTGCCTGATTACAGTTATAGAAAACAAACTGGCCTCAACCTCTTCCAGGCATAGCACCACGTCCACGACCTCTGAAATTACCCTGACCTGATGTGCTACCATAGTAACCATATCCATCATTGCCTTGTGCATTGGGTTGTACCCTATAAGCATCATAGGTTCGCTCTCTCATGAGGTCAAAGCTGCGACATTCACCTTCATTGTGTCCAACTGACTTACAGAACTTGCAGTAGGGATTCTTAGGTACTTGAACATATCTCTGTAGTAGATAGCAATATTCAGGTCGATGCTGGCCAGTTGTTCTACAGATCTCACAATATAGGACATTAGGGTTAAACGGGTTTGGTGCACCAGTATTCAGGTAATTTCTTAGCGCAGGACACTGTTCTTTTTCATGACCTTCTGTCTTACATCGTGTACACCAAACCTCTTCTCGAATAGCTTTCCCTTTTTTCATGTCGCAAAGCTCCAAAGCCATTTCTGCTAACTGGGCTTGTATTTGGGCTATTCCAGAATTATCTCCAATAGGAGTTGTTTCAAGTTTCATGGCAATTTCCAAAGCCTCTTGCTGATCAACAACCTTATTTTGCATAAGTGGAGTCCTGATATGAGGAAATAGTGCTGCAATGAACCATTCTTTATGCTGTTCTGGTCCAATAGTGAAACTAACTTGATCCAGCAGGACCTTGAACCTCTGATCAAAGTCCCAAACTGAGTCGCCTCGCTTTTGGTGAATTTATTTCAGTTCAGTTATACACTGTGACTCTGATTTAGGCTTCTTGAACTCTTTGATCATTGATTTTTTAATATCAGCCAAGATATAGTTTTGAGTACTGGAAAACTTCATAAACCAGGTCAAAGCCCGGTCTCTGAAAGAGGTGACCAGCTGCGCTCTTCTTTTATTTTTATCTATAATATTCTTAGTAGTCCGTACAGCTTCGCATAAGAACCAAAACTGTTTTGGATCCTCTGATCTAGTTCCTTTAAAGACAGGGAGCTTGATATCATCATTCACATGGGCCATATTGGATCTAGGGGGGGGAGGAGGGGGAAGATTGGTAACAGGAGGAGGGGAACTTTCTGAGGTAGACTGACCTGCGACAGGACTACTTGAGCTAGGGTTATTTTCAGACTATGATGGGTTCTCAGGGATAACATATTTGCACTGTGGAGTTATAGGAGGGTTTCTAACAAAAGGGGTTTCTTCAGTTTCAGATTCTTCTGGACTTAATGGGGTATAATCGGTATTCTGGCCTAGGGTATAGGATTCACGAGTTCTCTTGTATCTTTTACCATTGCGAAGAAAACCACTTTGCTCGTCGAGGTCACTTTCACTTCCAAACATAGGTTAGTAGCAATAAATCTAGCAATCTGATTCAATAAGCAATATGCCTTTCTCAGCCAAGAGAATTTTAAATTTCTCTTGCAATATTCCATATGTAATGTTTTACTTACCCCTAGGTCCTTTGAAAAATTGTCATTCAGCTTCGCTGAAAGAAGTATGTGTGTCGATGGAGAACTCCGTCACAAATGATTCAAGGGTTCGTGTTGTCCAGAAATCAACAGCTCGTGATATCATGTTGTTCACCCTTTTCAATATCTTAATTCTTTCTTTGCAAGAAGTCGTCTGTGCTACGACGAGGATCCTTATTTTCTTGTTCAGCAAATTTCAAATAGGTATCTTCAATCCAGTCACTGATTTCTTTTACTGAGGGCCTGTTACCACCTAAGTTGTACTTAGTGGTTTTTATCAAGTGAGCCTGGTGAACCGGACAGGGTTAACTTGTTCGGACTTCAAAGGACCTTTGGAAGTACTTCTGGGAAGTCCTTGTTGTATCATATCACATGTTCATACCCCATGGGGGAATTGTAATAAATGTTCTAGCATGATAGTGTCTGTAAAAGACTCGGTCTCTTAGACTTCATTTTTCAATCCGATCAGCCCAGGGTGTTTTTTCCCTTGGTTATTATTGGTTGTTGAATAAACGACTGATAATTTCTGAGTTTTTCACTCCATACCTCCAAAGTTGGGGTGGTCGGCTTGGCATTTGGGCCTATTGAGGTTATTAGAGTCTATGTGTCAATGTATAAGCATGCTAGACATCATTTTTGTGTCATATGAACATGTCTAAATCCCCCTAGGTGTTTTTCAATTTTTCAATTTTTCAGTTTTTTCAGTGTTATTTATTAAAATTTAATTTTTCCAAACCTTAGGCTATTTTTTAATAGTTTAATTGGAAAAATTGATTTTGTAATAAAAGTGGGCCAAATAATTGGTTTCAGTCATGTAGGTGCTCATTTTCAAGCTAAGAGCACCATGTAAACCCATGGACCCACTATTTCCTATTTTTGAGTGATCTTCCATCACTTAGGTCAGAAAGCCCCAAAAATCAATTATTGATTATTTTAATTAATAAATTGATGAATAATGGAGCAAATCGAAAATCAATAAATTAATGGATTCTCAACCGATTTGACTGAAATCAATCAGATCTGGAGTAGATTGACTAGATCTGACAAATCCTTGACTGAAGGAGGTGATGAAATCAGATCCAGAGTTGATCTTGAGCATCCTTTATGGGGAATTTCGCCCTCCCTCTCTCCTCAACACGTTTTGGCTCATCTGGATGAGTTTTGGGCCGATGTGTCAGTGTATGGGTTGATGTGTCAGCCAGATCAGGCCCTCGGTTGACAAGTAGGCTCAGTCCAGCTTCAGTTGTGCATTGATGAACTCTCCATCAGTTGATTTCACTTGATTCCATGAGGAATTGCGCCCCCCCTGGGCTAGATGGCCTGCAAATTGTATATATCCTGCTGGAGGCTCCCTCTTCCAAGCTAGTTAGAGCTGGACTTAAGGGATTGCCATTGTAACTCTGTATTTGATCATTATTTGTGAATAAAGAAGCTTTGGAGGCTATACTATGCAGTGCTTTTGATTGTGTGGATGCTCAGTGTTATGCTGCTGATGTGGTAGCTGCAACTTCTTGCCAAATTCTGTGTTGTTTCTATGATCTGGCTTCAAGGATTCAGTTGAATCTAGTAAGGGTATAAACTAGGAAAGCTAGATTGTTTAATCTTGTTTATCCATATCATGTATGCTCAAAAATATTATTTATATGCTTAAATAAGGTTATTTCTGCATAATCTCTCATTTTTGCTGCTTTATACATCCATATCCAGATCTCACGAGGTTTGTGTAGGCTTGTGTTATTTAGTTGCAGGTTCCCGATTGGATGAGGTTGTGGATCTAGATTGAATCCTTTCCTATCCAATAAGCTCAATATTCTGTCCCTCGGCACTCCACGAAAGGGCCTCCTTCCATCTTGCTCCATTCAAGCAACGATCCGACCTTCTCTCCTCTTCTTCTCATTTCTGCAAAAAAATAAACACTTTACCCGGTTACCATTTTCAGTTCATAGCTGTTTTCTTATTTGGATCTGTTTCATCAAAGTAAAATATACATAGATCTAATATTTCATAGCTCATATCCTAGATCTTGCACTTAAAAAATGTATTATAAGCATCCCAGATCTAGTTGTAGGGAAATTGTCCTTTTTGCATGAATTTGAAAGAAAACTTGTAGATCACATGCATTAGATTTCCTTTCGCTGTTATGAATTTCAATATTATGCAATATCAGTGCATATTAATTGGCTGCACAAACAGCAGGCCAATATCCCAAGGAAAGCTTGCTTTCCTTGGTTCCTTTTTCGTCGGTTTAGCTAGTTTAATTTCATTATTTTTTTAGATAACGTAGGCTGACCCAAAGGTACTCTTAAAGTGATTTTGGGAATTTTTTATTCTAACATGCTCACTTTCCTTTAGCAGGTATGATAGAGAATAAAGGAAGCTGCTGTCCAAAGTGGCTTTTGGAGCGCTCAAATCCCCCCAGGGGTCTCTCTTTTGTCACAAAATTCTTAAAATTTTTGTATAACTGTAAGATCTTGGTTTCAGCCTGTATAAGGACCAAGAAAGTTCTGATTTATCAGTCCTTTGATATTGTAACATCTATAGTAAAATCATTCTTTGAATAGGCTCTTTCGAGCCCATTCCCCATCCCCCCTGGGGGGATTTGCGTCGGTGCCATTTTCGTCATTTTCTGCTTATTCCTTTTTCACTAGAATTGATCTGATTTACAGGGTAGTATACTTGATCTTGTTTTTAATTCCATACTCCATATCTTACATTTCAAAGTAATCATAATACTTACCCCACGATTTCCTGAGTGACCCGCAAGGGGAAAGAGATTTGTGGTAGGATTAATCAGAAAACCAGATTTGTGTAGTTGTTTTATTTTTCATCTTTTGTTTATCAGCAATTTAAAATTAAACCCTCCTTGATTCCCCGATTGAGATCCACTTGGATCGAAAGAGGTTCTTGGAGGCTTTTTTCTTTTAAACAAGAACACATAGTTAAAACTTATTAAAATTTACAAGACTCCAGTGTGTATGCTCTGCACTTGGCTGCGGTTCGTTCGATCAGTAAAGATGTATCAAAAGCACTTGGGTGACTATCATAATTAGGACTCACTCTCCCCAATTGACAAACCATCAGGTGAAAATCCAACACCTCGATCGAACCTCTATGGTGGAAAAATACCCAAAGGAAGCGGGAACTTACTGAAAAGTGACCTCGGGGCGCCGATCTCTGTCACACCCTAACGGGTGCGTTACGAACAATAGCCCCAGAGACTCTATTTCAGCCCACATATTCCTTGCAGGTAGCCGTAAAGGTTTTGTTTTGGACATACTCCAAGTACTCTCGGGTATATCTGGAGTCCCCCCTTAGCCTAATTTAATCAATTCATACTTCAATTTTAACTTAAAACATACCAAGATGCAATCGCAAAACATTCACTCCAAACACATGCAAGCACACTAATCTCTTTGAGTTGACTCCATTATTAAGGCACTGGTCATTTTTGCTTCATATATATATTGTTTATCAGCTTTGTGCTTTCGTGTGTTATTTTCGTATCTTGTCATCTTCAATTGTCTATGGTTAAATTATTCAAACTCCTAAGTAACTGATTCAGTTTAACATCACCACACTAAGTAATAATATTTAGTAACTTAATAGGGTCTACCCCCCTTGGCTTCGTTAGGAGTTGAGCCTAAACGGAGGAGTCAAGAACAAGGTGACAGCCTTGACTCGAGACTTTCCCTGAAGGACACACCGAGTGGCTTGAATATTTCTACCACGTGATCCAGGTGTGTGAAAAGGCGGCAATACTTTTTGGCGCCGTTGCCAGGGATAAATCTTTTTATTCCTGAGTACGACTTAGCTTAACTTTTTTCTAAACAACTAAAAAGATAAAAACTTTTGATTGATCTAGTCTTTAAAAAAACATAAAAATTAAAACTCAATCCATCTAGTGACTCCACTGTCTAACATCCCTTCAAGAATTTCTACCCGAAGAAACCGCCAAAAATTATTCAATCCTCTCCCTGATCCCGAAAAGTTTATTAGGGAAAGATTGAATAGGCAAACTTCTCGTAGAAACCTTGAAGATTTAGGAGACCAATCCCTCGTAGATATCCATAACATATTTGTAGAGAGTCATGTTCACCAATCTCAAGAAATGACAGAATTATTCAAACCCCTTGAATTTTCTCAGATAGCAGGTGCTCCCCATGCCATTCCGAAAGATGCTATCAAGAAGCTCCCCATGTTCGAGGGAAATAATGCCACCACTGCCAAGATTCATCTCCGAAAATTTGAAAGGCACCTAGTCAGTTATTGTGATGATGTTGCCTCTAACCATGAAGATATCAAAATGAAGCTCTTTGCTTTATCCTTAGAGGATGATGCTGTGGAGTGGTATGAAAACCTTGGTGATGATTCGTATAAAACTCTTAGTGATTTCCTAGAGGGTTTTAAGAAGAAATGGGGGGAAAAGAAAGAACCAAGACATCTGCTTGCTGCCCTCCATAACATAAAGAAGATGGAGAATGAAACCATTGATGAATTTAATACTAAGTTCAGGCATGTGGTTGCGGACTTCCCTAGAGAAATCAAGCCAAGGGATGCCTCCATCCTCATATATTACATCGAAGCTTTCACTGGTGATTTGAGGTACCAGTTAAGGGACAAAGAGCCAGCCAATCTAAAAACTGCTCAGGAATTGGCTGAGAAAATAGAAAAGAATATGCAGTCTTCAGGCAAATCCAACATTCCAGGTTACACTAGGGGAAACACTTGATACAACTAAGAAAAGGGAAAAGCCTTTGAATCAAAATAAGAACGAGCCTCTAAAGACCCCATGGAAAATATAGCTAGCATGTTGGAAAAAGTGATGACTAGTCAGGACCAATTCATGACAAAAATTCAAAACAAAATAGTCACATTGGAGAGAAATAGTGGACCTAGGAATTTTCAGCCAAAACAGAATCAAGTGTATCAAAGGAAGTTTCCTCAGCAAGAGCCTAGGATTCCAAACCATTTAGAGTCAACTAACCTGGTAGATGAAGTAATTCCATCATGTAGACCTTGTGAGCAATTCCACCCAGAAAGCACTTGCTACATAGCAAATCAGATTATAGAACATGGGATGGTGGAGGTTAGTAATCAGGAAACAACATCAGGCAAGTCTGATCATATATACATGGTAGGCTAAGCCTACCCTTTGTCACCATCTAAACAGTACAAGCCTGAGGATGAAACCACTGTAGAATCTTATAGTGAAACTTATGATGAAAACTGTGATATACATGATGGGACTCCTATGTGTTCTCCATATAATGATGACAGACTGGAAGGTGCACTACCTTGTGACCTTTTCTCTAAACAATATGAGTACGAAAATGAGGACAAGTATAGCTTGGAGCATGATACAAGTGATGAAGACTCCCTTATCCTCGACAAAGATGTTGATGAGGAGTCCTGAACATTCATGGAAAATCCAGTCTATGACATGAATAAAGAGGAAAATAATGAACCAGAAACTTTTGATGGTTTTGTTGATGGCATATCTAAAGAAGAGAGCATGGACCATGTGGCCTTGGGAAACTTTGATATGAAAAAGGAGCATGTAATTTATCCACATGACCAGTCTGAGCCATATATCAGTATCAGTAATGAAGACAAAGAAAACTTGATATTGGAACCTGATATCAGCAATGGGGAATCCATCACATCTAACATAGATGATGGTGATGACTATTGGAATTTTTGTGGATATCTTTTTAAGAATCCTATCTATGCTATATCCAGCAAGGGGAGTGTCTGTTTAGAGATTTGTGGAAGTCCAATCTACTATACTTCCATAGAGGGAAGCATGAATCTCGAGACCTTGGAAAATCCTAGTATGGAAAAGCATCATTCAAAACTCTTATATGATCATTCAGAGTCATATCATGCAGAGCCGCACAAGAGTATCAGTAATGAAGACATGGAGAAGCAGTTTTGTGAAAAGACAGATGTGATGCAGTTATTACAATATCGGTCTCAACTATCATCTTCACATATAGAGTTTCCTCATGAATTGGAGCTGCTTGGGGCTTATACAGTGAATTATCATCCGATAAGCCTTGATGATCACTATGATGGTGTAGTCAATCTGCCTCATCATTCCAATTTGTACATCAACCCTATCCAGTCATGGATAGAAGCATCCTGCGCAGGCACTTACCAGTTTGGGAGGAAGTTTGACAACATTATTCATGCCTATGATTTCCCATCCATCCTGCCCATTCTGAATCATCACGCAGGTTTGCATTTTCTGAATAAAGTATCCTTACTTTGGCTGGTAACCAAAGACAAGGAAAAAAAAATTTATGTCAATAAAATGCTTAGGTGGTTACATTGGATTTCTGATTACACTTAACCCTTTTTATATCATGCTTAGAGTAGGAAAATAAGCTCTTTGAAAGACAGCATTTACTTTTTGCATTTCTATTTTTAGCTATAATAAAACTTTGCTTCTTTTAGTTAGTTACATCTATTTTGTTTAAATAAATCAGCTTAATGGTTCATTTGGTTTTTCATAAAACTTGTGCTACTGAGGTTTTTCTTGTCAAGTTGATATGTTTTTGCAGGGTATATAAACCAGAGATTCTGGTGTTCTCGTATCCTCTCCTTGCCTTAAAGACCAGATCGAGCACACATCCCACAGCTGGAGCCAGAATGTTACCACCTAAGTTGTACTTAGTGGTTTTTATCAAGTGAGCCTGGTGAACCAGACAGGGTTAACTTGTTCGGACTTCAAAGGACCTTTGGAAGTACTTATAG
>LPNX010174323.1:483012-574568 GCA_001517045.1 Pseudotsuga menziesii | reverse complement strand
AAATCAATTATTGATTATTTTAATTAATAAATTGATGAATAATGGAGCAAATCCAAAATCAATAAATCATTGGATTCTCAACCGATTTGACTGAAATCAATCAAATCTGAAGCAGATTGATTGGATCTGACAAATCCTTGACTGAAGGAGGTGATCAAATCAGATCCAGAGTTGATCTTGAGCATCCTTTATGGGGAATTTTGCCCTCCCTCTCTCCTCAACACGTTTTGGCTCATCTGGATGAGTTTTGGGTCGATGTGTCAGTGTATGGGTTGATGTGTCAGCGAGATCAGGCCCTCGGTTGACAAGTAGGCTCAGTCCAGCTTCAGTTGTGCATTGATGAACTCTCCATCAGTTGATTTCACTTGATTCCATGATGAATTGCGCCCCCCTGGGCTAGATGGCCTGCAAATTGTATATATCCTGCTGGAGGCTCCCTCTTCCAAGCTAGTTAGAGCTGGACTTAAGGGATTGCCATTGTAACTCTGTATTTGATCATTATTTGTGAATAAATAAGATTTGGAGGCTATACTGTGTAGTGCTTTTGATTGTGTGGATGCTCAGTGTTATGCTGCTGATGTGGTAGCTGCAACTTCTTGCCAAATTCTGTGTTGTTTCTGTGATCTGGATTCAAGGATTCAGCTGAATCTAGTAAGGATATAAACTAGGAAAGCTAGATTGTTTAATCTTGTTTATCCATATGATTTATGCTCAAAAATATTATTTATATGCTTAAATAAGGTTATTTCTGCATAATCTCTCATTTTTGCTGCTTTATACATCCATATCCAGATCTCACGAGGTTTGTGCAGGCTTGTGTTATTTAGTTGCATGTTCCCGATTGGATGAGGCTGTGGATCTAGATTGACTCCTTTCCTATCCAATAAGCTCAATATTCTGTCCCTCAGCACTCCACAAAAGGGCCTCCTTCCAGCTTGCTCCATTCAAGCAACAATCCAACCTTCTCTCATCTTCTTCTCATTTCTACAAAAAAATCAACACTTTACCCGGTTACCATTTTCAGTTCATAGCTGTGTTTTTATTTGGATCTGTTTCATCAAAGTAAAATATACATAGATCTAATATTTCATAGCTCATATCCTAGATCTTGCACATAAAAAAGGTATCATAAGCATCCCAGATCTAGTTGTAGGGAAATTGTCCTTTTTGCATGAATTTGAAAGAAAACTTGTAGATCACATGCATTAGATTTCCTTTCCCTGTTATAAATTTCAATATTATGCAATATCAGTGCATCTTAATTGGCTACACAAACAGCATGCCAAGATCCCAAGGAAATCTTGCTTTCCTTGGTTCCTTTTTCGTCGTTTTAGCTAGTTTAATTTCATTATTTTTTGAGATAAAGTAGGCTGACCCAAAGGTACTCTTAAAGTGATTTTGGGCAGTTGTTATTCTAACATTCTCTCTATCCTTTATCAGGTCTGGCAGAGAATAAAGGAAGCTGCTGTCTAAAGTGGCCTTTGGAGCGCTCAAATCCCCCAGGGGTCTCTCTTTTGTCACAAAATTCTTAAAATTTTTGTTTAACTATAAGATCTTGGTTTCAGCCTGTATAAGGACCAATAAAGTTCTGATTTATCAGTCATTTGATATTGTAACCACTGTAATAAAATCATTCTTTGATTAGGCTCTTTCGAGCCCATTCCCCATCCCCCCTGGGGGGATTCGCGTCGGTGCCATTTTCGTCATTTTCTGCTTATTCCTTTTTCACTAGAATTGATCTGATTTGCAGGGTAGTATACTTGATCTTTTTGTTAATTCCATACTCCATATATTACATTTCAAAGTAATCATAATACTTACCCCACGATTTTCTGAGTGACCCACAAGGGGAAAGAGATTCGTGGTAGGATTAACCAGAAAACTAGATTTGTGTAGTTGTTTTATTTTTCATCTTTTGTTTATCAGCAATTTAAAATTAACCCCTCCTTGATTCCCCAATTGATATCCACTTTGATCGAAAGAGGTTCTTGGAGGCTTTTTTCTTTTAAACAAGAACACTTAGTTAAAACTTATTAAAATTTACAAGACTCCAGTGTGTATGCTCTGCACTTGGCTACGGTTCATCCGATCATTAAAGATGTATCAAAAGCACTTGGGTGACTAGCATAATTAGGACTCACTCTCCCCAATTGACAAACCATCAGGTGAAAATCCAACACCTCGATCGAACCTCTACGGTGGAAAAATACCCAAAGGAAGCAGGAACTTACTGAAAAGTGACCTCGGGGCACCGATCTCTATCACACCCTAATGGGTGCATTATGAACAATAGCCCCAGAGACTCCATTTCAGCCCACATATTCCTTGGGGGTAGCCATAAAGGTTTTGTTTTGGACATACTCCAAGTACTCTCGGGTATATCTGGAGTCCCCCCTTAGCCTAATTTAATCAATTCATACTTCAATTTTGACTTAAAACATACCAAGATGAAATCGCAAAACATTCACTCCAAACACATGCAAGCACACTGATCTCTTTGATTTGAATCCATTATTAAGGAACTAGTCATTTTTGCTTCATATATATATTGTTTATCAACTTTGTGCTTTCGTGTGTTATTTTCGTATCTTGTCATCTTCAATTGTCTATAGTTAAATTATTCGAACTCCTACGTAACTGGTTGAGTTTAACATCACCACACTAAGTAATCATCTTTAGTAACTTAATAGGGTCTACCCCCCTTGGCTTCGTTAGGAGTTGAACCTAAACGGAGGAGTCAAGAACAAGGTGACAGCCTTGACTCGAGACTTGCCCCAAAGGACACACCGAGTGGCTTGAAGATTTCTGCCACGTGATCCAGGTGTGTGAAAAGGTGGCAACAGGGCCTCCAAAACATATCCCTGTAGGTGCGACGTAGATCCCTCTTGAAGCAGATACGGAACCAATTTTCCTCCAGGTACAACATAGATCCCTCTTAAAGAAGATACTGGTTCAACTGGAAACGAAACCAATTTGCCTCCAGGTACGACGTAGATCCCTCTTAAAGAAGATACTGGTTCAACCGGCAATGGAACCAATTTGTTGGCACTTAGGTCAGACCCAGGTTCTTATACTTTTATCTCTCACCAACAAACAGACCCACAGTGTTGGCCCTTTCGGCAACAACCTGCGAGCAGGTTGCAGTCTCACCCGAAACAGCTATGGGATGCCGACAGAATCAGGTTTCTATAGGAAAAAGAGGGATATTACTGTACCTTTAGTCTTAACAAGTAATATTTATGCAATACAGAGCTTTGACGTTCACTTAAATAGCTTCGCAATTAGATAAAGAGACAGTTTCCTGCTTAACCCTTAACTGGGAATTCACAGCGAAGTTAGTATGTAACAGTTATCTTACTTTAGCATTTACCTACTTATCAAATACATAAAAACATAACAGGAACAACATAAAAGAACCACCACAACACAAGATATACATGGTTCACCCCCAATGTAGGGGCTACATCCACAGAACTGCGTTTATATTCAACTCTTTACAAACACACAATTATGATCTGCGCACTCAGCTGCAAATCTTCTTAATCACCCAAAACTGCACACTTAGTTGTAGAACCTTTCTTACAAAACCCTCTATGCAGTCAGCTGCAGAGGTCGTCCACGCACACAGCTGGGACTTAACCTTCTTCAAACCCTTTACACACTCAACTACAGAGTTCGTCCATGCACACAGCTGGGACTTAACCTTAAACCCTAAAATAGATCTTAGCTTCTTCGCATCAAATTATCATCATAACATAGATCGTCAAAAACCTCATTGACTCCTTTAAATAAGTTCCTATTTATACAAGTGCCCTATTACAATACCATGGGCTTAAACCATGGGCTCTAACCATGGGTACTAACCATGGGTCATTTACAAAAAGAGGGGCTTCAACCCAACCCCGAAACCCCTAAGACTATTTTGGAGCGCAACTTCGCTTACAAGCTTCACACCAAAACCGCGAAGTTGCCAAAATTAAGGACCTTTAAGGTCGGAGCCCCAATAAATAGTGAATAACCAGGTGGAAGAACTAGCCACTCATTAGCATAATACAATGATAACTTTTCACATATGACTACATATATGGAGTATATATAGAATTCATGGATACATATCAGTACAATGGATATGAATATGCATAATAAACATAGGTCATAAGTGGTCATAGCAACATACAATACATAGTGGAGTATGGTCTCCATATTGAATGAAGACATCTGGTACATAACAAGGTACATTACTTACTGTCGCGATCAAGGAAGTAGCATATATGAAATTTCACCATAGTCTGAGGTCCTCTACAAAAATTGTTGATGGTACATGTCCCATCACATGAACAAAGGTGTTGAGGTCGAACATGATGAAACATCATGTGATTATCGGTCATTGATGTATACCATTAATATACATGAGACATCCCACTAATAATGAAAATAGGTGTCAAAGCACTGAGTGCATACAACAAGTGTGAATATATGTCTCGAGGTCGAACACTTGAAAAAATCCATCGGTCAAGGGACATTGATGTATTCCCAAATCTGTCAATGGTGAGAGAACCTACCACTGATGACTGCAAGTCTCAAGGCACTCAATGGATTCTAGATCCCAATTCCAAAATAAATGATTTGAATTCAATGGAATGGAATCCACTGGAAGGAGGGAATTAGGGCATCTCCAATCAACCAACACAAGGTATTCAACAAGGATGGATAATTTTGAAGAACTCGGACTAGCAAGATGTCCACGAACTAGTAGCCATGTGTGTCTCTAGTGCATACCAGATGCAAGTAGCATGTGAAAGAGACCCTTTTAATGTCAACCAGTGATGAAAAATACTAACAGAGGAAAGGAGGACACTCAGCATGGGCATCAAATGGAAAAAAAAAATCTAACTAGGGTATCCATGATTGGGGAATCTGTACCGCTTACATAATGACATTTTCAGTAGCAACGGAATGGTTTTGTGACATTAAGAAGTGGGTTCGTACCTATGGTTAATGTGGCATAGTTATGGGATAATGCATGATGAAAATGGTCCTATCATATGTGCCATTTCAATTTCATACCTTCCATGGGCATGAATGATCCAAAACTTGATGAAAGTGCACAAAACATGGACCCTACAAAATGATATTAGCCCAAAACAGTTCCAAATAGTTAGTAGAGATTCCAAACTATAGGAAAGGGGGTATTGTTTTTTAATAAATAGTAAAAAATCAACCATTTACCATACCATTTGGTTTTCTACCCCTTTGAGTGAATTTGGAGCTCATTGGACCCCTGAACTTCAAACACATATTTCGAGAGCTACAGGCCACAAAATTGGAAATCGTCGAGACCAAGTAACTCATAATATCATTCTCTATCAATCAAATGATTTTGTTTCAATTTTATGGTGAATTTTTAAGTTTTGGACCACCAAAAGTGGGTTTCTCGGCCCATGCGGGTGAGAGGTTATCAGGTCGAGTATAGGGCCTTGTATACATCAGAAAAGTGAATCCTTCTCACGTATATACACACATGTAATCATTGTGACATGAGTATGAGGATGTGGATATAATTTTTAAGGAAAAAAACCCACACAATCTTTTTTCCTTTACAGTATGGTTCTTTAGTGGAGAGAGAGAGAACATGAAGATGTTGATAGGGTCGTTCATGGTGATGTAAACGCCTGATAAGAACTACAAATATTTCTTCTGTATAAGTTTTGCAACCTTAGGAGGTTGAGGGCCCAACCAAGACTCTTATAAATGTTCGTGAACTATTCAGATCTAGACACAGAGGCATTCATGCTAAATGGGATGTCATTGACACTCAAGGTAGAAGATATCTACTTTATTACTGGACTATCATGACGAGGTGAGGTAGTAAACCTCAGGAATCGTGGAGTAAGTGGAGGACTAACCATCCATGAGTACATAGTTTTGTATTGTGTTCCTAACAATGAGATGGTGGGATCTCAAGTCCCCATTAATGCAATCCAGAGCCTCACTCTCAAGGTTATTATTCTAGTTCTGGCTAGAATAGCAGGGTCAGGATCACTACATCAGGCATCTATAGCCCTCATGTTCTACGTTATAGAATGCATGAAGACCACGTTTTATGATTGGAGTACTTCAATATTGAGTACCATGAAATATCAGTTGACATACTGTAAATTGGTTCATATCAAAAGCATCGGGCTTGCCATCATTTTTAGCACTTTCTTTTTTGAGAGGATATCAAGCCTTAGCCCTAAGGTTGAGGTCCCTCCTCATGTTCTATATGATCCATCCCAATATCACTGGACTGATGTGATGTAGAGGATAGGGGGAGGTAAAGAACCTTCTCCCTTCCTAGCCAACTTTTTCCACTGGTGGCGGTGATAGATCATCACTATAGAAGACTATCCCTATGTTGGGATTGATTTCTATGGATATCGAGACATGCCACTACCACCAGGGTCTGCATTCGGAGATATTAGTAAGATCCCATTTTTATTTTTGGATTATTTGATTTTTTTATTTTTTATATATAAGGAAATCAAAAACATGTTTTTGGTTGTATCAAGTACTAACATTAGGTTTTTTTTCATAGGCGTAGGTCCACGACGATCAGATGGTTTTCCATGAAATCAATGTACGGAACGAGGAGATGAGATGATCAATTTTTATTCTGAGAATAAAATATAGAACATGCATGGCAACATGGCCCATTTGACACACATGGTCCCCATGGTACAAGTCAGGGACTTTCCCTAGGATATGCAGAGGCATGTGGTTGGGGTACCCCGTTCATGGGTTACATTGTTCAGGAGTTTGGAAAATGTTGTAACATGTTACCATGATCATCATCCAATCTTGTAGGCATATATGCCAGGATATTCGTTTTGTATTGGGCATGTATATTTTGGTGGATTAAATCTCATTTTTGTACTATGACACCATATTTTTGGAACCCTTATTCAGAAATAAACAGTTATAGTGATCGTTTTGATAAATAAACATGTGTATGAATGCGAATGTTTTATGTAGATGCTTCTCTAATTATGTGAAAAAATCCAATTTAAAACGTAATTTGCATATGAATTGGAAACTTAATTATAATGTCTAGGTATATGAATATATTTAATGTACTCAAAGTACCTCTCCAACAATATTACCCTTAAGAATATTCTCAATAACATAAGGTCTCTATACAATATAGGCTATTCAATTCTGACACAACCAAATATGAATCCAGGCGAACCTCAATGGATCGAATACCATTTGAAATGGCATCACATAATAGCTCAATTTTGGCACTATAATCCACAACACTATTCAAGATGGTCTAAGGCATTCTCCTCCTGAAGACACTAGTTGACCCTCAGGTTCCTAGATAAACCAAGCAGCAAAGGCTAGATTCTAGGTATTTTTACTGGCACCATCATCAAATCCTAAATATATTGAAGACTCCATCGACATCTACTAAATAGTAGGAAGCATGTCAACAAATTGAGAACACCATAGGGAAACCAAAAACTATGTAATTGTATAATAATACACAAGGTACCAGCATGAGCTTAAGTTCAAGAATAGTATTTCTTAAGATAGATCCCATTTCTAGGCTCCTTCAAGGAATTCCCTTCGTAATCCTCTAATTAATAAGAAGCTTTTTCTAGTACATGTATCACAATGTAAGGCCCATGCCACATAGGGTTAAACTTACCTAGCTTGTTCATATAAAAGGACCAAGTCTCCTTCATTATAACGATGGGGATGAACATACTTATCATATTGGGCCTTGACATGATGCTTATTTAATTCTAATTCCACCAAAACATCCCAACATTGCTTATCTAGGTGCTCTAAGTGGACTAAACGTTCTTCTAAATCAGAGGTGTCATGTAAGAATTCTATGGCTAGTTTCAATGAAGGGATCTCACATTCAACTAGTAAAATTGAATCCACCCCATGAACCATCTTATATGGGGAAAACCTGATGGAAGTATTAACAACGTTATTGTAAGCCCACAAAGAAGGGTATAACATGATATGACAATTATACTTTCTTTTTCTGATGGTCTTTTGTAGAATGGAGTTAAGGCATTTGTTAACAGCTTTGACCTGGCCATTCACTTGCGGGTAATAAGAAGAATAATGTTCTTTCTTAAATTCAAATTTCAATTCTAGTTCTTCCATCATTTTATTTTGAAAGTGCCTGCAAACTCCTTCGGGATCCTAAACCAAGTGATAATGTGATTGAACACGAAGTGAGCAGTCGTCTCACCATCAGATTTGATCATAGGCATAGTCATTTCCCATTTCATGAAGTAATATACGACCATAATAATGTGATGGTTTCCCTTAGTAGACGCTGGGTTACAATCCATGAATTCCATCCCCCTCTTGGTGAAGGGACTGGTAATGCTAATCGGTTGTAACGGGGCAGGATGCAAGAGCATGTTCCACATGAACACCTGGAAAGGGTGACATTGCTTAACCGTATTAACTCAATTTTTAAAGATCAATGACCAATAATAACATGCTCTTAAATTTTTTGGAGTTGTAGAAATCCTAGATAAATGACCACCACATGCCCCACCATGGCAATCATTAAGCACAACCTCAACCTCTTCATGGGGCAAACAACGATGCAAAATGGAGTCTACCCCACTGCAATAGAAAGGGTCACTGATAATGAGATATTTCTTAGCATTATGACATAATCATTGATGCTCATCCATTGAGAGATGACAAGGAACCTTCAAAGTCTGAAGATAGGCTATAATGTTTCCATACTAAGGGTCTATAGATGAAATGAGAAATATGTGTTCATCGACAAACGACTCCTCGTGAATCGTATCCTCATCTATACTAGGAAGATCAAACATCAACTCCACAAATACTAATGACTTCTTCTATTTTTTTGAAACAAATTTGAGGTTGAATTCTTGCAAGATAACAATCAATTTATTATATCTCCCCTATCATTCACCTGGTCAAGATGAATTGAAATGGATTGATATGAGCTATAACCATAGTCTAGCGAAGTAAGATATAGTGTCCTAATCATTGGACTTCATGAATTGTTACTAAGGATAACTTCTCAATGTGAGTATATCATAGTTATGCATCGATCAAATTCCATCTAAGATAATAAATAACAACATCCTCTTTAACCAAAATTGTACCAATCGTCTCTTGAGACGTGACGACGTATGACAATAAATACATACTATAGTCAGGTAGTATAAGTATGGGGAGCGATGCCAAGGATTTCTTAATGGAATCAAAGGACTCCCGAGCTCGTTCTTCCCATAAGAATGGAGTATCCTTCTTCAATAAGAGCATAAAACCCTTGGTCAAATTGGCATAATTTACGACAAATTGAAGCAACAATTTAGCCATTCCTTCGAGACTATCAAGGTGTCTAATTATGTGTGGGGGATACAATTTAAGTATTGCCTCAACCTTTAATGGATAGACCCTAACCGCCTCCATAGATACGATGAATCCAAATAAACATCTAACCCTAACACAAAAGATGCACTTTTGAGGATTCAACTGAATTTGATAACGACAACATATTTCAAAGAACAAATAGAGATGTGTCAGTTGATCCACTCTCAAAAGAGAGTGAGAAACTAGGTCACGTAGATACACTTCAATAATATGCCTAGGGTCGTGAAAGGAGAAGGTCATTTCCCACTAAAATGTAGCTCCAACATTTTTTAGGCTGAAAGGCATTTTCCGGTATGAAAAAGTACCCCAAGGACATATAAATGTAGTCTTATGTAGATCCTTGAGTTTAATCTAGATTTGATTGTATCATGAAAATCCGTCCATAAATTAAAAGACTTCGCTTCCCACACATTCGTTGAAAATATGATCAATGAATGGCATGGGGAAGTTGTCTTTAGGACAAGCCTTATTCAGATCTCTAAAATTAGTACATAATTGGATGGTCTCTTGCTTCTTATCGATAGGAACAGGATTGGATAGGAATTTGGTTAAGGGAACCAGATAGATGAATCCATCTTTAAGAAACTTCTCTATTTCATCCTTAATGGAAGACACTTTCCATGGATTCACAACATGTAAGCGTTGTCAAACATTTTTAGCATTTGGATAGTTTTTGAATTCATGTTCAACAATGTGAGGATCAATTATTGGAATTTCATCGTACGAACAAGCAAATATATAGTGAAATTACTTATAGATCTTAGTGTAAATTTTAATTACCTCAGGTGAGAAATCAACACCAATGTAAGCATTCACAATTTTACCAAAAATCCGAGAAATGTTGATCGAAATAGTTAGTGATATGGTTTCCATGTCCCTTTTGTCATATATACCATGAGTGGCTAATGGGAGCACATGATGACTAACATTCTTGCTTAAGGTCATCCAAAAGTTACCACACTCAATCCTTTCGAGCTCCAGGAGGAAGTAGTATCAATGATGCATATCCTCCCAAGGTTGTTTCAGACCAGTCATGTACTCGATAATAGCTTTAGCTGAAGGAAAGGTGTCATTGAGGCAATCATGTGAGCATGTCGATTCAACCTACTAAGAATGCAGCACAAAGAGATATTCCTCTTCTTTCTATGAAGGGGAAGGATTAGTGTCTACAATAAGGTCAATTACAGCTTGTTAAGTATCCTATGTTGTAGACAATGACATTTCTACACCAGTGGTTGTATTATCTTCATCCAAATTGACCGGAGAAGGAAGAGTCCACGGGTCACTCAAATATGATGCACAAAATGAGACCTTAATCACAGGTAATGAAACACCACCTGGAATAGAATCAATAGATAAAATTGGTGTTGAAATATTAAAAGTTCCCAATAATGAAGGATACATTTCGATGCCAACATTCTCAGTTTCTGGCTGAGAATTATCAATAGCCAGGATAATGGGAACCGAAAATGATAAGGAAATAGAATTATCAAATGACAATTAATCGATTGTCATAATTTTATCTTCATAAGGACAACACACAACATGAAATACCGATAATAAGAACACTTTCATGGCATAAATCTAGTTCCATATTAGTAAAATATTATAGGAGAGGGTGACATCAACCACCTCAACTTTGATCGGCACAGTCTTCCCCCAAACTGGACCTGAACGGAGGGAATAATACCATGAAGTATAAAAGAACGTCCATTAAAGGTTGTCATCGTATTCATGAATTTAGATGACATGGGAGAGGCAAGGTATTTCCAAAAAACCAAATATATCACAGAGGTCGTACAGCCTTCATAAAAAACTATACATTTAATGGTGTTATTCAAACACTCCACATGGACTTGAAAATCACACGGTAAGGCAAGCAAGGCTAAGCCTCATGAGTCTCGAATCTAACAAAAGTAGAGCCACTTGGGTCATCTACTCCTAAATATTCCAATAACGCCTTCCTCTATGAGGGAAAAGTCTGAAGTACTTCTAAATCCAACATCACACAAGGAGTTTGGCCCAAATCCTTAGTGATAGAATAGTTTTGGGAGTCACAAGAATTGGGATTGTGATAGAATTATTTAAGACCCCTTTTGGTACGTGTGGTATATCGCCAAGCTTGTCAATGTGCAAGGGAATCTCTGGAGGTGGAGGCTCTTTACCGATGTTGGGTTGCGACGAACCATGATCTCATGAAAGGGTCGCAACATGAGTAACTAACATCATATTGATACAACCATGACTACCTTTTATGTCTAGCGGGTTTTGACTCCTTCTAGAACTAATTTCGGTGGTAGAGGTCCTTGAAGCCATGTTTTGATTGTGAAGAAGGGGATCGATCAACACGGTTGGTCTCTACGCAATAAACTTTGAGGCATCCTCAATTTGAGGAAATAAGTATGTAATATGGTCTCCTCCATAAAGCTTACAAGGTAATTTGACCTTCCATTTAGATTTATTGTCCCCCCATAATTATCATCATTCTTTTCATTGTTAAGATTATCCATTTTATCACCACTATTCTTAATATTTCTCCACTTATTTCTATTTTGTCTAGTTTGTTGGTTACCCTTCTGGTTCGACGATTGCACAGAAAGTACATATGTCAATTGGCTGGGTATGGATGAGGCCATAACTTGTCTGTCCATAGATTGGTTAATAGAAAAAATATTCATTTGATTCGTAACCTAGTCCACAACATTCTTACTTATGGAGAAAACAATTCCATCTACATGTGGCCCTGGTTTGAAATTGGGATCATGGTTTCACTGAGGAGCATCAAGGATGATATCGTAAAGGATCCCAGACTTAGCATAAATTAGGTCTAACTATTGAGATCTAAAGATAGCATGTTCCTTGATATTCACTTCAAACATTGAAACATCTTTGACGATAGAAGGTATTAAATACTTAATGAACCATTTCAGTAAGAATTCTAGTGGAGTGTTGGCCTTAATTAATCACTTTATTCTACGCCACTCTTGAATGTGGTCAGAAATATGGGTGGCATTTTCCTACCAAAAATTCAATGAGAGTTCAGTACCAGCATCATAGTTAACCGACAACTGAAATTGATTGAGGAAGACCAAGGTTAAGTCAATAAAGGACCGATACATGCCCCCAGGAAACTCTAGATACCATTTCATAGTAGAACCTGTGAGGGTGCGTTGAAATAGTTGTAGTCAAATGGAATCATTATTCAGAGAATTCGAAGAGAACCATAGATGAAAAGTAGTCACATGATCACTAGGTTCCTCTCCATTCTTACCCTCAAACTTTGAAACTAAGAAGGAATATTAGCGGGAACTGGGGGCCATGTCGGATCATGACACATCAGGTCGTTTGTGAGTTTGGATAGGTTAGGAAAGTTCAACGTGGCTAAAAATGGGAGTCTAGGATGTGCCATTTGATTCCATGGTCCCTATAAATATTGGTTCATATAGGGTTGATTCTGGTAAAGGCCATGATCTTGACCAGTAGGATAGTAGCCTCCTCCCATATGGCCCATATAAGGATGCATGTGTATTTGGTAGTGGGTTTTTCCTTGAGAAGGAGGAACCATATAACCGTAGTTATTTTATTAGTATATTGGACGACCCCCTGACACCTGGGTAAGTATATAATATCCAGACACAGTTGCACCAGATGAAGAGAGAACAACACAACTGAATGAATCATACTTTCCCAAGGTCCCATCTAGGATATAGGGATGATTTGTCATGATAAATGCAATCGACAGAATAGGTGTAGTGAACGATGGAATAAAAGAAGAAATGTAATCTGTAGACCCAATGTTCATGTATTCACCACCTCCCTCGCTAGAATGAACACTAGTGTGATGATCAGATGAAGGAGGTCATCATCCCCCAACAAATGTAGTACGGAGGAATATGACCACTTTCGAACTAATGTGCAATACAAGGAGATGGTGTGCCCCCCAATACAACACTAGGATCTACATTAGTACCTTAGGTGGATGATGGAATACTAGTGGTGATATTTTCATGTTGAATGTCAAAGGACCTGAACTAACAGGAAATGAGTGTGTCTCAATACTCAACCTTCCTGAGACAAAGTTTGGGTTAAAGGTTGTAAAGTCTGAAAATTTTGGTCATACCATGTGTTAAGGACCAGCCCCACGAGGGTCGCTATAAAATGAAGTCCCAGGAATCCATTTAGTAGATGAAGGAGGCACCTCAAGGGATCATCCCCCCAATCTGGATGATGGGGATAGAGGGAACTTCATGGTTTCGGAAATAGTACTCATGGAAAGAAAATATAGGGACCTCAATGGAAAACAGGACAACTATAATGTCTAGACCTCTTATAAAGAGGATGTGAAGGGTCACAAGATGGTAATCCTACTAAATGAAAAAAATGACAGAGTGACATAACTCGATCCACAATGACTCCACAAATAAAGAGACTCAAGTAATTGTGATCCCTAAATCCAACTAGAAAACATAGATCACACTGCTAAGTAACCTAGGACAAATGTAAATGAGCCAAGAGCAAGGACAAGTGAGCTTCTGAACGTAGAAGGCATGTCTCTCCTAGAAGAGGCTTAAGACTCACATACACTACAAGCGAAGGAGTGTAACCAATTATAGTGTCCCTGTTGGAGGAGAAAGTTGGTATGCCGACTTGAACAATAGCTGGCTTAGTCAATTGACAGACTAAGTTGGTCAACCAACTAACTAGAGATTAGGTCGGCCACCTAAAGTTGTGTCAGTTCACCGAACCGACAGGTAGTTATTTTGTAACTATTTTGTAATCATATATATTAGGCTATTGAGCCAGATGAGAACTGGGTTCAGTTCTCTGTATTGTATGAACCCTCTCACGCTAATATAATATGTTATTCTATCTACTTCTTCTTGTCTCTTGTCTTTGTTATGTATGTATGTTTTAGTATGTATTATTGGTAACCTTATGTGATTTATGAGATTACAACATTGGTTCCATGGTCGGTAGTACATGTCTGAGATGTATACAAGAAGATGATATCAGAACAGGAGATTAAGGACTGGTGGGAGCATAAACTAGCAAATTATTTACAAAACTATGCATGAAGAAACAGATTGACGACCGCACAAGCAAAAGAAAGATTCTTTACAGAGATGCATGAGAAGTTTGTAGAATCCGTGCCCCAACTTCTAAAGAAACTCCTGAATGAAAAAGCCGGAAGGGACTAAAGATCAACTGTTACTAGAAAAACGGATTCACGGGGGAAGAACAAACTTGTCGGAGTGGTTCGAAAAAATCGCCGACAAATTCTACGAGGAGTAAGCAGTAGAAGACAAAACTTCAGTGGAAACCATCAAGAAGAATTCTACATAGACCTCATCGAGCAATTCTTGTGTTCCTTACCGACCTTGCTGTTTAAATTCCTGATTGAGAAGGGAGTAGGTCATGTTGTCAAACCTCGTCCATCACTTCTTGAACCACCATTAAACCCTAACTGGGCGGAAAAGCAAAAGAGGTGGGAAAAATTCATTGTAGAAAGGGAGTGGGAATACTTCCTAAGTAAGTAGACAGAACTATCTAGGATTTCTAAAGCGTCGGGTAGGCTATTGTGGGGTAGTTGGTCATATGTTGGAATAAAGTGGAGTGGATTCTAGTCGACTAAAGGAAATACCAATCACCAGTAATGAGAAGTCAACCTAAAAAGGAAATCGAGAAGACAGTGTCACACAAAGGTATGATGTACTTCCATAAAATAGAAAGGGAGAGGAGGCTACAAAGTAGGGAAGAAAGAAGAGAAAGATCCTTAGGGCTACAGAGAGGAATAAGTACTAGGGTGACTGACCGAAAGAGATCCGCTAGAGTCAGGTCATGACCGATGAGAAGAAGGCGTGGAAGAAGAGGTGCCCCCTATGGAAGAAGAATTGTGGATAGAGTAGCGAGAATCTCTCCAATTAGAAGTTCCTCAAGAAGTAAAACCTTTGATAGATCTGCATACCCGGATACAAGCTATTGTCGAAGAGGACCTTAGACTAGGAGCTGGTGACTTTGGTATCTGGAGTCGACTAGATGATGAGACATACACTGGTAGACATCTCATTATCCGTCGACTAGAAGAAGGAAATTGGGTTACGCTTCAAGTGGTACCCTCCAACCAAAGTATCCACTTACTTTTACCAACACATGAAGGAGCACCCCCCTGCCAAATACAGCTTTGGAAGACAAAACATTCAAAGCTGTGGACAAATAATTGCAGTTGGACATCAATAGACAAAGTCAACACTAACCGACTTCTGGTCGAAGAAGAGACGTCAAAGACAACTGACGGGAATGAGAGTTCTGTCGACGATAGTTCTGCAAAGAGGACTAAGCAAATAACCCCACCGCCCACACCACCACATCCACCACTGAAACCTCCTGAAGAAAGCAGTGATAGTGACTCTGACATGGGTCACGGGTCAGCACACATTCCTCTATATGAGGGTGATGAGGACCCCAGACAACATTGGTTCATCTGTGAGCCGACTTGGGAGGATAACCAAGTTACGGATGAAGATAGGCAGATGGCGCAGTTCGCTGGTGCCTTGAGGAAAAGGGCATTAACTTGGTACATGACCTTTTCTGAAAGAACCCCCCGAGAAACCAAAGCCGAGATCAAAGTGCAATTTCTATGATTTTTCAAAACTCCAGATGCAAAACATCTGGTAGCAAATAAACTAAAAACGACACCGCAGAATCTAGGAGAAACTATTTGCGATTATGATAAACGATGGAAATACCTTCTTAGCCAATTGGACTATGTTATTGATGAACAATTATTAATCCACTGGTTTCTTGCAGGTTTATCACAAAAAAATCACTAACACATAAGTCTGGAGACATTCAAGAGTTACAAAGACACGCTTACAAAATCTGTACAAGTAGAAATGGATGAGGACATACCAACATACTCCACCGATCATAGACTAGAAGAACAACTTGATAGCGTACATAAGTCATTAAAAGAATTAAACCTCAAAAGTCAGGATATCTGGTGCATGAAGTGCTCGACGGATATACATTCCAAAGACACCTGTCGACAGGAAATCAACCAACATGACATTTGATTCGTGCAGACTAAACGTTTTTGTGACATTTGCTAAGAGCATGGAGACCACTTGACAAAAGATTGCATGTTCAACATGAAGAATGTTAAGGAATCTTGGTGTGCAATCTGCGAAACTAAAAATCATAACATGGCCGACTACCATTTGAACCTCAAAAACTGACAAAATTATCATGCAGTCTATCAGACTGTTGGGCAATAGGGCAGACCCGGGTTTAATCCTTTTATGTCGCACCAACAAAAGACCCACTGTGTTGGCCCTTTCGGCAACAACCTGTGCACAGGTTGCAGTCTCACCCGAAACAGCAATGGGGTGCTGCAGAATCAGGTTTCTACAAGCAGAGAGGGATATTACTGTACCTTAGCCTTTACTAGCTTATTAATCAATAATTACACAGCTGTGTCATTCACTTTTATACAACTTCGCAGATAGATAAACAACCGTGACTTGCTTAACCCACTACAGGGAATTCACAGCGAAGCTTGTTATTAGCAGTGATCTAAGTTATCAAATGTATACAGTTATTAATGCATAAAAGACAACAGAAATAGAAACAACACAAGAAACCACAACACCAAATATAACGTGGTTCACCCCCAGTGTAGGGGCTATGTCCACAAACTGTGTTTTATTCAACTTGCTACAAAACCACAGTTTGATCTGCACACTCAACTGCATATCCCTTCAATCCTTAACAACCGCGCACACAGCAATAGGCCTCTGCGCACACAGCTACAGATCTTTTCTCAATCTTCTTACAAAAACCCTCTATGCACACAGCTGCAGAGGTCATCCACGCACACAGCTGGGACTTAACCTTTCCTTACAAAATCAGCCTTAACTTCACCTTAATCTTTCTTACATCATAAAACCTAACCTTTCTTATTTACACAAGTGCCTATTTATAACGCACTATTTACAAAACCATGGCTTCAAACCATGGGCACCCAAAAACCCTAAACCCTGGATTTAAACCATGGGTTTATTACAAAAAGGGGTTTTGACTTACCCCGACACCCCTAAGACTATTTTGACCCGTAACTCCACTTACAAACAACCGCAGAGTTTCCAAAACTAATAGTCCTTAGGGTACGCGTCCCAACAAGCCCCTAAGACTCAATAGTGGCCCGTCCCGGGACACTCTGCGAGGACTCTGGTGGGAGAATCTTCTGCGCGAGAGTTTGGAAGTGACCGGTGAGGTTGTGTAGTATATCATCAGTGGATTTCTCCTTTTCTACCAATTCCTGTAATACCGAGGATGTTTCAGTGTCAGCCCGTTCCTGCGCAAAAGTGTCATAGGTCTTCAAAAGCTTGAGCTGGCTCTCTGCAGTATTGCTCAACTCTAATGATTCATCAACCAGGGGCTGTAACGCATTCTCCAGCAGCGTTACCTTCATCCTGTAGGACTCGATTTCTTGCTGAAGTTCCTTGCTGCGCTTCACTTTAGCCATCTTCTACATAGGTGGCAGCATCTTGATTTCTACTCTGACTGCATCTAATTCATCCTGGCGCAACTTGATGGTTTCCTGGATCTTACCTATATCTGGATGGTCCTGTAGGTTCGCCCATGCTTCTATGCTGTCTTCCATCAGTTTTGCGACGCTGGCCACATTATCTGATATTTTTGCTGCTGAAGCCTTGATGTCCTGATGGCGCTGTTCTCGGACCTCTGGTGGAGTCTCGGGAGGGATGCACAGTTGAAGTTCTGCGATCTGATGCTGGTGTTCTGTCTTCATCCTTTCAATCTCACTGCGAGACTGCTGGGCATAGTCTCTCAGCTTAACGATTCTCTGCTCTAGTTCCTCTGTTTCCTGTATGTCGGAGTCAGAAAGACTCCGATATGCTTCGTCCAGTGCTCGCATCAGCGTAGTTGTTTTATGTTCAGCCGCTTTCTTCTGTTGTGCTACTTCTTCTAGGCATGCTGCAAAGGTTTTGTTTTGTTTGATGGTGTCTTCCAATTGGAGTTGGGACAATTGGTCTTGTGCATGGATCTCCTTTGTAATAGCGAGCTGGCAGAGGTGCAATTCTGACATGGACATCTTTGTATAATCGAGCCCTACGGTCATACTCATCTGGGGCCGGGAATCTGTATCGGGCAGTACCGGAGTTGCGCTTGATACCTGTCCTTGGTGATCTCTAGGTGGCCATTTCCTAATATCCTGCTGCGTGGGTGCTGTAGTGCTACTTGTCACAGTACTGTGTGCTGCTTTTGCGGCTAACTCTTTTAGCTCCGAAACCCTGTTTGCTATACCTGAGAGCCCAGCAAGATGCAGTTCCACAAACTCTGACCATTTTTTAGTAAGCGCTCTTGTGGAATGTTCTAGAGCTTGCTCCAGCGCATCCAGCATTATAGTGGTTTCTTCTTCAATATATTTGTCCTTCGATGCTTTTGACTTTTTGCAGGACTGTGGCTTGGTTACCTCTGCTACTTATGGTGACTTACGCTTCGTTGCTGGGTTAGGATCTGATATGGTCTTGATCGACTCCTCATCCTGTCCATCCTGTCCATCGTCTCCACCCTGGCCGTCATCATCCATCTGCGAATCACTTAGGTCTTCGCTATCTTCCAATGGGCTTTGCTGCTGTGCCTGACTGATACCTGCGCCAATATTGGTAGCTGGAGGAACTGGAATAGAGGGTTTTTTTCCTATATCTTTCAGCCAGTCAGTTGGCCAGTGCTGAATTATACCCCTGATATCTGTTTCGGTGACTACATATGGTAATTTAAAGCATTGTCATTGTGGATCTGCACGGGCTTGAATGAAAACATGATGCATATCAGCACTAAAGTGCACGTGCCCTCGTATTTAGAGAACACCTCATTGGTAAGCCATGGTGTTTGTATAATCTCATAGTGGATACTCATGGCATAAAAGACAAACACAGTGTTCGTCATCTGCTGAGAAACCTTATCTGAGGATAGCCATAGGGAGGCGTACCTCGCTACCCCTGGCATGCCTGGGTTTAACTCTACAAACTGGGCTTCAGTGGGTTCTTTCCACCCAACTAATGCAATAAGTATTAACAGCCAGGAATAATGAAAAGGTCTACCTTTTTCCTGTGCATCGCGGGCATCCTCCAGGAACTCCTTCGCAAGATATGCGGCCCAATTATAAGTATACCTCTCAGCGCAGTTCATAGCAATCCGGATAACCGGAGCAGGTACTTCAGTTGGCCTGCATTTCCATATGAGTTTGCAGGCTAAGAGTTCAGCTGCAAAGCGAATGGGCTGTTCCTGAATTGCGGAAGTGTAATATCCCCGTTTCCCCTTTATCAGGCCAAACCACTCTTTCATAGTTTGCGCGAGCTTTGTATCGTCATGTTTGGACGGAAATTCAGTTCCCGGATCAGGTCCTGCCATTGGCAAACCTGTGATCTTATGGATGAGCGCAGCGTCAATAGGAATTTGCTGGTCCCCTATCCATAAATATCCATCATGCACTAATGCTAGCAACTGTTTGGTCACTACGGTCAGATGTATGCCGCGACCGAAATGGGGAATATCAAGCATCTTGAGTAGGCCAGCTTTGTCCAGGCCTGCAGCCCATGGTTGCACTTCTAGTAGTGTGACCTTATGATCTGGGTACTTGACGCGATGCAAGTATTCTGCTGGTTCAAACTGTGGAAACTTGCCATGGTCATTTGTGGCATGATCACTGTACTTCAGCCGATCGATCTTCCCTGTCATGCTTCCGATCAGCTGAACTCCTTGTGGCAGCAAGGGTGTGGTTAACGTGAACTGCTTTGTTCGATGGGGTAACGTGGCACCTGGGCGAACAGGTTGTAGATATGGTAGCCGTGGTGGTGCAATATTCTCCCTACCCCCAGCCAGGACCTATGCTGAACCGGTGGGATCCATAGGATGATCTGCTGGTGTTTTCCCTGTTTGCCTCTGCCGGTCTTGGTTTCGCTTGGAGCGAACTTCAGTTCTGATCTTTTTCCAGGAAGACCATGTTTGCATTGGTTGTGTTGGTGCTGGGGGAGCTTCTTCATAGGGAGAAAGGGTAGGCGGTCGATTAGAGCAGCTTATCAGACCCTCTTGCTCGAATTCTCTGACCAAATCGTCAATCTCTCATTCTGTTGTCATGGGTTCACTCGTAAATCTTGAAGAAATGCATAATGCAATTTTCCCTAACTTAGGCATATTCTTATACACGCCATCAATCAAATCGGGCAGGACGGTGCATTGAAGGCACCAAATATGACGAAAATCTTGTCCAAGTGGAGCTCCATTTCTGATACTGGCCTTAGTATAGGCATTTAAGGTAATTAAAACACTACCGCCGCCAAATTGGCTGCTTCCCAACGGTCGGATTTTAAGCCTCGCTGTGTTTGTGGGCTTCGACAGAATCCGGGTATGAGCTTCGTGACAACCAGCATCCTCGGCACAGTATTTCCCTTCGACCCATCCTGGGAATGCCGGCAACAGGACTGTTAGGTTTGATGGGCTGGCTTCTTGGTTCTGCCCCTTGGTTTGGTATTCAATTCCATGTCGAAGCGCAGCCTCCATATACCATTTTTGTGCAAGAGGTTCCAAGGTGTGTATGAACTTATGCACCCACTCTTCGCGAGGGATGGTGTCCCATGCTGCATAACTATTCCTCAAATGTTTCTGAGGGCTATTCTGCCCAATGAACTTACGTCGCACTGCTTGGACTTGGGTTATGAAGCTGAGGCGCAAAAATTGCTGGCTGGCTTCCCAACTGGGAGTAGTCTTGTTCTTATCAGTCTACCCTGCTGCTGTAGCTCCTAATGCGATCTTCAGGGTCTGCATTCTCTGTGACTGAGGTGCTTGTACAATAAAATATCCATGGTCGGTCAACCCAACATAGGTAGGCAACTCTCTGGGCTGCGCACTAAGGTATCTAAGAGACTTGGTGAGTTGCGCGCACCTATGGCCATGTAGCTCGTACAGTCGATTCTGCCAATTCTCTAGACCATCGTCTGAATAAGACATGCAGGAGCTATCACATTGCCAATCTAGTACATCGTTGGCATCAGGCTTGACATAATCGGATTCCTGGGCTGTAATGTTGTAGATGTGGTCTAGAGTATCCTGCTCCCCTTCGTCTCTGATTGGTTCTGTATATCTTTCTCCTTGGGATGGGTCGAGGGCTATGATAACTCGCAGACCATTTCCTTCGAAGGTCGTCTGTCTCCTCTTAAGGTTGATGATTGCAGCATTTTCCATGGCCCACTCGATTCCCAACAAGGCTGGATAAGGGTTGCTGTCATCAATGATCTCGATAACTTCAAAATATGCTAGAGTGCTTACCCCATCAAGATCTATGGGATCACTAAGAAGTCTCCCTAGGGGCACAATCTTTTGCTGGTTAGCTAATCTCAATTGTATAGGTGACCAATCCAGGGAAGTTTTTCCCATTTGTCCCCAATTCTGCTTGGGTAGGACATTAACTTCTGATCCAAGATCCAAAATGACATTAGTCATATCATATTCCCCTATCTCAACATTCAATCTCATTTCCCTCCCCGTTCGTCGGACACGACTAACAGTTTTCTCTTGATCAACTCCTCTCTGAGGGTCTGTGACAGCAAGAACTTTTTGCAGCTCTTTTAAATCATTCTGATTCCTCAAGAGTTTCATACAACTTTGTAAAAAGGAGGAGAGTGTACTTACTTTATCCGACGAAGCATCTTGCGGCTGCGAGGCCTGCTGAGGTTGCTGCGCAGGTACTGCGGGTGTGCGAGGGTCAACAATATCACACGGAGCCGCCTTGACTAGTGCTTGGTCTTGCTCAGTATTAAGTGTTGGGACTTGCGCGGAGGCCTTAGGCATGCACACCTCGACAGGTTGTTTCTGCGAATCCTGAATTTGCGTCCTGGCACCACTCTGGGTGACTACATTGATGGCTGCAGTCAGTCTCTGCTCAACTGAAATCAACTGAATAGTCTGGGTAGGGCCACTGTTGTTTTCCTGAATCTTTGCTATGAGCTGGGGACACTGTTCAATCACGTGGTCAACTGCGCGGCAATATCGACAGGTTGTGGTGGGGTTCCGACAGTCACGAGCCAAATGGCCAGCTTGGTTACAATTGTAACACACCACCTGGCCTCAACCTCTCCCGGGAATACCACCATGGCCACGACCTCCAAAGGCACCTCTTCAAGAGGCAACGCCGCGGTAACCATAGCCATCATTATTCTGGACTTCATTTTGCACTCGGTAGACGTCAGAGATGCGCTCTCGCATGAGGTCATAGCTACGACACTCTTCTTCATTATGCCCTACTGACTTACAGAACTTGCAGTAGGGGTTCTTGGGAACTTGAACATATCGCTGAAGAAGATGGCAGTTTTCAGGGCGATGTTGGCCAGTGGTTCGACAAATCTCACAATATAGAACACCGGGATTGAATTGGTGGGGCGCACCCGTATTTAAGTAGGGTCGGACCCCAGGGAACCGGTCTCTATCGTGACCTTCTATCCAGCAATGCATACACCAGACCTCCTCTCGACTAGTTTTAGCCTTCTTCATATCGCGGAGCTTCAGGGCCATGGCTGCTAGCTGCGCTTGGATTTGAGCAAGACCGGAATCATCTCTGAAGAGGGCGGTTTCTAGCTTCATTGCAATTTCCAGAGCTTCTTGCTGGTCAGCAATCTTCTGTTGCATGAGCGGAGTTCGGATATGGGGTAATAATGCTGCAATAAACCATTCCTTATGCTGCGCAAGACTAATGGTAAAGATGACTTGGTCTAGTAGAACTTTGAATCTCTGGTCAAAGTCCCACACGGATTCACCGCGCCACTGTTGAATCTCTTTGAGCTCAGTGATGCTCTACGATTCTGATTTAGGCTTCTTAAATTCTTTGGTGAGGGATGCCTTAATCTCATCTAAAGTAGGGTTCTGAGTACTGGAGAATTTCATGAACCAGGTCAAAGCCCGGTCCCAGAAAGAAGTAATGAGCTGCGCGGTTCGCACATCCCAGTCTGTAATATTCTTCGCGTTCCATACTGCTTCACATAAAAACCAGAACTCTTTGGGGTCTTCGGATCCCATGCCTTTGAATATGGGCAACTTAATATCATCAGCTAGGTGGGCCATGGAGGTTCTGGGAGGGTTGGGAGGGGGACAGGATGTCGAGGGAGGGGGATTTACAAAGGCAGATTGACCTGTGGCCAAAATACTCGGACTTGGTTGACTGTCAGACTACGACGGAATTTCAGGGGTAACAGGGCTTCGCTGCGGGGTGACAGGGGGGTTTCCAAGCGAAGGGATTTCCTCAGAGCCTGACTCTTCATAATTTACAGGGGAAGACGCAGTAGCCTGACCTAAGGAATAGGAGTCAAAATATCTTTTGTATCTATTTCCACTTCGCAGCAAACCACTTTGCTCGTCGAAGG
Organism: Pseudotsuga menziesii; assembly: GCA_001517045.1. Taxonomy (NCBI): domain Eukaryota; kingdom Viridiplantae; phylum Streptophyta; class Pinopsida; order Pinales; family Pinaceae; genus Pseudotsuga; species Pseudotsuga menziesii. The sequence goes on along the minus strand of LPNX010174323.1, from coordinate 550,707 downwards.
TATTATCACTTGCAAACATATGTTAGTACTACGAAGCTAGCAGTCTGATTCAAACCACAATATACCCTTTTCAGCCAAGAGTATTTTAATCCGCAAGCTTATTGAATTTAAAAACTTACCACGAGGACCTTTGAAGAACTGTCATTCAGCTTCGCTGAAGGAGTTACTTGTGTTAATGGCAAACTCCGTTACGAAATCTTCCAATGTGCGTGTCGTCCAGAAATCAACAGCACGGGATACCTCGTTGTTCACGTGTTGCACAAGATTGACCCTTGTGGGGGTCCACGTGGGAACCCGTCGAGCTTGGCAGTTCGTCCTTCTTTCTGTTAACCTAGACAACCACTGGTGCAACTCTATGTGGATACTACTAAAAAAAAATTCATAAGCATCACAAAAAACATACCTTTGTAAAAAGTCACGTGTGCTACAACGCGAATTTGTGTTCTCTTGTTGCGCGAATTGCAGATAAGTCTCCGCAAACCAATCACCGATTTCTGTCACAGAGGACCTCCAGAACATAGCCCTCGAGGTACGACGTAAACCCCTCTTGAGCAGATACTGAGTTCAACCTCCAACGGAACCAATTTGTTGGGCAATAGGGCAGACCCGGGTTTAATCCTTTTATGTCGCACCAACAAAAGACCCACTGTGTTGGCCCTTTCGGCAACAACCTACGCACAGGTTGCAGTCTCACCCCAAACAGCAATGGGGTGCCGCAGAATTAGGTTTCTGCAAGCAGAGAGGGATATTACTGTACCTTAGCCTTTACTAACTTATTGATCAATAATTACACAGCTGTGTCATTCATTTTTATACAACTTCGTAGATAGATAAACAACTGTGACTTGCTTAACCCACTACAGGGAATTCACAGCGAAGCTTGTTATTAGCAGTGATCTAAGTTATCAAATGTATAAAGTTATTAATGCATAAAAGACAACAGAAATAGAAACAAAACAAGAAACCACAACACCAAATATAACGTGGTTCACCCCTAGTGTAGGGGCTACGTCCACAAACTGTGTTTTATTCAACTTGCTACAAAACCACAGTTTGATCTGCGCACTCAGCTGCAGATCCCTTCAGTCCTTAATAGCCGCGCACACAGCAGCAGGCCTCTGCGCACATAGTTGCATATCTTTTCTCAATCTTCTTACAAAAACCCTCTGCGCACACAGCTGCAGAGGTCGTCCACGCACACAGCTGGGACTTAACCTTTCCTTACAAAATCAGCCTTAACTTCGCCTTAATCTTTCTTACATCATAAAACCTAACCTTTCTTATTTACACAAGTGCCTATTTATAACGCACTATTTACAAAACCATGGCTTCAAACCATGGGCACCCAAAAACCCTAAACCCTGGATTTAAACCATGGGTTTATTACAAAAAGGGGTTTTAACTTACCCCGACACCCCTAAGACTATTTTGACCCGTAACTCCGCTTACAAACAACCACGGAGTTACCAAAACTAATAGTCCTTAGGGTACGCGTCCCAACACAGACCAATGCAGTTGCACAAATTAATAAGAAAAACAACACGCCGAACGATCAGAACAATCAAAGATACGACGGTCGAAGATACGAATGTCGGTATGAAAATCGACGTGGAGGCTATGGAGGTCGAGGTCAATTCTCTGGGAATCGAGACAATCAACCACATCGACCCATCCAATGTTTTACCTATTATAAGGAGGGACATCGACATGTAGACTGTCCATACAAGGACAGAACTGACCTCAAATTTTGTACTCATTGCGGAGTAGGGAATCACTCATTAGAGGATTTCCCTACCATGCTGGAAAAAATAAATAAAAAGAAAAATATTAATGTCTTGTTGTGTGTGCAAAAAAATGATGTAATAAATACAAAGAATTTGCATATCGTAACCCGACAAGGGACAAAAACAGGGAGCAATAACCCACGAATCAGCAAAAGAAAAGAAAAGAATGTCTACCCTGATCCAGTTAAAGAAAAACAAATATATAAAGATGCAACAAATGTGTTTAAAGAATTTGCACGACAGGAAGAAGCTAATGACAATCAACATAACACAATAAAAGAATTAATACAGCTCGTATAGAAATATAGCTCAGTATCTCAGTTCATAGACTTGCTATATGAAATAAAACATAACAACACCGAAAAAAAAACAAAGAATATCTGCAGTTTAAATCAAAAAGATAAAAGTGATGCCGACCGACTTGTTGACCTAGAAATTGAAGGATACCACATCCGACAAGTCATGCTCAACTTTGGATCACAAGTAAACATCATGACTTGTGACACTTGGAAACAAATGGGAAGACCTTGACTATATGATTCAAGTATATACCTGAAACTAGCCTACCAAGGCCTAATTGAACGTATTGGAGTCTGGAAAAATGTCGACACAATGATAAAATGAATATCGACCAAAGTCAACTTTGAAATTATTGACCCTAAGGAAGGATCTAGCTCCTTCCCAGCGTTAGTAGGTCGACCTTGGGGAAGGAAGATGAAAGTGTCGATATCCCTAGACAAAGAAAGAATAAAATTGAAAGGAAATGGACAAAAGTTCATTGTACCTATTCATCCATCCCAAGGAGAACCTTGGATAGAACCTATCGATGAAGAAGTTGATATCCGACAACTTTATCAGGTACAGAACAATGAAGATTATACAGAACCTAATATCTATGGAGAACTTCATTTAGGTAACCAAGACTCAGTTGGTTATAATTCAGATGCAGAATTATATGATTGGGAAGTCGAGAACTATGAAACAAAAGCAAGAGGGTACTGGACTATCCAAAAAGTACACAAAAATCCCACCCAATAGTGCTTCATAGTGTCCATTGTCCCAAAAACATTTGAGAAAAAAATTAGGGAATACCCTACTTTAAAACCTACAAATATAAATAATACACAAATACCAAGATATAAGGAGAGAGAATCACCAGTCATGCATATAGAACAAGTGTCCAAAAATATTGGTGAACATAGTTGACTACAAAGTTTAGTAGAAACTTTTACAGGACAAGCTGCTCGATGGTGGGATACCCATCAGAAAAGACTGTAGATCTAGACATCAGCTTCGACTTCCTTTGTAGAAAGGTTTGGAGGAAAGAAGTTAACCAAATAGGCTCAGATACCTGTATTGATTCAAGGACAGAATCCAGAAGACCATATTAAGACATGTGAAAAATAATGGAGAAGACTTGGATACAAAGATGAACGAGCATGCCCACACCTGTTTCCATCAACCCTAGCTGACTTACCAAACAAATGGTATAAGATGGAGGAAGCCCGAGGTGAAAAAGTTCTATGGCATGAACTCAGAGAAAATTTTATCAAAGATTTCAACTTTATACCACAAAATGAGAATTTGGTCAAAACGAGAAAGAAAATTCAAGAATTTATACAGCCGACAGAAAACAAACCCTTACTAGACAACCAACAGACAATGGACTATAACAATATACAAACCGGGACAATACCACAGTCGACAAGACTACATTTGGAAAATGAAAATACGGAAGGGAAAATCTTTACATGGAAATCAAACCATGTTGAAATGACCAAACCTATTCGCACAATGCTTAAAATTGCAACAACCAACAAGAATGAAGCTGAACGAATGACTATAGCTGACTTCCCTGCCACATTATCCCATTTTAAAGAAGGAAGTCGACCAATCAATGAAGCCAAAGCACCGGAATGGATAGATGCTAAAGTCAAAACTAGAGAGTTCAACATCTCATGAAATGATGACCGACTAAAAATGGCAAAGATTGGAGACTACTAGAGTGAAGAGTAGAAAACATAAATAGTGAACTTATTAAAAGAGTTCCAGGATGTATTTTCTAGAGATTATAAATATCTCAAAGGTTTAGTCCACGAAATGGGTGAAATGAAAATTGACACTAAACCTGATGTCCGACCTGTGAAGAAAAGGCCATATAAGCTAGCTCATAAATACAAAGATATAGTCAAAAAGGAGATTGATAAAATGCTTGCAGCAGGCATCATCTACCCTATTGACCAGTCATAATGGGAAAGTCCAATGGTTGTTCAACCTAAGAAACATGATCCGACCAAATTGAGAATTTGTGTCGACTTTAGGGAGATAAATAAAGTGACACTAACAAACCCATTTCCAACTCCTTATGGAGATGAAATCTTAAATGAAGTTGCAGGACATGAATGCTACTCATTTACAGATGGATTCTCAGGTTATAACCAAGTGCCAATAGCTAAAGAAGATCATAAAAAGACAACATTTGTATGTGAATTTGGCTCATTTTCTTACAAGGTTATGCCTTTTGGATTAAAGAATGCACCTGCAGTATTCTCTAGAATTGTGGTCAAAACATTCCAAGAATATATTTACAAAACCATGGCAGTATACTTTGATGATTAGACAATATACTCCATGTTAAAAGATCACTGCAAGTGGCTAAGGCTTATTTTGGAAAGATGTCGACAAATCTAGTTAGCTTTAAACATCAGGAAGTGCATATTTGTGACCCCCATAGGGATATTGTTAGGACACATTGTCTGTAAGGAAGGTATTAAGGTATATTTTGCAAAAATCAAAATGATCCTCAACCTAAAACCACCAGTGAACTCAAAACAAGTCAGAGTGTTACTAGGTCATACAGGCTATTATAGAAAATTCATAAGATACTACTCAGATATGACCTATGCACTAGAACAACTATTAAGGGAAGATAAAGAGTTCAACTGGATAGAAGAGTGCCATATATCATTTGAAAAACTAAAAAGAAAACTAGTCGAAGCACCAATCCTAAGGTTTCCAAACTGGTTGACTAAATTCCATGTCCACATCGATGCATCAGGTCTAGCAATAAGACCAATCCCAACTCAGCCAGGAGATGATGGAATGGATTATCCTATAGTTTACAATAGAAAAAAAACTAAACAAATCTGAAAGAAAATATTCGACGACAGAAAGAGAAGTATTAGGAATGGTCTTTGCACTACAAAAATATCGACACTATCTCCTAGCTAATCCATTCATCTTTTACATTGATCATCAGGCATTAAAATACCTTGTGAATAAGCCTCTACACCATGGAAGAATTTGTCAATGGCTACTTCTATTCCAAGAATTTGAATTTGAAGTTGTCATCAGACCAGGTAAGTTAAATGTCAGTCCCGACCATTTATATCGAATTGATACTAGAGAGGAACCGACAGGATTCGAAGACAACTTACTATATGCACATCTATTTTGGATAGAAGCAGTCCCAGTAGAGTTAGAGGAAATAGCTCAGTTTTTAGAAGATGGACAAGCCCCAGAAGGTATGAGTACCAAAAAGAAATAGATCTTAGCCATGAAAGCTACACCTTATAACCTCACAAATGGATTCCTCTACAAAATGGGGTTAGACGACATCCTTAGAAGGTGCGTACTAGAACATGAAAGGAACAACGTTATGCATGAAGCACATTATGGACCTGTAGGAGGACATTTCCAAGCAAACACAACTGCCAAGAAAATCCAACAATCAAGGTTATGGTGGCTGACACTTCACAAAGATTGCAAAAATTTTGTAAGCAAATGTGACAGATGTCAACGACTAGGTCGACCCCTGCCTAGCACATAAATTCCTTTGATATTAGTAAACCCAAGTTTGACATTTGAAATTTGGGCCATAGACTTTATAGGACCATTTCCTATACCAACAAAAAGAACAGGTGCAAGGTACATAATAACTGCAGTCGAATATGTAACCAAATGGGCAGAGGCAGAACCAGTCGACACATGTTCTAGTGAGATAGCTACTAAGTTTATCTATGAGAATATCATCACCATATTTGGATGTCCATTAATCCTAATTAGCAACCAGGGAACACACTTTATTAATAGAACTATCAAAACCCTAACCGACCAGTTCCAAATTCACCATCGTCAGAGTACATCATACCATCCTCAGTCGAATGGAGCAATTGAAGCATTTAATAAAACATTAACAAAAGGACTGACCAAAATATGTAATGCTTATCAAGACGATTGGGATGAAAAGATACCTACAGTACTATAGGCATACAGAACAACATACAAACGATCAACCGACCAAACCCCCTTTCGACTAGTTTATGTACAAGAAGCAGTAGTTCCACTACACTTCCGACAACAGACACCTATTATTGCAGAGATTTTACATGTCTATGTCAAACAAGGAAGAAAGGACCAACTATTACAACTGAGTAAACTTGAAGAACACAAACTAATCGCGATACAACATCAATAAATCCATAAACAACAACAAAAGGCATGGCACGACAAAAACATCAAAAACAAAAACTTGTCGGTAGGAGACCTTGCTTTACTATACAATAGTTGAATAAAAGGCAAACCTAAAAAATTACATACAGAATGGATGGGTCCCTATGTTGTCGAAGAGATACATACCAATGGATCAGTCTGACTAAGGACATTACAAGGCATAGTATTTCAAAAACTCGTTAATAGAGCCCGACTAAAACATTACAGAAACTATATATAATGACCATAACGGTTAAACAAAAGTTATACAAATCTAAAAATCCAAAAAACAAAATAATACCATACATGCACAAAACTATGACAGGAAATCACCACTTCGACAACTGACATCATGCCCATTGACATAACGCCATCGACCATTTCCATAACTGACATCGACCGACGACCTTGATAGTCCCATCACGCATTCATGACCTTGAGCGCCGAAACCAATTCGCCATTAACGCACACTCAAGTGTTCTAGTTAGAACATTACGTCCACCATTAATACACCTACCAACGAGAACATCCAACGTGTCCCTTATAAATACTGAACCACCGAAGGATCATTCACCGCAATTCAAACAGAGAGAGCATCAGAACAACCAGACGACTGAAAAGCAAAAGCACATTAGTGAAATCGACCATCAAATAGACAAGATGGCAACAAAACAGACCAGATCCTCAACCAAGGCCAAGGAATTACAGATTGCAGAAACACCATTAGTCAGGAGACTAAAGAACATCAAGAATGCTAACGTGCAAGAGGGCTCATGGAAAAAACTATGGGCTGAGATAAAAGAGTGGGATTACGTCGACAAGAATCCTAACCAAGCTGTAGAGAAAATAAAACATAGTTCCATCGTAAACTATGTCAACACGCCGCTCATGGCCAACTTCGGTGGCACAAAGGAAACAACCATCAATTTTGTCATAAGTTGGTACCACAACGACCGGTTTTACTTCGACCGACCGGTCGACATAACTAGCGAATTTATTTCTAAGCTGACAGGGTTATCAAACAAAGGAGACCCAGTACTAGTCGGTATAAAAGAAGGACTGGTCGAAGAACTAACAGGGTCACCATCGGGCAAAAAATCAAAAGGGTTAATGATTAGTCAAATCACAGCCTGAATTCCATAGATTATGGCCAAAATAATAGCTATTACACTCACCATGGCAGGTCGTGGAAGTGACCTCAAACTAGATATGTTAGAAGTAGTCAACACCATTGCGACTAATGGAAAGATATACAGATGGGCCAAATATGTCGCTGACATGATTAAAACCATCTGTGAGAAATGCCAAGAGATGGGAGGAATTATCAGGTTCCCATCCCTTATCTTATGGATAGTAATGTTCTATATTTTCCCTCAAGGAAACAAAAAATTTCAAGAACCGACAAAATTCCACATGTGGAGACTCAAAGCCTTCTCCCAGAAAGGAACAATGATGGAACTTGCCAACGGAAAAGTGTTGTTGGAAAACTGGCTCCAGCAGCGCAAAGTCCGCACAACCAAATGGAGGGTGCCTCAAAACATCTGACGAAGTCTACCCAAAAAGTCCCACATTTAGTTAGAGCTCGACCATACCGCGGTATGGTACATGCAGGGCACCAAATCAAATGCAAAGGCCCTCGACTATTACTCGTTGATTGAACAAATATTTTGGGACAGCTAGAGGAGCCATTGACAGACCAAGAGAAGGAAGAGGATTATGAGCTTAACCTCTACATTAGTACCTTTTTGTCAAAGGAGACACCGGTCAAAACTACTGGTCGACTACAAATCATAATCAAACCTCCGATGGCACAGAGGGAAGAAACACATACAGAAGAAACATATGCATAATAGTAGGTAAACAATCCAGCTGAAGAAAATCTCATCTCGACTCAAGAACCAAGGGAAGAGACAGAAGCTGAAAACCTAGAGTATGCTATCACCAAATTGTCAAAGGAGATAGTAGCTGCAAGAAAGAGGAAAAGAACACAACAACAACAACAAGGGAATAGTAAGCGCAAGCTTATCATTGCAGAGTCCTCAGACAATGATGAAGAACTGGCAACTATGGCCATCGACATAATAGAAGATGCCTCAGCAAAGAAAGTGTCGGTAGAAACCCAATTTCAGAGATTTGTCTAGGCATGGGCACAACAAGGCCTACCAAAGAAAGCGAAGATCACACACACACTTCGATGCCTAAAGCTATCGTAGATCTTGTGTCTACACCCCCACCTCCGTCTCCGACAAAAATAACAGAAGAGCCAGTACCAGAATAGCTCTCAATAAGCCCACTCGACCTAAGCAAAAGTTCTATGTCAGAGACTATGAAGAAGAAATTCGACTAGGACAGAGACCTCCAGGCATTTATTGAAAAACTGCCTGAGATATTCACGTCGGTGCAAAAACTCTCTACCAAAGCACCTCTGTTTGAAGCTGGTGGATCCCGACAACCTAGCCAAATACTTCAGGGGCTAAAAAATTTTGCAACTATGACTTCGACCTTCAATAGAAATCCCGACAAAGAAGCCAAAGTTGTCGCACATCGAACCATGACTATCACTCCGACTGAACCCGAACCCCACCTACTAGCCTCTGAACCGACCATAAGAGAGGAAGAAGAAAATATCGATGACATAAATCGAGAAATCAACCAACTCTTCTCCGACTTGGACTCACCACCCCAGAATAACAATCCACCACTTGACCACATTTCCACCAACCCAATCACACCCGACCATTCACCAACCCCATCACCACCACCACCACCACCACCTCCCGACTCAGAACCCCTAATCAAACCAACTACACCAGAACCAACCCCACTGCAACCATCAGCACCAACCACATCCACTTCTGGACCACCTGCATCCAAACAACCAGAGGCAGCAGTCATCCCACCACCCCAAAAGGAAATACCATCAATCACTGCTGCACAGCAAACAGAAAATCCAGACTCGAATTTTGCAGGTACACAGGTGTCAAAACAAGTTGAAGCAGAGAAGCATAAAAAGAAGAAAAAGAAGAAGGACCATCATGGATAGCCAGCAATGGTCCACATCAATCTAGTTGGGTCGACCATTGTGGTCGATGCAACCAAATTGAGAGATCCAAAGCTAGAACAACTATCGGAAGCGCTAGCAGTCGAAGCAAATACAAGGAACTAGCACAGACATAAGGAACTAGACAACAAGGAAAAATAACAAGTTAAGTTCCTTAACAAGTGCAGGGACCTAGTCCAGTCTGTGATACTAGGACCAATAGAGGTCAACACCGACAAACCGCTAGAAAGATCTTATCAGCTGTTTGAAAGCATGGTGTCGGCGCTCCAAGCACAGATTCAGGAAACAAAAGAAGAGAAGAAAGAAGAAACCATTTGACTACTGATGGAGGAGCACACAGCCTTTTTCAAAGCCTACAAAGTGTTGTAAAATCACATGGAGGAGTCTGTAATCACAAAATAAGTACTGAGAGACTGGCCTTCTTACTACGGGAAAGTCTATCAGCACACCAGACAGACCCGACAAGGGATCCAAGCACTTGAGAAGAGGAAAACCACCAACGAAGCACTCAGAAGCACAATTGAGGATTAAATAGTGCTTGAGACAGCTAAACTCCATAAGCTTGAGAGGGAAGCACATCAGTGGGTGCATCAAGCCATTCCCAACTTAGAAAAAGTAGACATCATCTACTCGCAGATGAAACAACTCATGGAGACAGCAGAGGAAAAGGACCAATTTATGGGTCCCGACATGGAAAGAATAGCTGAACTTTCCATTCAAGAGAAAATGTCGATCTTGTCAAGTCTAAATACACTCACCATCGACACACAGAAAATATTGCAGAGTTGGACAGATTTCCAACATCATCTAGCAGTGACAGCCCCAACAATTGTCAAAGTCTGCATATAGAAAATACTGACCATTAGACTTCACAGCCCATAAAGATCAAGCACAAAATAATGACTACTTAGATAGACAAGGAAGTTTTTGTACCTCCCTATTTCTTTGGGACGAAGAAACGTTTTGTTTGTGGGGGAGATGTTGGAGGAGCAAGTCGGTATGCCGAATTGAAGGATAGCCGACCTAGTTGATTGGCCGACTAAGTCGGTCAGCCGACTAACTAGAGATTAGGTCATCCACCTAAAGTCATGTCGGTTCACTGAACCAACAGGTAGTTATTTTGTAACTGTTTTGTAATCATATATATTAGGCTGTTGAGCCAGATGAGAACTCAATTCGGTTCTCTGTATTGTATGAACCCTCTCATGCTAATATAATATGTTATTCTATCTACTTGTTCTTGTCTCTTGTCTCTGTTATGTATGTATGTTTTAGTATGTATTATTGGTAACCTTATGTGATATGTGAGATTACAATAGTCCCTCAGCTTCACACATAAATCAAATGAGACATATGATCCCTACCTAACCAAGACACTCACAAAATAACCTCTACAACAACCCCTTGGGATACCTAGGTAAAGAAACTATGGTCACCTCAATATAATCAATGCTCAAAAAAATAGTCGCAGGAGGGATCCATTGTATGGGAAAGGTAACTAAGCCTGAATCTTGAAAGCACCAAAGGTACCTCAAAATCCTCCATATATGAATAGGATCCTGGAAATATCTCTGGCGTTCATAGAAGGCAGTGGAGGGATATCCCCGCCATCAATGTGTGCACTACCTCATGCTTAACTCCTATGTAAGAGGAGCGTCTTGAGAACACTAATTATACCAAGGATATCTCTACTCCCTGGATAGACACCTAATTGTTTTTGTTTTATAGTCTTGGAGAAGTTTACTCACAAAATCCTATTCCAAGACTGTAAAACCTAAGCTTGTTGTTGCACCCTATAAAATATAATCATTCTAATCAATTTTAATTTAAGCATTAATTTTAAGAGGTTACGATTACTAAAGGGATATGATCGTGAAGCTAGTGATGTTATGACTCCACAAAAAGAAAATATGAGCACCTAAAAACAATGCCAAGTGCAACTTTGTTTTCCAAACAAAAAATGGTATGCCAATAAATGACATTCACAATAATTCCTTTTTCTTTTTGAATGCAAATGAAATCCTTCCTGTATGAAATCCTAGACACTAATCTCATCCAAGCAAACCAATGTAAGTACCTACTTTCGTGCACGTGCAAAATGTAAGTAAATATGCAATAATTCAATTGTTTTTGTATTTTCAAGATAAATGAATGAAAATGAAATAAAAACCATTAAATTCTTAGTATTTACAACAAGTAGCAAACACAATCCAAGTAAGACACAGAGACTAAAGGACTAGTGCACTAATAGCAAATCAAAAGGAAATAAATCGACAAGAATAAATTTATAAAAAATATGAATAAAAAGAGGTTTCTAGTCATATTAGGAGAAATCAACAGACATCGTAAGTACCCAGGAAGACCTAGAGACACTCACAAACCACCCAGCAACTTGGCACATCAAGATATCAACCAAAAAGGGAGATGTACATGACTGTTCAAAGAACAATAGTGTATGTACGTGACTAGGTATAGTACAACTCGAGTATACACACAGTTGTATGTACTATGACCCACATATACAAGGAATATGGTGGTAAGAAGCGAGACAAGGTCCAAACCACTCTAAGGGATTGTTAGTGAATGAACATACTAACAGATACAACCTAGAAACACAAATAAACAAAGAGAAATTCTAGGAAACAATGCACCCAAAACCTCAATAAAAGGGAACTTCCCTAGTAGAGTCGCCAATTCTGTTATGGAGAAAATATTCTTATGGCATGGGGTGGACCACAACAGATAGTATGACACCATAAATCAAATTCATTCTCAAGAAAGATATATAAATTAAATAAACTAATCAATAAGGGATAAGAACCGTACCTCAAGTGATCGAATGTTCACATATGACCACTGTTGAGCACTCGATTAAACACTTGTCCCTACAATTTGTCCTAAAAAACAAACATATATACAAACAGGATATATTATGTGTTAGTATTCAATATAGCATATTCCATTTAAACATGTATAAATAAATTACACCCATGGATACAAATATACATAATTGCACATGAAACTAGATGAGAAATGGATATTTCTATTAATATAAAACATAGATACAATGTGACAACCTATATCGGCACCTCGTCGGAACTGAGAATTTGAGTCCCTCCACATGGGCCTCCACCAAGGATAAAGGCATTCCCAACATATGGAATGCCAAGGATCAATGCATTTGTTACTTGATGGGGAAAACTCCAAATATTGTTTTGTTTATGAGCATAAAACCTGATGTATGCGGGTGACAATGGTGCAGGATATGTATACGCGAATTGTAAACTGGTGACCCGTGTATGCATTTAATTTTTTTTTTTAAAGGGTTGTACTGGAGAATTGGGCTATGGTGAGTAAATGGGGTATAGTGAATCTGCATAGGGATAAGGAAAGTCCATCAAGGCATCATGCATGAGGCATGGAAAATCACGCTATAAGAGTGATGATATAGGAAATCAAAGGGAAATTGGGGCTAAAAGGTAATGAGATAGGGTAGGTATATCCTTTCTTGATCATAGAAAAAATGGAAAAAGAAATCAAAGACCAAGTTAAAGAGAAGTATGTCACATTATCCTTGGTTCATGTTATTGAAGCCACAAAGTTAAAATATTGAGACCCCTATTAACTTTTGAGCTAGCACATGATAGGTGTAACTGTTAATAGTAAAAGACAATCTATTTATAAAGTTGGCCACCAATTTTTTAATCATTTATGATTTAAGTTTTATGGATTCTTTTTTAACGATGACGTGATATTAAGATTAGATTATACCATTTGAGATTTTTTTAATCTGCAATTCTTTCTCTTAGGAATATCATTTTGTTGTATAGTGTAGCATGCAAATACCTACCCTATATAGTGTAGTAAGTTATAAATTTGGTGTTAACATATTCAATTTCACTATTATTTTATTTTTTAAATTGAAACTTTCTATACAAACCATATATATAATCAAATAAGTGCCCAAAGTGTTTTAAAAAATAAAAATTTAGAAATATTAAAAAAAAATTACCTAACATTGTAAATTTTTATAACCCAAATGGTATGTAAAAAACCATATATACTAGTACAACCACTTAAATTGTTGTTGGTTAACACCAATAGGTCACAGGTTAAGTGCCAAGTTATTTGTTCTCCATTTGCATCAACTACAAGTTATTCATGCATAAGTAGCAGTTATCCATGCATAGCTACCAATTATTTTTATACCGAAGGCATTTTTCTGTATGAGGGTGGATTTGTAAAACATTGTTCTAATTTCATCGGCTATCCACCAAGTTCAATTTTGTCACATGTATCTTTAGTACCTTCCACGTTCATCCTCTTGTCTCTGGTTGTGTTTCATCTGATTCTCTCTTATTGCATGTTATTGAAGTTTTTGGGTCTTCCTGTATTTTCTTCATGTGACACGCAAACCAGAGAGTGTCATTGAAGTACAAAATTTAGAAAGGGGCCCAACGCTTTCAATAATCGAGCTTGTTGGTGGGTATTACAGTGATTTCGTAGAACCCTGTCGGACCCTAATTCTGAAGAACAATAGTTGGATATTATCAATTAGAAAGTTTTCCTAAGACTTGTGTACAATTTTTGTCATGGATTTCAGCTGGGAATGGCAGATCTGCTATTTTGGAATCCAAATCCCAATGGTGGTTTTGGCGTCAAATCTGGAATTCTCACTACATTCCTTTGTGTTGAAGTTGACAGCGATGTGGCATTAAGTTTGTCATTTTCACTGCATTTTGTTTGTGTGGAAGTTCATAGTGTTGTGGTGTATTGTTGTTGATAGTGTACCATAATATGAAGTCTGTAACAAACCTAATATTTATACAAGAGCCACGAGGTGGAAATGTCCCCGCAACAACTATTGCTCTAAGACATTAGCTATAGAAAATTATTTTGCTACAAAATTTCTTAGCCATGAAACCCATACTCTTGTAAGATTTTCATAAATAATTATTGTGTATAATGTGTATCTAATTAAATCAAAGCTAACTTTCGTACAAATGTATTCCTTCCTAAATGTTGTGCTCATTCTGTAATTATTTTATTCAATTGAAATTGAAATTGTTAAAATTATAAATATATATTCATAATTTGTTATGCAAAATAGATTGAAATTGTAAATATATAATGATAAAAATGTATAATTTATATGTAAAGATACATTACATTATAATGTGTTTACTAGATAAATCCCCACAAAGACTACTTGAACACTCTACATTTTGGTTTTAGATTATTTTTTAAGTAATGTTTTTATTCGAAAATAGTTGTAATGGTTAAACATGTAGATATATATTTATAAAATTATATAATTTAGATATACAAATGCATTGAATCTATTTTTTAAATAAAAATATAATAATGACTATTTAACTAAAAAACGTTATCCGTTTCATTTCAATAAAATTGAACAAAACTATTTATAAAATGTTTAACCAACTCCCTCCTCCCGACTCTCAAAGCCAAATTAAACAAAACTATGTATAAAATGTTTAACCAACTTCCTCCTCCCAACTCCCAAAGCCAAATTAATTACAACTGACACATCGTTTCCCAACTCTCAAAGCCAAATTAATTACTACTCACACATCGTTTTAGCCCATCATTTTGGACATGTGCAGGTAGGCAGCAACAAACTAATGCTTTGCAAAGTTTTTGTGTAAGTGTCTTTGGTTTTATGAATACCCCTTTTTTAATAAATAACATGATACTTTAACTAACAGTATTGATTCATATCAAAGTCCTAATGTAATTTCAATGAAGAGTATTTGGTTGAATGAATTTCACTTTTTCTTAACGAAACAATATTTTTGAATAAAAACCATGATAGCTTAACTACGAGTATAAATTCATGTTGAACATCAGATATATTATTCCTCTGGAGTATCGAAGCCTCAAGCTAGTTTCAATAAAGTGAAGATAGGTGCATCCATGAATTTAAAACTATTTCAGGCATAACAGATATTGGGTTAACATATTTATTCCCATTAAAAACATTGCAATGAAATATCAAAAAAAGTAGACAAAAGACAAGTTCAGGTGCAATTGACATTCTACCATGACACAATTGATCCGACAATTATTGGAATCAACTTTTGGTCATAGCTTCCAGATACAGCTATAACGAAGCTCAAGAAGAACTCTTCATAGGTTTAAAACATAAACTTTTGGTCATGGATTTTAGGTCTATAACTTTATTTTTTAACATAGCTTCTAGATACAGCTATAAAGGAGCTCAAGAAGAACCCTTCATAGGTTTAAAACAGCTCAAGCAAAACTGGATAAGGAGAGTATCAATAAAATAAAAAAGAATTGTTTACATAATATATTTCCCTAATTATTAGACACATAAGCAATGCATTATTCATACTACATAACAAGAAAAAAAATCATCACGCTTATACCAAGGAAGCAATGCATTATTCATATTACATAACAAGAAAAAAATCATCTCGCGAGTATCAATGAAGGCAATCAATCTTTGAAATCAACTCTCAGTGTGTCGTGTGTGGGACCAGGGAAGGGTGATGTTAATGAATAACCATTAAATACTTGATAACAAGCTTTTAAAAAAAAGTTTGAAATGACCTAATTACCATGCCTATCTAGAGGAAGACAACAGGCATTCTAAAGCTCGTAAAAAAATGGGGTCACCAAACCTCAACTTTTCACAAAAGCCCACTTCTAAAAAAAACAGAGATGAAAAATTGTTTTAGAGATGATATGTAACCTAAACGCTATGACAAGAAGCCCTTCATGGTTGATCAAAAGTTCATACCTTCATCATATAAACTCTGATTGATTCAATAAAATCTATACTACCAAAGCTGTGGATCCCTATAATTTTTCCCTCCTCGTTTGTCTCCAAGTAAGTTCCTTGCTCCAGTCCACATGGGCATAGTTTCCTTTGATTTGTATGAAAATTTTACTATTGTATTATAATCCAGCTTTGAAACCAGAAGTGATGAATACCATAAAAGCCATTGATTTTCCTAATGTATTCCTCTGGAAGTTCAAATCATGATGTAAGAAGACCGAGTTAAGAAAAATAGACAAATTCCATATATACTAAATTATATTATAATAACGGTTAATGAATAAATGAATGATATAAACCCAAAAACCCTATCAGAATTCCATGACATAACTATATTGAGGATATAGGTTCGAACTTACATTATCCC
This sequence comes from Pseudotsuga menziesii, assembly GCA_001517045.1. NCBI lineage: Eukaryota > Viridiplantae > Streptophyta > Pinopsida > Pinales > Pinaceae > Pseudotsuga > Pseudotsuga menziesii. Next base: position 534,184 of record LPNX010174323.1, on the reverse strand, counting down.
ATATTTGAAGTTTTATTGGCTTGTTGCGAATGGTGATCATGTGAGCTCCGTACTGGACACCAATCGTCAAGTCATGGACTTGCTGAAAGCGTGTATCCATGAATTTGCTGAAAGCATTTATCCATGAATTGTAATAGCATGAATGATTTACCTATGCCTGGCATTAATCAAAACATTAACTTTGAAACCAGAAGTGATAAATACCATAAAATCCATCGATTTTCTTGAGGTATTCCTATAGGAAGTTCAAATCATGTTGCAAGAAGACCACCCAGTCAAGAAAAATAGTCAAATTAAATATATACTAAATTATATTATAATAACGGTTAATAAATAAATGAATGATATAATCCCAAAAACCCTATCAGAATGCCATGACATAACTATATTGAGGATATAGGTTAGAACTTGCGGTATCCCATATTTGAAGTTTTAGTAGTTTGTTGTGAATGGTGATCATGCGAGCTTCGAACTCGACACCAATTGTTGCCAACTCATTTAAATTTTAAATTTTAAAATACGAAATTGTCCCAAACGCAAACTCCCCCACAATCAATATAGTTTGCATGTGCGTGAGGAGGGGTTTCTTTTAGCCCGGTTCCGTCATCATCAAGGCTGGGCTACACCAAAACCCCTCTTATCTCCATGTGAGGAGGTTATGAGAAAGACAGTCCAAAGGCTTCGGGATAGAGGTATCATTAGCTGGAGAAGACCCTGGCCAACCCACCTGGCCTGCTTGACCAACGTCAGCTACAGATAGTGGAGCGGTTGATCTCCTCACTGGGTCATGAGGTTTATGAAATCACCGAATTTTTCCTTTAAATTTAAAATCAAAGCGTTTATCCATGAATTGCAATAGCAGTCATGATTTACCTGGTCCTAGCATTAATCAAAACCTTAAAATCATCATGAATAAATTGGTAAAATCGGAGAGGTATTCAAGACTGAAAAGAATGAACTCGGACAGTTTTATCGAATTACCAGTGTCTTCGATTATGATATACTTGTAAAGATAAGCGTAAGACATTTTCAAACTCCACACATTCGAACTCCGGTACTCTGTCTTCAACCTTTTGAATCTAATCAGTTGCACTCTGTTATACAAATGAAAGAGTTTACATACATCTATGATGTGATATATGTAACTTGCAGCAATATGTGGTGGATACCTTGCATCGTTGTTAGGGTTTTTCCTTCTCTCAGTGGTAAACCCAGAAAAATTGACTAGTGTCGAATAAACTAGTTGATAGGAGCTTGTCAATAGGAATTCCAGCAAAACAAATTCATTAAGATGAAAGTTGTGACTTGTGCATTACCGTGTAAACTATAACTCAACACTTTGTGCTAGGCATCTGATTATTATTATGTTTAAGAACAATAGAGTAGTACAACACCTCCAGGACGTGGCCTCTCTCGATTGTATGGAACTTCGATTCCTCGGGCAGCTTGAAGCTGAAAGGCGATAATTCCTTGCATAGAAACCTTAGCAGGGTGCATAGTCTCTCCTCTTCCTTGGCTTCAGAGCTCAACTGCAACTCCAAAAGCTTTTGTAATAGAAAGAGCGGCAATTGATTTTCGAGCAGTATCTAGAATTCGGCCCATCTGCTTAACATCCGCATCTGAGTTCTCGTCACCGTGTTTGACATAAAACTGCAAACATTCGAGAAGGAATGCGGCATCTAGAGCCATGATCCAGGCCATAGTTTCTTCCTTATAGTCGAGGAACTTGTGGCAACTATTCCGAATTCGCCAGTCATGCTTCTTAAACTCCTCCACAAATACAGACTTGAACTTGCGGCCGTTGATTCTTTTCTAAAATCTTCGAGCGGCTTCCAATTTGTAGCGCTCCATCTCGAAGAGCTCAGACCTCCAACGGTGATAGGGGCCAATCGAAATCGACTGAGGAGTGTATGCATGTCTCAGTCCTAACTTCCTTTTGATTTTGATTTTGTTGCATCATTGTAGCTTACTTAAAAGAAAGAAGTATTTGAAGTAGAACTCACTGATAAGACATGCGGTTTCAATATAATACAGGGAACGAAATTGATAGCTTTGAAAATTTCAAGGTGTCTTCCAGCTACCAAGTTTCAATATAATACAGGGAACGAAATTGATAGCTTTGAAAATTTCAAGGTGTCTGCCAGCTACCACGTAGCTTTGATAGATATTTCAAGCTTGAATGTAGTAAAACTGTGCAGAAAAATGATAGCCTTGAAAATTCCAAGGCGCCTGTCGACTACCACGTAGCTTGGTAAATATTTGAAGGTAGATGAGATCCTGCCAAAGGCGTCATGAATTATTCTTGTTTAATACAATAGTTAATAATAATAGTGCAATTAAACATTTGCTTACCTCTCGAAATGCTCATATCTCGAATAATTGTTCTCATGCCGGGCAGACAACATGGGTAATTGGTATTTATAGAATAATCATTTTCGAGGTAGAATTTAATGTTGCAGGTTGGTATAGCTCGTTGTAGCAGTATTAATTGTTACCATGTGGATTATTTAATGCACGCAGCAAATACATTGTTGCAGAATGAGTATTAATCAGACCTTAAACAAGGAGGTTGGCACGCATTTAAATAATTGCTGAAATCATTTCGCCGTCGGGTCTTGGGGCACAGGAATCCAAGCCAACGTCACCATGGGCAGAACCAATGACAATTTTAAAAAATCAATAATTAAAAAAATCAGTAAATAAAAGTTGACCTGCACTATTGAAAAACCTTAGTCTCAACTCAAAAATTTTACAAATTGATCAAGATTAATACACCTGACTGATTTATATATATCCCCTGGCTGGGACATAATAATCCAACTTTACAATGGTAAAAATAAACAATCAATTACAACATTGACGCTTTACACACACATATATCCTTCTTACTTCCATAATTAAGCTAGGGAATATTTTTTTTTTAATGTTGAATTAGTCTTGGTTAATTGATATGTTTTAATGACCTGGGTGGTCATGTGGGGAGGCTAGAAATAAGGATTACTTAGCTCTTGGAGCTAAGGCCCGTGTGCAATACTTGTATGTACCCTTCCTCCTACAAAGAATGGATTGGTCAACGATTTAAAGAAAAGGTTAATTGACCCCTTACGCCGGTCACTTCATCAACAATACATTCTATACTCCACTCAGATACGTGGAGGTTTCTACTAGCTCACCGTACTTCTTCGACATTAATTTCCCTTCTCTACTCAGCTACGTGGAGGCATCTATGGGCTCACCATATATCACCCCAGCTAGATACCATTTTATTTTCTTGTGCTATTTGTTGCTCGGTCTTTTCTTCTACAGTAGGGTTTTATGGGTGCATTTCGCAATTGGAGTAAGCTAGCTCGGGAGCAATCCTCCCTCATTGGACGGAGGAGGAGCAAAGTTAGCGTTGACTTTGCTCCTCCTCCGTCCGATGGAGGGAGGATTGCTCCCGAGCTAGCTCACTCCTTTCGCAATTTAGAGATGGTTTACAGTGCTCTTGTGATGTGTTACGGGTTGAATTTCAGTTCACTCCTTCACCTGCAAGGTTCATTGGCACCACGAGCGTAGGTTTGGAAGATGAGAAACATTTCTTGTTGGGTATTCAAACGTCACGAGATTGGTATGTGGAAGTGTTCACTTACCATGCTAACTAGATTCCCTGTGGTGGCCAACAGAGAGCTAGAAATGATTTTGTTTTGTTTGCGTTATTCGCAGAATGGGTTTATACCCTCAAACCCACTAAATAATTCATTGACCCAGCTCTATCGCAGCGAAGGGTAGGTAAATCATACCTATATTTCTCGTCTGCCTTTTTATTTATATTAGCTATTTCACAATATGTTTATCTAGTTCAATAATTGTTACCCTATCAATTGCAGGTAAGTTTAACAGCAGTTGCATGGTTACAAATTTTCCATAGCGCTCTCCAACTTTGGTAAGCCTTCCAAGGAAATGATGGTTCAACCCGCAAGGAACTTTATGGTCTTGTTTTTTGATGGATTTCCAGTGTGTGCAGGTTGGTGAAGAATATATCGGAGTTGTGAATTTTGTTTCTTTCTTATGTTTTAACTTACAAGGGGAACAACATTAAGTTGTAATCCTGGCTATTAAATATCGTTCGGATTATTATTTTGAGAAAACTTTGCATCATCAATATTGAATTTACACGGTTTTGAATCTTAAAGTTGTTTTGGTCTTTTGTAATGAATTTACTATTCCGGCATGGATTTTCATAGCGTATAAGTAATTTTCTTGTATGCAACATTTAATGATTACTTTTGGAAAAAGGTACGGTTCCTCAGTAAAAAACAGTTTTCTTTTGTCCTAAGTTATCCGATTTAGTTTTAAAACTTTCCTAGTTGGGGTTTTTCTGCATATTTAGAATTTATATGCAAAACTATATACAATTTTTTTAATTAATTAATAGTAGAATCCAGAAAGACATGAATGTCTCTTATACGATTAACAAACCCTAACTTAAAACAATATTTGCGTAAAGACACAAATTTATCATGGTTTGCCTATGTGCAAGGTAAATAAAATATTTGTTATCAGTATAACTGTAATACACGAATCTTGAAGTAAGAAATAACCTTTCTTAACTAAAACTTCCGTATATAATAATAAGAAAACAAATATAATTTTTCAATTACTTAACATTCCTGATTTTTATTTATATTCATTCAACTCTAATAAACAATCATAATGCAAACCATTGTTTTGTAATGTACTAGGGTTAGGTAAGAATAAACATATTTGAATGTCTTTCGAAAAGAAGAAATGGAGCAGTCACGCTCCTCCCAGCCTTCTGAACCTCGAAATTGTCTCCAATCTGCAACGCTTCCACTCCCTTGCCTAAAACCCTAGTTTGTGTTTTTCACTCCCTCAGTTTGTCAAGTTGCCACCAACCCTTAGTCGAGGGAAGTTACTTATAGAACCTAGCACATTTTTTAGTGCTCATTGGAGATTCTTATTTCCAGAGCCTAGCATTATTTAATTGCTCACTAGGAGCTCTGTGATACTTTTTCGTTGTCCAAATTAGAGCCTACACTATTTTCTTAGTGCTCTCTAGCAACTCTTTCTCTCTTTTACTCTGTAGGCCTATTCTCTTTTTTTCTAGGGCTTAATAGTTAGTAATTGTCTCCTCCTAAGACTCACCACTTGTCTTCGTAAAGATAACTGAGTATTCAATTACTAACACAAACTTAGGTTTTGTCAATTGACTGCATGGCTGCCCCAATTTATGTTCCCAACATTCATGATTCACTTAATAAATAATGTTTTTAGAACATTTACTTGTTATTACAAACAAAACTTTAACAAAAGTATTTTCAATGTTACAAGGTATTACAAAGTCAGTGACTCGCTTGACCATCGATAGTGGAAAGGGATAGGAGCTCTTTTAGAGTAGGCAAGGAAAGAGCTATGATGACGGGGGAATTTCAAAGATTCCATGAAAGATCAAAGTTATCGATAGTCAGCTTAAGCCTACGAATTAATCAAGTAAGCGAAATAGAAGATGCAAGATAAGGTAGTGAGACCGGCATCCGGTGAAACATGAAATGAAAGGTATTTAGTATAAAATGTTGAAAACTACATATCTATAACTATGGTTACAAGTTATATAATTAGAGAACATGTAAATATATTCCTACAATTACAACAAAGAAGTCATCTCATCTTTCAAGAATGAGGTCACTTTTTTCTTAGCTAGAGCCCCTCATGAGCCCAAACCTTACGCATTGATATCACCTGTAAAAGCCAACACAAAACTCAGAAAAAGTAAGAGCATAGATCCATCTTAAAAAAGATCTACCAAGCGGGGAAAGTGATCAAATCTCTAGAGCCACAAACCTCTTTTTAGAGTAGAAATGTTGAGGAAATGTGTAATGCAATGTTAATGGTTTTAATTTATCTGATTTACATGTAGTTTTATATATATATATGAGGTTCTAACTATTTTAAATCTAATTTGAGTGAACATGTTATTTTTTATAATATATATATTTTTAAATAAAAGATATATATCACCTCTATGATGAGTTGTGAAGGAGTTAGACATCTCTTCCTTACTAAAATGTAAAATACACCTCTTCAAAGCAAATATCCATCAATACCAATTACAAGATCTTCAAGCAGTTTTTGACAAAACACTGACATTTCAGCACACAACTATCATTCGCTCCACTTTATGTTGAATTATCACTGAATTAACTGTTGGCAGCTACAAATTCCGCATCTTTCAAACAGAGCTTACAAACCGGCCGGCCCAAAGTGCATATTTCCTTATTTCAAGCAGTGCACCATGCCATTTTTTAAAATTTTAGAGTCAAAATGAAACCTGCAATTTGCATTTGCGTTTTATTGTTTCTCTCGATCTGCACCGTGCTGTGTGGCACGTTGGATTTTCTTACGCTTCATAACCAACAGCTGCCCTAGCTTCTCGAATCCCCATCATTGAAAAAATTAACCCAAATCTCGTAAGTGTAATAAATGATGTGTTCACTATTAAAACTCAAACTCATTATGTTCAGTGAATTAAAAATCATTAATACAATTTAAAAATTTAATAATATTTTAAATTTTAAAATATTCGATTTAATCTGGTGAGCCTTGGATTCGGGAATTTGATCTTCCTTTATGATATATTTTTCCACGGTGTTAAAAACGATAAAATTCATGATTACAATTAAATATAATTAGAAAGTATACATTTTAACTAACAATCTTTATAGCTAGGAGCTAATAACGACATTGGATAAACAAAACATGGAAAAGTGCAATGGTTGGTTTCCTTTTCTTGGAAGTATTAAATATGCATAATCATTATATGCTTGTGATGTAACTTTGTCTTCAGGATAAAAGAACTCAAAGCTTTTCCTTGGAATAAAAAAGCATATCAAGGATTTGATTTATGCACGGAAATGTAATTTGTTCCATATACCTTATAAAGTCTCTCTTGCTAATCCTTTTCTAAGCTTATCATGCTTTGATTCCTAATATCTTCATAGTTGCATGTGGTAATTCTTTTCAAGCTTATCATGCTTTCATTCCTAATATCTTCAATATCTTGTATTTGTATGTGGTATTTATTATTATAATCATAATATATCTAAGGGCAGCCAAAGAGAAATTGAAGCCTTTGGATTGAATTCGAAAATTATCATTATATTTTAATATCCTTTTTTTAATTTGGCCAAATCCAAAAGAAAAATCTTCCAATTTTTTATTATATTTTAATATAATATATATGGGTGCTCGCAAGAAGCTGCTACCCAATTATGATGCAATGGGAGCGCGATAGCGGAAAAAAAAGGAACACGCACGTACATTTGGCCGTGCGTATGCATTCTTGCTTCGGCAATGGCGAACCTCCACGTCGGATTGCCAATGTGGACAATAGGAGCATGCACGCGCCCCTAATGATGTGCACGCGTATCTATATGTGTACGCGCCCCTAATGATGTGCACATGTATCTAGACGTGCACGCGCACTGTACATGTACAGAGACGCGTGCGCGTCCCTATGTTTTAAAAAAAATAGTGAAAAGTTTTATTCACTCACAACCCGCGAGCACGCAAGATACCGAAAACAACACCCAAGGAGGCCAAAACAACACCCATGAGGCCCAAAAGAAGTGCCGAAGCACCCCAAAATGACACCCACGACCATTGGAATAATGTAGGTGGAGTAGTATTTGCATTTTTTGGTATTGTTTTGTCACGTACCCATGCCCAATTTTCATGCGGAATTAAAAAATTTCTTAAAGAAACGTTGTCCTTCTTTAAATTACTAAGCATGGCCGCAAAGACACTCTTCAACATCCCTGATCTGAATATAAAATCCACTGTTGAAATCCACCGCAAGATCAACAGCTAAAAATCAACCCGAAAAAATCAACGATGCAGAAAGCCTGTATTGCGGAATTAGAGAAATGCAAAACACGATTCCGCATCCCGCAAGTGTGGAAAGGAAATTTTGGAAAGCAGATTTCGCCAAACGACATTTCCGCATCTCGCAAGTTGCGGAAAGCAAATTTCGCCAAATGACATTTCTGCATCCCGCATCCCATAAGTTGCGGAAAGGAATTTCGGAAAGGAATTCTGTGAAATTTCGATCTGCTATTAATGGAAATTTCTAATTCTAAAACTGATTTTGAGCATTCAGGCCATCATGAATCTGACTGATCTATCTCCAGAACAAAGAAAATTTATTGAAATAAAATTACACACACATATACATCATTCATGAAATATAAATCTGCATCAAGTACATTCCATTCAAGCATTCCTCATATTCATATTCATTTGTAAACAAATACAGTTGCAGGGATTGAAACACAAAAAATACTTATCTTTATCAGAAGTGTGTCCCGCAACCAGCTATGTTGCTGCAACGCTCCACCCAACCATAGGCCAGTGTGCTCATCAATCTTTCAGCAACACTGCCACCCCCGAGTTGGGCATGATTTCCCCAAGGACTAAGGAACACTAACAGACTTCCCCATAGCCAAAGATATAATAAAACTAATCCAAGCCAATATAGTTGGGTTTATCAGGATTACATATGTAGTGATTTAGACATAGCCAAAGTTTATACAAGTCATAGCCAAGCCAACAGATGGGTTTATTAGGATACCAGACAATCCATCCTTCCAGTTGGGTTTATCATGCTTACACAGAAAGTGGTTTACACTTGGCCAAAATTCACACGAGACACAACCAATCCAACATATGGGTTTATCAGGCTGCCAGCCAAGCCATCCTTCCAGTTGGGTTGATCAGGCTGCCAAGGAGGTGGAAAGACTGACTGCTAAGCTAGTGAGCTCAATCCCAAAGCTATGGACATCTACAACGGATCTAGCCTGACTTCTAAACATTTACACACCCAACACAAGGAAGCATCCCCTTCTCTGCTACACAGTCCCTTAGGCCATGCCTTCCCTTCCAGTGCTATTCAGGGTATGCAAAGAAGAAAACCAGCCCTCTAGATTGGTCTATGAGGTTCCTTCACACACTAGGTTTATTAAGCAAGTCTAGACTCCATTTCCTTTCCCCAAATCAGTTCAGATGTCAACGAGGATGTACACACAACGATCTCAGTTCTGGGATTTAAAAAGAGTAACATAAGCTGAGGAATAAACACACACACATAAATTATGGATTTTGGAGCATTTCCTGAGCCATACTGACTACCGCAATTACCAAAAAATGAAATCGTTTGCTGGTCATTCAATTCAAAAACAAAAATAGGATTCTAGGCATTCACATTCAGGAAACGACTAACATACAAGAAAATCATGAAAAGGAAAAAACAATTCACAGTTAAGGAAAATTCCTCAAGGATCAAGACTCATAGTGGTTTTGCTTGCCACGGGAATGCCATAATGTCTTGTCAAAGTGTTCCCCATAGTACAAATCGTGAGGGGAAGCTGAAATGCAACTAAATGAGGGAAACGCAAGAATTTTTGGTGTTTTCTTACCCAAGAAAAATTAAAAAACGTTTTTCAGAAATGGGTGCTCTGCCCATTTCGAATTTCTGCCTCCTCTTCCCATTCCACCCCTTATCCTTAGGAAAAATCATGCCCCCATCTCATTTTGTTGCATTGACATAGCTGGTTGTAGGATTTTAATTAAAAATTCTAAATTTAACATGATGTCCAAACTTATAACGTTCAACTAGCATAAAAACACTATCGTCCTAAATATTAATTGTCGAAACAAAACACTAAATCGATGGTGGGGGTTTTTCCTTGAGCTCCACACCATGATTATTGACATCATATTATTTAAATGCAAATGGGGTAAAAAATCGGGGTGTTACATTCCCCTCCCCCTTTAATAGCACTGTCTTTAGTGCTTTACAACATTGAACAAAAATGCTTTACTGGTACTGCCCTCAACAATCCATAGAATTGAACAAAAACAGACGTGTCAGTCGCATGGCATCCTCCAGCTCCCATGTATCTTCTTAAGGATTGTATTGCTCCCATTACACCTTTACCTGTCCTATTGCTCGGTTCCAGAGCATTGTGACCTTCCCGGCAAGGATGTGCATGGGCTCGATTTGGAACTCTCCCTCTGGTTCCATTTGCATCACATCCCAATTTATTACATGGTTAGGACCATGTACATATTTATTAAGAAAAGAAACATGAAAAACATTATGATCCCTAGTGCTAGCAATAAATGCGAGTCTATATGCCACTGGTCCTATTCTTTCAAGCACTTCAAACGTCCCATAGTATCTAGGGGACAGCTTAGCACAACTCCCAAACTTCAAGGAAATTTTCTTTTCCTTCACCCTGAGCTAGACATGATCCCCAATATTGAACTCTTTGTTCACCCTATGCTTATCTGCATAGCTTTTTTGTATGTCCTGGGCTGCCTTTAGATTCTGTCTGATTTTTACAACTTCCTGCTCCATCTCCTTGATTAATTATGGACCTATCACAATTCTGTTCACTGGGTTATCCCAAGTCACTGGTGTTCTGCACCTCTTGCCACACAAAGCTTCATACGGACTCATCCCCAAGGATGCTTGTTGTCCATTGTTATAAGCAAACTCTACCAAGTGTAAATAGTCTTCCCATTTGGATGGTTTGTCCATCACATACGTGCGAAGCATATCTTCCAGCACTTGGTTAATTCTCTCAATCTTCCCATTGGTATGAGGGTGGTAGCTAGTGCTGGAATTAAAATTTGTTCCTAAGTCTGCAAACAATCCTTTCCAAAAATTAGAAGTGAACTTAACATCTCTGTCAGAGGCTATTGCCTTAGGAAATCCACGCAATTTAAAAATTTCTTTCATGAAAATATTATCAATGTCATCAGTCTTATGCATAGAATACACTGGTATAAAATGCATTTCCTTCATCAAATTGTCCACCACAACCATGATGGAATCATGTTGTATCCAAGTCATTGACAATCCTATAATAAAGTCCATGGAAATCACTTCCCATTTCCATTCTAGAACCAGAAAAGGCTACAACAAACCTGTTTGGTGTTGATGTTCAACCTTCACTTGATGACACTTCATGCATCTCGAAATATATACAGCCATGTCCTTTTTCATGCTTGGCCAAAAGTATTGCTTTCTTGCTATAGCAATCGTCTTCTGATATCCTGGGTGACAAGAATATGGAGTTTGATGGATTTCATGCATAACAACCTTCCTCAAATATGCTACATTGGGAATGTAAAATCTGTTCTTATAAGTAAGAAGTCCATCCTCTTCTAACTTATAACCTTCATACTTCCTTTCAAGGATTTGATGCCGTAATTTGTCATTTACCTGCGCATACATTTCATCTTCAACATTACGGTCAATAATCTGCTATCTCAAATCTGATTGGAAAATGCTAATAGATGCCAAATGCATTTCTTGTACCTTCCTGTTGAATGCATCAACTAACTTGTTCTCTTTTCCTTTTATGTGCTTGATTTCAGAATCAAACTCACATAAAAATTCCAGCCATCTAGATTGCCTAGAATTTAGAGTACACTGATCAAACAAATATTTCAGACCATAGTGGTCTGTCCTCAACTCAATTTTTCTGCCCATTAATTAATGCCTCCACATCTTAAGAGCATGTACTATGGATGCAAGTTTCAGATCATGAGTGGCATGATTCCTCTCATTCTCCTTTAGCTTTCTGGATTCATAACATATCACACGGTTTTCTTACATAAGAACTCCTGTAAGTCCTTGACCGCATGCATCTGTACATACCACAAAATATTTCTCTGGGTCTGCAACTTTTAAGACCGGTGCACTAGTGAGAAGATACTTTAACTGCTGGAAACTTTCCTCACACTTCAAGGTCCAATCAAACTTTATACCCTTCCTTTGCAAGGAAGTGATAGCATGTGAAACCTTGGAGAATCCTTCAATGAATCTCTTGTAGTATCCTACAAGCCCCATAAAATATCTTACCTCTGTCACATTCTTTGGAGTAGGCCAATTCTCGATGGCTTCAATCTTGTCAGGGTCCACAGATATACCCTCTTCTGAAATAATGTGACCCAAGTAATGAATTCTATCTTTATAGAAGTTACACCTGCTCAACTTTGCATACAGCTGGTGTTCTCTAAGCAATTGCAATGTTAGTCTCAAATGTTCTTCATGTTCTTTTTCATTCTTAAAATAAAAAAGAATGTCATCAAGGAAAACAAGAATGAATTTGTCCAAATATCTACTAAAGACACTATTCATAAGGCACATAAATATTGTTGGTGCATTTGTGAGACCAAATGGTACCACTACAAACTCATAATGTCCATACCTTGTTCTAAATGATGTCTTATGGATGTTTTCATCCTTGATTCTTACTTGATGGTAACTAGACCTCAAGTCAATCTTGGAAAATACGTTTGCTCCTTTCATTTGATCAAAGAGGTCATCAATTCTCAGCAAGGGATATTTGTTCTTCACTGTGACTTTGTTCAGCTGTCTGTAATCAATACACAATCTGAGTGTACCATCTTTGTTCTTCACAAACAAAACTGATGCTCCCTAAGAAGACACTCTGCCTAATATACTTTTTCTCCAACAATTCTTGCAGCTGCATCTTCAGCTCTAACATTTCTAGTGTACTCATTCTGTAAGGTGCTTTGGACACTAGTACTTCTCCTGGCACAAGCTCAATCATAAAATCAATGTTTCTCTTTGGAGGAAGCCCTGGAATCTCATCAGGAAAAACATCCTTGAATTCTTCAACACATGATAGTCTTCCAACTTGAGAGTTTCATTCTCCGCTGCCTCCACAATATGGGCTGCATACAATTGACAACCTTTTCTACAAAACTTCAACTGCATCGCTGAAATTCTTCTTTGCAGAAATTACCTTTGGAATGCCTTTTACAACTATTGGGTTCCCTTCTCCATCCATGCATTCAAAAGTCTTGTTATAACAATCAAGCTTCACCCTGTAAGCTTTTAACCAATCCATTCCAATGAGAACATCATAGAAAGCGAATGGTAGAATGTTCAAGTCTATGCAAGTAATCAGTCCATTCATCATGAATGGACATTTCTCCACCACTTCATTAACTTTTCTCTTAGTTCTAGTGGCTAGCTGAACTAACCATGACTTGCTATGCTTTACTTTCTTAAGAGCACAAATCTCCACTACTCTAGGAGAAATGTAACTATGAGTAGAACCAGGGTCAATCAAAATAGAAACAGATTACTCAACAATATTACCTGCAACTTCAACCACAGTTAACTAGTGATCTGCCTGGCGGTCCTCTAATGCTGCAAAAATCCTAGAAACGGCTCTTGCTACTTGCCCTAGTGTTTCTGCTTCTTTGATGTTATATGTTAGCCTTACATTCTCATTCTCAAGTGGACTGAACCTGCACAGATGGGGTCCTATGCATTTCCAACACTCGAGAGGCTCTTTGTGCTATTGTGGATCTCTTAGCTCCTCCCCCATCGCTCTGGCCGACTGCTTCTACTGATTCCTAAATTTAGAAGGTTTGAAAGCTCTCTTCCTCTTATCAAACTTCTCATTCATCTTGTTCTTCCATGCCTTTTGGTAGTCAGGTTTTCTCTTTCTTTGCTCGTAGTAGTACTTAGCTTTTCTTATCACCTCTTCTAGAGTTTTGGGTTCATAGAACTCAATTTGGTATTTGTGGGACTGAGGCATTCCACTCAAAAAGCACTAGATTTTTACCTTCTCATCTTTAATATACCTAACATACCTCAATAGTTCCAAGAACTTGTTTTCATATTCCTCCATGGTCTGCTATCCCAATCTCACCTCATGGAATTCTTTGATTTTATCATCATAGTACCGATCAGAGAGGTACTTCTACTTGAACTATTTTTGGAACTATTTCCAGACAATCTTCATTTCATTTATCTTCTTTACTTGCCTGAAGTGTTCCCACCAAATAGACGCTCTTCCTGTCATATTGAAAATGGCTACTCGGGCTTTCATATTTCTAGAATAATCTTGGACTTGGAAATATTTTCTTATTCCTAGAAGCCAAGCTTTAGATTCTTGACCAATCTTTACCTCACCATTGAAGGTAGGTGGCTTTTCCTTCCTGAATTCATCTCGTGAGCGGTTCTGGTAACGCCTCTTCCTCCTACCCTTGTGAGATGAAGATCCTAAATATTCAGTGGATCTTTCAGAGTCAGATGATCCACTAGGAGATCTCTTCCTTTTATTCTTATGAGAGAAAAAACTTGAACCATACGTGGATTTTTCAAAGTTGGACGACCCACTAGGAGATCACTTTCTTCCTCTAGCAGTGTTCTTACTTCCTTCTCGTCTTCCTATCCGATCCATAGAGTTCATTTATCTCTAAATGTCTGTCAAACTGTGCAATATGGCTGCGTTCAACTGATTTTGCTCCTCGTGAGCCTTAATCAGTCTTTCATTGTCTACTATGTAGCTCTGTATCTTCACCCTAAGGCTTCTCACGGTGGATGCAAAGTCTCGAGAAGTATCTTGAAACCTCCTCCCATTAGACTCTATCTCAGCATTTCCAATTTTGACATTCCTCCCCATATCATATTCCTCATGCACAATGGGGTCCCGTGCGTAATCATTCATATCGTATGTCCTCATGCTCGAGCCAATTATTTAGAATCGCACTGCCCCTTTCTGAAGGTGACTGTAATTATGCAAAAATGTGTTAGATAACAAAACTGTTAGATATAATCAAAACCAAGATCACTTACCCATTGCCCATGGCAGCTTTTCTCTGTTATGTGGCCAAGAATACATTGGAACTATTAACCAATAGCTCTGTAATTTTCCAACTCGTCCCATCGAGGCCCAATATTGTAACCACTTTTCTTTCCAGCCCATCCAAGACCAATGCTGCAACTAGCAGCTCTGATACCACACTGTAGTGTACTGCAAGTTGGTATCAGAGGGTACTCTTATATTTTTTTTACAACTAATACCGGCCCATCCAAGCCCAATGCTACAACCTTTCTCTAATACCACACTGTCATGTACCCATGCTCGATTTTCATGCGGAATTAAAAATTTTCTTAAAGAAACTTTGTCCTTCTTTAAATCACTGAGCATGGCGGTGAAGACACTCTTCAACATCCCTGATCTGAATATAAAATGCATTGTTGAAATCCACCGCAAGATCAATGGATAAAAATCAACTCGCAAAAATCAACGGTGCGGAAATCCTGTATTATGGAATTGGAGAAATGAAAAACGCAATCCCGCATCCCGCAAGTGCGGAAAGGAAATTTCAGAAAGGAATTTCGGAAAGCAGATTTTTCCAAATGACATTTTCGCATCCCGTAAGTTGCGGAAAGGAAATTTCGGAAAGGAATTTCAGAAAGCAGATTTCACCAAATGACATTTTTGCATCCCGCATCCCGCATCCTGCAAGCTGCGGAAAGGAATTCTGCGAAATTTCGATCTGCTAATGAAAATTTTGAGGTCTAAATTGATTTTGAGCATTCAGGCCATCAGAAATCCAGCCGATCTAGCTCTAGAACAACTCAAAAAATTTATTGAAATAAAATTACACACACATATACATCATTCATGAAATATACATCTGCATTAAGTACATTCCATTGAAGCATTCCTCATATTTATATTCATTTATAAACAAGTACAGTTGCAGGGATTTAAACATAAGAAATACTTATCTTTATCAGAAAATTTTCCTGCAACTAGCGATGTCCCTACAACGTTCCACCCAACCATAGGCTAGTGTGCTCATCAATCTCTCAGCAACACTGCCACCCTAGATTTGGGAATGATTTCCGCAAGGAATAAGGAACACTAGCAGACTTCCCCATAGCCAAGGATACAATAAAACGCAGCTAATCCAACACAGTTGGGATTATCAGGATTACACAAGCAATGCTTTACACATAGCCAGATTTTATACAAGTCACAGCCAAGCCAATAGATGGCTTTATCAGGATACCAACCAAGCCATCCTTCAAGTTGGGTTTATTAAGCTTACACAGACAGTGGTTTACACTTAGCCAAAATTCACATGAGACACAACCAAGCCAACAGATGGGTTTATTGGGCTACCAACCAAGCCATCCTTCTAGTTGGGTTGATCAGGCTGCCAAGTAGGTGGAAATACTGACTGCTAAGCTAGTGAGCTCAATCCTAGAGCTATGGACACCTACACTAGATCTAGCCCGTCTTCTAAACATTTACACACCCAACACAAGGAAGAATCCCCTTCTCTGCTACATAGTCCCTTAGGCCATGCTTTCCCTTCTAGTGCTATTCAGGGTATGCGAAGAAGAAAACCAACCCTCTAGATTGGTCTGTGAGGTTCCTTCACACACTAGGTTTATTAAGAAAGCCTAGACTCCATTTCCTTTCCCCAAATCAGTTCATATGTCAACGAGGATGTACACATAGCGATCTCAGTTCTAGGATTAACAAAAAGTAACAGAAGCCAAGGAATACACACACAAACAACAATTACGAATTTCAGATCATTGCCTAATCCAGGATGACTACCGCAATTACCAAAAAATGAAATTTACATCATATTATTTAAATGCAAATGGGGTTAAAAACCGGGGTGTTACATTTTTTTTGTTTTTTTAAATGTTTTTCATTGTTTTTCAAATAAAATATAAAATTAAAAAAAATTGCAAATGAATTGAAATGGAACAAATTTGATATTGTAGATGCATTACCTAAACATAATGACAAATGCCAATGAACCATCCCAACAAAGGAGTGAAACAAACCAATTAGAGGACCCAATAAACCCTAAATTAAACGAAAAAAACCCCGAAGATGAATTACACAGGGATTTAAACCAGTTAAGGATATTGAGTGATGAACTGAAGAACACCAGGGAACCCTATCAGGTTTCCCTCACCACATCGCTACAAAACATAATAGATTCTATCAACATTTTCCACAATGAGATAAACAATTTGAGCCAATATAGGGATCGAATGAGAAAACATTACGCCACTAGTATATCCAAAGAAGATATAAAAAACCTGAATATCACAAAAGCCCAACTGTGGAGAAAATTTATAGATCCAAGAATAGGACAGCCTCCAGATGTGAGGAAGAGATGATTTTTCATGGACTGGTGTAATTACCAGCCATGGAGAGAAAAATGGAGGAAGAGACGGTTCATGGTTTTTGACAAGCCTCCATGTAATAATGTCGAGGTACCACAATATTTTCTCTAGAAACTGTGGGTTGAGTTTTTGTTAGGGTTCCAAGTGAACTACTTTGACATCAATGAGTTCCAGGGTGATTTTTTTTATCTCAGCCCAAGATCGACCTCATGCCCATCGGAACCCACTCATAGGACCTCCTGCACCTAGGCGAGAGCCAAACCTGTTTCCTCAACCCCATGGGTTAGGTAGCGGGCTAGATGAGATCCATGAGCTCATTAGACATGCCACATGACACCTTCTTAGGCATACCACATTTGTGGCTATGTCCTCACAAAGCGAGCAGGACCACCCCGAGAGACACACTTCTACACGGTCTACTAGTGGTGGGTGAGCGAGAGAAGCTACAGGTGGTAGACAGGATGATCCATCTAGCTTGACAGGACTAGTTCCACATCTTTGTTCTCACTGTGGGCATCCATGCCATGTTCCCATGCAGGAGCATGCCACAGAGAGCTACCTACAACAGGTTAGTTATTGTTTTATTTAATGTTCAATTATTGAGTATACATTATGTAATCTCATAATATCTAATAAATTTAACTTAGAATTAGATGTTGATGACTTGATTTGTTTTAATGTATAGCTATTCATTGTTGAGTCTCCAACAATTGGGTGGGAGGACGTTGGTTCCTTCAACCTAGATGGAGCCATGGTAGCTCCAGAGGACATCGCAACACCATACACACAGGTAGTTTTCTTTCAGTAATTAAATGTAATTTTAGTAGTTAATATTGTCATCCAATGTAGTTAATATTTAGTAATTGAATCTTTTTTTTTTTTTTTTGCACAGGTGTCCGTAGGAGTGAGTGACCAGCCAGGGGATCAGCAGATCCCCTCTTGTGCAGGTATCGTGTAATAAAGTATAAATTTAATTTTAGTTTTGATGGCTTAGATTTGTATAATTATATTTTTTATGTACTAATATACGATGACATGAATATGTATACAGTTCTGAGTACATAGGCACGTTAGTGTCACTATCTCTTCATCGACTTCCTTTTTCCCACCATAAATGCCAGGTGTAGCCCCCAACATACATGTTCATTTCCCTACATCCCTACCCACCCCGTTCCATCCATCCCTTGCCTCGCATCCACCACCACACTTCCATCCAGTTCCCCCTTCCTCATCACAGCCTTCGCTCACTCCCCTCACCCCACCCATTCACCCCCTCCCTTGCAATTTACCATGTTTCTACTCTCCCCCCTCCGACCACGATACACCATCCATTCACATTCACCCATCCCTACACTCCATTCGAGACCTCAGCCCCCTCCCCCATGTTCTACCACCTTCCTCGTTTCCCCTTTCAGGGTGCTTTTAGAATAATCAACCCATAGTTACCATATTTGACATTAATTAAATCACTTTTGTCTTATTCCTAGAATCCTAGATTCCCTCTCTGTGCTAGTTGACTTTTACATGTTCCTAGAAGTCAATACTTTCTAAAATGGGTCATGGAGCACTTTGGAATCATCTCAGAAACATATTTAGCATGTTTTCTTTATTCCTAGTTCCTCAAAGCACATAACTGTTTTTTCTGAAAACTGCCTTACTTTACTGTAGTTTTAAGGCATAAAGGAAAAGCTAGTTTAGGGGAACTTGCCTTCTTTTTTGACCACATCATCCTCCTTCCTTTTCTCCATACAAAAGCATGAATGAGTTGTCTTTCCACCACTTATTATCTTTCCCACTTTCTTTATCTAATTCATGAGGATCTTCATGGATTTGGAAAGTATTTTTTGTACCTATGGGGGATTTGGCTCATTTTAGTAAGCCTGCTTTTTTACCAATTCGAATAGAAACCTAGTGATTTTGAATATCTCATGTAATTATATATTTTATAAGCCTATTACTTCATATGGTTGGATAATGTACACTTATTCAATACAAGATTAAGTTATGCTCCAATTTAAGTCTCATTTTGTGTGAATTTTGCATGTTTGATTAGCAATTTTGTGAGTGTAATTGATCTATATCTTGGGTTCAATTTCCACATGGTATCAGATCCTTTGTAGATAAATTTATCTCCTTCCAAATTGTTATTTCAAGTTCTACATCACTGACTGGGAGCGCATTTTGCTAACTGAAGGGCACATGAGCTGAGATATGGACCAATCTCAAAGGATCACCTTGACTCCATTCAATTTCTTCGAATGGAAATATGAGATGGAGATATTGTTGAAAGTGAAAGGTCTCTATAGGGTTACCATGGATACTGAGGCATATCCCAATGGAGCTGTAGAGAAAATCAAATCGCACAACAGGAAGGATGAGGCCTATGGTCTTTTGTGTCCGAGTATTTCAAGAGACCTCCTCTTTCATCTTGATTCATTGACATCTACTAACGAGGCATGGGAGAAGCTTGAAGAGATTTTTTGAAAGACAGATGAGATGAGAGGACATAAAATCGAGAATGAATTGATCTCCTTGAATCCCAGTAGCTTCGAATCATTGCAACTCTATTTTACCAAGTTTAAGGCCCTTGTTTTGCAGTGAAAACAATGTGGGATTGAAAAGAAGGACGAGAAACTAGTTTTGACCATTCTCTCAAAGCTTGGTCCTAGCTATTCAATGTTTTTTTTGACCTTCTATGCCATTAAATTAACATATCGAATCTGGAAGATGCCTAAGCTTGTTGAGTTCATGGAATCCCTCACTCAGGAGCAAGATAAATTGGTGATGATGGGCACCATCAAACTTTCCAAAGACCAAGCTTTGGTTGTTGGATATTCAAAGGTGGATTAAAAAATAAAGAAAAAAGATAAAAATCCACTTAACTAAAAGAGATACAAGGAAAATTCTCAAGAGGAGTCCCTAGGCTCCAAGAAAAACTGCCAAAAGAAGAAGAACAAAGGAGAAATGAGCAAGTGCACATACTACAGTAAGGGCTATCATCCTAAGAGATCTTGTATGAAAAAGCAGATAGACATGTTGACCCAACTCCTGGAGAAGAACAACATCTCCCTTCCTGATTTCTCAAAGAAGAGGGAAGGAGGATCAAATTCAGAAGACAAGTACAGAGTACATGCCTTGGTTGATGGCACCTCAAGCTCACCTAGCTTCATCATTGATTCTGGAGCTTCTAGACATATGGTTTTGACAAAAGAGATCTTTTCCTCTCTGGACATGTCGAAAGGTCCACCAATAGTTTTGGGAGATAACTCTCTGACTGACAGTATGGGAAAGGATAGGATTGATCTTGACCATGGTAATTTCAATAATGTGTTGTATGTTCTAGGTCTTCCCTCTAATCTCTTGTCAGTGTATCAAATGCCTCATACTAGGTCTCCAAAGAAAGTCATATTCTTCCCCAATGAAGTTGAAATCATAGATATTTCAAATGGTAAAGTCATAGCAGAAGGTGTTGTTGATCACACTTCAAAGGTATACAAGTTTTCCCATTTTCTACCCTACTCAAACCCCTCTACTCTTCTTACTCATGCTAATGAAACAAGCAAGATTTGGCACGAAATATTTGGCCATATTAACTACAAGTATCTTTCTGATTTGAGTCACAAAGACACGGTCATAGGGTTACCAAAGATCAAGTTTTCTAAGTGAGTCTGTCAAGGTTGTATCCTAGGAAAACACTCAGAGCACAAGTATGAGAGAGCTAGTCATGAGAGAACCTATGCACCTCTTGAGTTTATCCACAGTGACATTTCTGGTCCATTCCCTCATATG
This sequence comes from Pseudotsuga menziesii, assembly GCA_001517045.1. Lineage (NCBI taxonomy): Eukaryota > Viridiplantae > Streptophyta > Pinopsida > Pinales > Pinaceae > Pseudotsuga > Pseudotsuga menziesii. Next base: position 513,345 of record LPNX010174323.1, on the reverse strand, counting down.
TCCATGAGTTAATCCAAATATGCACTCACCTTCATAGATGACTTTTCCAGGTATTGTTGGGTTCACTTCCTAAAGCATAAGTCTGAAGTTTTTGACCTCTTCAAAGTCTTTAGAGCCTTGGTTGAAAACCAGTATGGGAGGAAACTCAATATCCTTAGATATGACAATGATGGTGAGTATTTCAATTCTGAGTTCATCCAGTATTGCAAAGATGCAGGTATCCAGATGCAGCATTCTATTCCTTACACAACACAGAAAAATGGTGTTGTTGAGAGAAAGAATAAATCACCGAAGGAGATGGAAACTTGCATGATGGAGGCTAAAAAGTTTCCACCAAAGTTTTGGGTTGAGGCTATAAACTGTGCATCCTATATCCAAAATAGGGTTCCACATAAGCAACTTGATGGTATGACTTCTTTCAAATATTGGAGTGGGCACAAGCTAGATGTGACCCATTTCAGGATTTTTGGCTCAAAGGCTTGGGCTAGAATTCCAACTGAAAAGAGGAAGGATTTGCAACCCCAAATCCAAGAGTGCCTAATTTTTTGGTATTCTAAAGATTCAAAAGGGTACAATCTAATCAACTTGAGCACAAACAAATCTTTCATTGAAATAAGTGTTCAGTTCGAAGAAGAGCCTTTAACAGTTGAAGTTGGAGAGTCCTCTTCACCAAAACAACCATTAATTGTAAGTGAAGAGACTAATGATTTTGGTGATTTTGATATGTCTGATAATGATGAATTAATTTCAAATTCATGCAGCTAGAGAACTAGTTGGAAATCCTAAAGACATTAGGAGGACTAGATCTCAATTTGAGAGTGCCCTTTGTGTGAAAGATCCACTCTTTGCTGAGAAGTGTTATTTGATGATAGATTCTAATCCACAGACATATGAATATGAAAAACATGATCCAATATGGAAAACAACCATGAAATAAGAATTCATCTCGCTCCAGAAGAACAACACATGGGAACTCATTGATCTCCCCCCAAGGAGAAAGTTAGTGAAGTGCAAGTGGGTTTTTTAAATTTTTTTGTTCCTGATGGTTCACCTTTGAGATATAAGAAAATACGGGTAGCCAAGGGATACTCTCAAGTACATGCTATTGACTACAATGATACCTTTACGCCAATGGAAAAGATGGACTCCATAAGGCTTGCTCTAGCCATTGCAGTTTCGAAGCAGTGGGAGGTACATCACATGGATGTAAAGTGTGCCTTTCTGAATAGAGATATGAATGATGAGATTTATATGCAGAAACCATAATTTTTTGTATCTAATCCATCTTTAGTGTGCAGGTTAAAGAAATTATTGTATGGTCTCAAGCAAGCCCCCAGGGCTTGGTATGCCAAGATTGATGGCTTTCTGCTGTCACTAAGTTTTGTTCGATGCAAGTCTGATCCTAATGTCTATTTGAAGCTAATTCATGGTTCCTTAATGATTATTGTTCTCTATTTGGATGAAATACTGATTACAAGAATTCCAAAGAAAGAGATTTACTCCTTGAAGGATGCAATGAACCATGCCTTTTCTATGACAGATTTGGGATTGTTGAGCCAATTCTTGGGTCTCCAAATTTCTCAATCCAAACATGGAATCAAGGTTCATCAGTCAAAGTGTGCTTCATATTTTCTCACCAAGTACAACATGAAAGATTGAAATCCAAGTAAGATTCCATTCCTTTCAGGATTTAAGATTGAAGAAGCTGGTTCTTCTCCTATGGTAAATAGTACATTGTATAGGCAGTTGATTGGGTGTTTGATTTATCTTACACATACTCGACCTGACTTATCTTGTGAAGTTAGTGTGGCTTCAAGATACATGGATCAGCCTCATGAGTTCCATTGGAGAGAAGCCAAGAGGATCCTAAACTTTGTTCATAGAACAAGGACTCATGGTATTTTCTACAAAGCAAAATATGACTTAGAGCTAGTTGGATTTACTCACAGTGATTGGGAAGGTGACAACAAATATCGAAATTATACTTCAAGATATGTGGTCATGCTTGCAGAAGGACCAATCAGCTGGTCAAGTAAGAAGCAGATTTCCATAGCACTTTCATCTACAGAGGCAGAGTATAGAGGAGTTGTAAATGCAGCTACACAATGTTTATGGTTGCAGGGGATACTTGGAGAATGTGGTTTCGAATCAGAGTTTTCAACAGTCATCTATTGTGAAAATCAAAGCACCATTTGAATATCCATTGATCCAGTTCAAATACAAAGAACCAAGCACATTGAGATCCATATGCACTATATCAGGGAGCTTGTGCATGATGGTACAATTACTCTACTTTACTGTGCATCTTCAGAACAAGTAGCAGACATCTTCACAAAAGTATTCAGTGAGAAGACCTTTAGTAATCTCAAATCACTGTTGGGGATTGTTGATCATGTGGTGAAGAATGATTGATGACAAGATTTCCAAAATTTTGTTTTCCTGTCCATGTTTAGGGGAGGATTTTTCCGTTGGGTTTTTGCCTCTTTCCTTGGTTGTATGGACATGCAGTATGTAAAAGGGTGACTAAGCCTTGTTGTTATGCCCTATAATTTTATGATATTTACTCATAAATCCAGGCTTAAGTGGGGGTGTTACAATAATCAACCCATATTTACCCATATTTGACATTAATTAAATCATTTTTGTCTTATTCCTAGAATCATAGATTCCCTCTCTATGCTAGTTGACTTCTACATCTTCCTAGAAGTCAATACTTGCTAAATTGGGTCATGGAGCACTTTGGAATTATCCTGGAAACATATTGATCATGTTTGCCTTATTCCTGGTTCCTTAAAGCACATATCTAATTTTTCTGAAAGATACCTTGCTTTACTACAATTTTAAGACATAAAGGAAAACCTAGTGTAGGGGAACTTGCCTTGTTTTTTGACCACATCATCCTCCTCCTTTTCTCCATACAAAAGCATGAATGATTTTTCTTTCCACCACTTATTATCTTTCCCACTTGCTTTAGCTAATTCGTGAGGATATTAATGGATTTGGAAAGTCCTTTTTTCACCTATGGGGGATTTGACTTGTTTTAGTAAGCCTTATTTTTTACCAATTTGAATAGAAACCCAGTGCTTTCGAATCTCTCATATAATTATATATTTGAGAAGCCTATTACTTCATATGGTTGGATAATGTACACTTATTCAATACAAGATTAAGTTATGCTCCAAGTTCAGTCTCCTTTTGTGTGAATTTTGCATGTTTGATTAGCAATTTTGTGAGTGTAATTGATCTATATCTTGGGTTAAATTTCCACATGTGGCCCATTCCATTCTACAACCAGTTGGGGTTTATCTTTGTACATCACCACTTCGCCCACTCTAGTCCACGCCCTCTAACTGTGCCCCCTATTTTTGTAGCCAATGTCGATGTGGCTACATCCTCGCTATGCCATCCACCCTAGAATCAGAGTAGGTTTTTCAACCCATTGCTCAACCTTCCACCCCCAAGGACTAGCTGACTGCTCCACCTACCACCCCCGAGGACTAGCTGATTGCTCTACCTGCCACCCCCGAGGACCAGCCTATTGTGTTCATGGTGAGATTGATTAGTTTATGAAAATATCGTGCAATATTAACGAAAATTAACATAGGCAATAATTGTATGATTTATCTTACTGTTTAAATGTTGCAGGGTGGCATTGTCGAGAGACTTGGATCATGGAGGAGGGTAGCCTGCTCACCACTTACGGTCTCGTTTGAGGTGAGCTATTTAATATTTGAAAATTTAATTTTAATTTTTAAATTGTGTTTTATACTTGTATAATTTCTTGTAGGAGTTGACATTTTATTGTTGTCATTTTAGAGCCCAAGGGGAGGTGGTTGGAGCATTCAGAAGAATCGGGTTTCCTCTAGCTCGAAGAAGAGGACGTTCGATTTTGGAGGTGCACCTGGGAGCTCCAAGGGTGGGTAGGAGGATTGAAAGACCCTCCTATGTACACTAGCAATGATGTGAAATTTTGGCATGAGTTTCCATATTTTGTATAAGGCATGAATTTCCATATTTTGTATAGGGAACAAGTTGCAATTGTATAGACATTGGGAACGATGTCCCATTTTTCACTACTATTGTATATGGTTGGAAATTTGTGTATATGAATATATCATTTTGTACTTATTTATATTACTTTGCTTTTATTACATATTTGCATACATTATATCAAATGTAGTAGTAGATTGCAATTGGTGCGCTTGCAATACATATTGTTGACGAAGCAATAGTCTTTATGTTCACAATAAAATGCATAAAAAGTTTAACACTATAGGTTAGTTAACAAAAAAAATACACAACTGCATAAACGTGTACAATAGAAATGATAATTTTAAATACCAAATACTTGATCTTGTAAATCATAGTGCAAACACCTAGCTTGGCCCTTCACCCCTCGACCCTTCCATTTGTTGTCTCAAATTGTCATGCCTAGCTTCGGCCTTGTTATTGCATACCTAAACCCTAAGGACCTAGACCTAAATAGACACCTAACCTAAAACCCTAGCTTTCTACCCTCCCAAACCCTTCCTCCCTTCTCCATATCATAACCTACCATCTTACCTTTCCACCTCTCCTCACTCATTTCCTAACCCTAATCTTCGAATCTCATACTCCTATCCTCTGCCTATAGGATCAGACCTTGGCCCCCTTTCAACACCCCGTCTCTAGCCTTAGAATCCATCCTAGGACTCTACATATCATTTACATTTCCATCCATACATAATAAGTTTTGACAGTGATCTACAAGTGCATTTGCACTACTAAAATACCAAAAAGACATTTAAAAAACATGTACACGATACCATCTTTGTTGAGGACTATCATATAGGTACTTGTTGGAACTCTTAGCTTGATTGGAAATTACTATTTGGGACAGTCATAGTAAATTTTTTCTTGGCTGGAAAATACATTTAGTTTGACAGTCCCATTCATTCACCAAGTTGGAATTGACAATACTTGTAGTCCACTTGCATTTACCTAAGAATTTCCTTCCTAATTGCAAACTTGAAATTGACATAGCTATTGCATATTTACTTTGACTTGAAATAACATTTTGGGGAAGCCATAGTTGGCTGAAAGTTATCATTGGTTTGATAGTCTTATTCATTTTCAAAATTGGAATAGAAAGCACTTGTTTGCCTTTGGTATTTACATAGTAATTATTGTCTCATTTTGCAAGCTAGAAATTGATATTGGAATGATCTTCTCGTACCATTTGATTGACTGAAAATTTCATAGTATTGATGAGCTGAGAATCATATTGAACATGACTACTGTTGGCTTGCATTTGTTACATCTACTTGGAAAACATTGATTTTGATAAATTTGACAATTTATATCATTTGAAGATGAAGTTGGCATTTCCTACTCTCATTGAATACATACATATTTGTTATGCTATTGTTGAGCACTTGAAATTTTAACAATCTCTTGTACTTGTTTCTTTGGCATAGGCTAACTGAAGTTTAAGGGTTAGCATGCATAACCTAGGGTTTGGAATCAATGAGGAAACCCTAACCATAACTGAAGTTTAAAGGTTAGCATGCATAACCTAGGATTTATAATCAATGAGGAAACCCTAACCCAAATGGTGTTTTGGGGTTAGCATGCATAACCGAGGGTTTAGAATCAATGAGGAAACCCCTAACCATATCTTGTGGCCTCTTAGAAAGTAACTTTTTGTTTGTATATGAGCATGCATAGGGTTGTAGTCATATGTCACATATTATTTATACACTAATCAAATGAGATACTCTTTACGGTTTATCATGCACAAATTGCACAAGTTGATGTTAATCAATGGGGAGAATTTAACCCTAAAGAGGAAACCATTTTGACTTGGATGGAAATCATTCTTAGTTTGACAGTCCTATATTAATGAAAATTGGATTGATTGGGGTCTATTTCAATGTATGTCGAGTGCAAAAGAGGTTGACTTTGTACGATATGATGATAAAGTCCCATCAACACCACTAACATGATTCAACTACATGTATAATTGAAACGAAAATTACATCCAATGTTATTCGCAATCACCCAACCAACCATTAAATAAAATATTGAATCATCCTATAGTGTTTGAACCCTCTCTTTCACAAGAAATATCCATTATGGTTATTGGCTTGCAAGCATATATTCTAGGTATATGGTCTATTCTAGGTATATGGTTTATTCTAGCTACATATATTCTAGGTATATGGTCTATTGGTTTCTAGTTAAGTGAAACCAACAAATCTAATTATCTAAATCTAATGATTTCATAAAATTCTAGTTTGTACTTGTATGTGTAAATGTGTAAACACTATTTTTTAGGTTTGTGGTTTGTAGTTCATGAAACACTATATTTTTTTCTACTTGTTCGTGTAGATTAGGTATATGGTCTAAGTGTATATAAACAAGTGAGACTAACATAGAATTTGATCTCCATGTATTTAATTTCTTTCAATTCATGAAACCTTGGTTGGCTTGATACTTGTAATCCATGTATGTGTCTCCACTTCTATTTCATACAATTATTTGTTATACTTGTAATTCATAAAGCCTTAGTTTCTTTTTTGTAGTGAAGGTACATATATTCTAGGTATATGGTATATTGGTTTCTAGTTGAGTGACACTAACAAATCTAATTATCTAAACCTATTGAGTTCATAAATATTGGTTTTTAGTTCATTGTCTTAAATGTGTGAACCATAGTTTTTAGGTTTGTGGTTTGTAGTTCATGAAACCCTAGCTATGTTATAGTGTAGGTACATATCTTCTAGGTATATGGTCTACTAGTTTCTAGTTGAGTGAGAATAACAAATATAATGATATAAACCTAATGAGTTCATAAACCCTAGTTTGTAGTTCTATGTCTAAATTTGTGAACCCTAGCTTTTAAGTTTGTGGTTTGTAGTTCAAGAAACCCTAGATTTCTTGACATTTATTCTTATATATTAGGTATATGGTCTAATTTTATTTACGTACATATATGGTCCTAGTTTGCAGATGTATGTGTAAATTTGTAATCCTTATGTTTTAGGTTTGTGGTTTGTAGTTCATGAAACCCCAGTATTTTTTCTATTTGTGCATGTAGCTTAGGTATATGGTTTAAGTATTTCTACATAGCTCAGACTACCAAAGCACATGATCTCTATGTATGTGAATTTCTACATCATAAAACCCTAGTTTGTAGTTATATGTGTACATTTATAAACCCTAGTTTGTAGGTTTATGGTTTGTAGTTCTTGAAACCCTAGTTCTTTTGCTATTTTCTCTTGTAGCTTAGGTATATGGTCTAAGTGGTTCTACATATGAGAGACTAAAATAATATATCATCTCTATGTATGGGAAAAAATTTCAATCCATGAAACTCTAATTGGTTATATACTTGAAATTCATGTGTATGAGTTTTTACTTCTAATCCATACAATTATGTGTTTCTACTTGTAATTCATGAAACTCTAGTTTCTTTGTTGTAGTGTAGGTACATAGATTCTAGGTATATAGTCTATTGGTTTCTAGGTAATGGCATGCTAAGATACCAACAGAGTCGACAGTTCATCGATCCGACCTCTGGTTACCAAGTTATGTCGAGTGGAAAGTCGCATGAAAATGTCGTTTAGGGACACTTGGTGACTCTCGGTCCAGGAGCGAAAAACCAAAAAGAGCAACAAAATTGCATGTCATTGGCTCTAGAAAGTGTGTATGGGAAATGTCGATATGGGTACAATACCACGACTGGCATGGTGGAGTTTTTTGTAAAGTTGTCCCACCAATGCAAGTGTTGCATTGAAGGAAACTAAGCAAAACCCTACTTTACGAAACTAATGCACAATGAAGTCACTGCGCCATGCAAATGCGATGGAGAGGGCCCCTTAGAGGTAATGGAATTTCAAGAGACCGACGTAGTTGATGGTTCATCGATCTGACCTCCATTTCATTGATCCAACCTTTGGTTTGTCGATTTGACCTCCGATTGCTGAGTTATGTCGAGTTGAAAGTCACATGAAAATGTCATTCATGGACACTTGGTGACTCTCGATACGGGAGAGAAAAAACAAATGCAGCAACAAGATTTCATGTCATTGGATCCAAAAAGTGTGTGTAGGCATTGGTAATATGGGAACACTACCAAGAATGGAACGTTGGAGGGTTTTGCAGAGTTGACCCACCAATGCGAGAGTTGCATTGAAGGAAATTGAGCAAAACCCTAGTTTACAAAACCGATGCCCAATGAAGTCATTGGGCCATGAAAATGAGGTGGAGAGACCCCCCTATAAGTAATGGCATGCTAGTATACCAATGGATTCGACGTCTTGTCGATCTGACCTCTGGTTTCTGAGTTATGTTGAGCTGAAAGTCACATGAAAATGTCGTTCAAGGACACTTGGTGACTCTCGGTCCAGGAGCGAAAAAACCAAACGGAGCAGCAAGATTGCATATCATTAGCTCTAGCAAGTGTGTATGGGAAATGTCGATATGGGAACACTACCAATATTGGAACAATGGAGAGTTTTACAGAGTTGACCCACCAATGCAAGACTTGCATTGAACGAAACTAAGAAAAACCCTAGTTTACGAAACTGATGTACAATTAATTCACTGGGCCATGAAAAAATGGTGGAGAGGGACCACTAGATTTAATGGCATGATAGTAGACCAACATATTCAACGGTTCATTAATCCTACCTATGATTTTTGAGTTATGTCAAGTTGAAAATCGCATGAAAATTAGGTCCATACAACCCTAGCAACTATGCACCAGCCTTGCAAAACCCTGTGCCCAGCGGCTGGGGGTGGATTTCCCATGGTGGCCATGCCAAAACACACATATAGGAGCTGAAAAAATTTGAAATATCCACCTGGTTTGGTTTTTAGACCCCGACCTTGAATTAGCCTAGGCATTCCTAAACAACTTTTGCAAGGCTACTGCAACTCATGATAGAACATTGAGCGGGTATTTGATCAATGAATTGTCAGTTTCGTTGGGATCGTGGAATGATATTATGGCCAGGGTGGACTCCCCCCTAACTTTAAATGGCACGGAAATGCCTACAGGATAGATTTTTCAAACTAGGTTTTCACCCCAATGGGGTCCATGCAACCCTGGAAACGGTGCACCATCCCTGCAAAACCCTATTCCATGCGGCAGGGGTGGCCTTCCCATGGAATCTATGCCCAAACACACTTCCAGGAGTTGAAGAATTCATAAATCGCCACCTGGTTTGGTTTTTGGACCCCGTCCTTGAATTGGCTGAGGCGTCCCTGAATGGCTTTTGTAGGTCTACTGCAACTCGCCATAGAATGTTGACCCAGGATCTGATAGATGAACCGTTGGTTCTGTTGAGATCGTGGAATGGTGTTATGTCCAAGGTTCCCTCCCCCCTGACTTCGTACGACCCAGACATGCCTCCATGCTAGATTATGAAAACTAGGGTTTCACCCTAGTGGAGTGTAAACGTGATTACCCAATGTCATTCAATATAGCCATTTAGATCCTCTCTATTGCTAATTGTATCCATCAATATCTTGTGCTTTGAATGAGGCAAGAAGTAACGTACCTTGGTTTATTTCCTATTTGACATTATCTGTAGATGGATGTTCATGCCAACAATCATGTTTGTCAAGTGATAGACCACAGAACCTGGAATGTAATCCATGAATACATGCCCACTGGTTCTTCTTGATTTCCCATCTAGTGTAATATATTCACCCTCAACCACCATCGATCCAATAGGAAATTCATTTCCTTCAATGATTAATCAATGATCCGTTTAGGATTTTCTTACCTCGAATGCATCATTCCAACCATTAATCTGTGCCCCATTCATTGTCTTTTGGGGAAACAACTGCATATATGTGTCCTGGATGTACAAGATCTGAGATATGGTCATAGTCTGTCGCAATCGCTGACTGACACTCCTCTAAGTGGGTTGTTTCAACAACTACACGCGGGTCTACTGTAAGTGACACATGATCCCAATCATCAACCTAATCCATGCATTTGCATTCATCCCATTCACCACTACCACAAGGGATGCAAAAGAAAGCAAGTTTCTGCATCCATATTTCAAATAGGGGGTTGTTTGAGCTTTGAACTGAATTAAATGCACATGTTCCTTATATTGTGCCACAACTATAGGAATGAGATTGATCTATATCAACCACTTGCCAAAAATTCCTAACTGGCCTTCCTGCCCCTATTGATCTATGTTGCACTTTAGTTCGGTATGACATTATTACATAGCACCATTGAACTATGGATTCTGCATATTTGATATGGGGATTTCTAGTAAACCTCATCTCCTCCCTTCGTAGTGTGGTGAGAGCACCATTGAAATATGGATCCTGCATCTTTGATATGGGGGTTTCTGCTAAACCTCATCTCCTCCCTTCATAGTGCGGTCTTGATATTCCTTGCCTTTGGATTCAAAATATTCCTTCATTGATTTGCTACATTGTCAGTCGATAGTGCATTTGGGAAACTTACCTTCAAGGCCCGACAGACAACTTTCATCCACATGGATACGTCTAGTAGTCCTTTTTCTTGCAGTAAACAATTGAGGTAGGGAAGGTGGACATGAGATATGAATCCCAGAGCTTCTTTGTTGTGGTGCTTCATTAACATGTTAGTCCATATTGGGAGTGTGATTCACATGGTTTTGGTCTTCTTGGAGAGATTGCAAATTAATCATTTCTCATACATCCAATTCTTGATACTCAACATCTCTCAATATACCTATGTATTCAAGAGCTTCAGCATGGATCGTTGATGGATTATTGGTTGGAGACTGTGTTGAAGTTGGATTTTGAGTTGGGTTCATTGGACGCAACCGCTTCACCCGTGGTTCTAAACTAGAGGTTTTTCTATCATCGACTGTGTTAGGATCAGTCGCAGTATTAATGGAAATTTCTAGACCATGTCTCACTCTGTCCATTTCCAAACTGGCCTTTTCTCTTACCTAATTTTCCTTTTCAATGGGAATATTCCTTTTAGTTTTTCTTACTCTATTACGTGAGTTTCCCATCTCCAAAAGTTTCTTTATCAAAACTATGAGGTCTACCCCTACATAAGAAGAAACAAATAATGTATTAGTTCCATTATACAAGAAACATGACATGTTCCAACATTATTAACTAAATTACAAATATGTTAGTATGGTAATTATTGGCATTGATACATAAACGTTGATTAAAGGTTGCTCTTTATGTTAAAACTAAATTTTCATTTCTATACTCTATTTGAGTCAAGTAAAGAGAGTCATGTTTGCAAGTATTACAGCTATAGGATTATGACTTCCCTTGTGTTGAAAAATTAGTGGAAGTCACAAGAATATGAGTGAAATATTCTTCATTTCCAACACCTTCGAACGAGATGACATTTCATGTAATATGCCACATTAGTTGTGAGGGAAGACACAAGTTGGTGTTTGGATTCCTTTGGAATAAATTGAATAAATTACACTCATTAAGTTACACTAACTAAAGAGAAAAAATTGACTAATTAGACAATGAGGAGGTTACAAATCCCCCGAAGGAAGGAGAAATCATTGAGGTAGAGGCATCCCTGTAAAGCTCAAAGGCATGTTATGATAAATGTAGCATGAAGAGGAGAGCATGGATAAGTTGGTGAAATATTCAATATGGATCCTCTCCCATGATTTCTTCCAAGGTTTTTAGACAAATTAAAGAGTCTCAATAAAGAACCTAATCTATGCTATCCTTGTGGGAAATCAAAATATATTCATGTACAAATCATTATTGGTTTACATCGCATATGTCATCTTGTAAAGAAAATATGGAAAACTTGGTGAACTATTCAATATGGACCCTCTCCCATGATTGCCTCAAAGGTTTTTTTTCAAATTGAATAGTCTCAAGAGATAACTTCATCTATTCCATCATTGTTTGCAATCAAAATATATTCATGTGCAAATCATTATTAGTTAACATTGCATACTTCATCTTGTATGGAGAATATGAGACTTGTTTAGATGTGAAGTTGGGAATTCTTCTTGTGAAATTAATTTTTGTCTATGAGAGAGATATTGTTGTAGGCATATGATAAAACATAAATCAATGAAATGATCTGAAAGATTGTGAATGAAAAAAATATTTATAGTTCACCATAACTATTCAAAATGATCTCTTCTTGCAATGAAAACTTGTAGTTTGAATGTATCCACTAAATTCCAAGACTGTTGAAGATGTTTGTTACATTCCAAGATTGTTCTTCTATCTAATAGATCAAAGAGTGTCCAATTGATGATTGAGTGTGAGCCAAATTGCAAAGTTTAGGAGCACAAAATGCACAAAGAGTGGTAGAAAACCCGTGAAAATTGGTACCAACCCCAAGAATCGAGATATCTACTTTTTTAAACTAACAACAGGTGCACACACGCGTGTCTTGGGGTGTGCATGCGTGTATGGGAGAATGCATGCTTGTCCACATGTACACATAGAAACACGCGTGCACACTGTTGCCTAACATTTACAACATTAACTCACTAAAGTTTATCCCATTTAATGACTAACATTCTTCAAGTATGTATTGGTATTCACACATGTACAAGTATTTTTATAATTTAGTATTCACCATTACTTTCTTCTTAGGCCCATGGGTGCCATTATGAGGTCATAGGATCCTTAAATATGGTTAGTGGAGGGTAAGGGAGGCCTCCAACACTGACCAAGGATGGGTGTCAAGGTTTAACAAAGGTTTAGTGGTGACCATGGTCAATAACACATGGCCTAAAGCCCTAGCGTGACAATAGTGACAGTGGCGACCATGGTCATGACAGTAGCAACAGTGGCGACCATGGTCATGACAGTAGCAACAGTGGAAACCATGGTTAATAACACATGGTAAATAAAACCATTGTCAATAACACGTGACCTGAATCCCTTGGTCAATAACAAATAGATGGCATGCCATTAGCCCTCTAAAAATTATATCATTATTAAAACTCCTACAATGGATTCGCTCACCCTGTACATGGTCATTTGAGGTACAACATGTTCGATCATTATGGGAAAGTATGGGTGATGTGTTCTATGTGTGTGTGTGTGTGTGGGAGAGAGAGATATATATGAGGAGGGTTAATGAGAGATATAGAGAGTGGGAGGGGGGGTTGTGTTATAGCTAATTTTACCACACTTGGTTGATCACACATTTATGGCCTTCCCTATCCCTCTCTAGACTCTTTGGATGCCATGGACTTAAATTATACTTTGATGTTCCAAGATCATCTCCGAAAATTTCCTATTTATACCTATACATGACTTTTATAGCAATACTCGCGTGTATACATAGCTTTTGACCTCAAACCTGCATAGATCGAGATGTGTGAAAAATGACAAATATTTTTGGATTTTTCCTCATATGATTCCGAATAACTTGACTCTTGGCCTTCCAAATTCCTTGAGAACGCTCCTATTCGAACTTCCGTTACCTCTTTGGAGTGCTATATAAGGAACCCCTTGGATACATTGAAGAAAGAGAAACTGAAGAGTAAGGAAACTATAGTCCATTGTGTTATATTTTTATCATTTAAGAAATATGATATGGGATATTATCTCATAGAAAAACATGCACATCAATAATCACAAGAGACAAGAGACACAAAGATTTTCCTCGGGGAAACCATAAAGGAGAAAACCCCGCAACTTCCTCAAAGATAGAATGAGCACCAATGGCAGCAGTAAAACCCAAAGAAAGAAAGATGATCTCCAATACATGTTCTCTCTCTCACTTGTGTGAGCACTTCCTCTCTCACTCATGCACCCCAGTTGAGTGAGTGTATGTGAAAAATATAGAGTCTCTCTCTCTATTTATACTAGTTTCCAAATTGACAATTACTTACCGGAGTCGACATATCTAGGATAGTCTAATAGCTCTAGTGTCCCTAAACTATGGGGACTTTTGCCCCTTGATAAAAAAGGAGGGTTAACCTCAATTCAATTGTGGGGAATATTACCCTGACTTACAATAGAGGGTTAAACTCATTGAATTTACATGAATTTACTATATTAATGACTCTTCCAATAGGAACATCGGGGTATAATGAAATACAAATTATTCTCCCGATAGGAACATCGAGGTACAATATAAGATATACAAGTGAATACATTCTGAAGTTACAATTACATCAACACTCCCTCTTAACTAGGAAGGTATTCTCTTGACACAATTTATTAGCACAAATCTTCATCACTAGATCATCATCAAAGCTGGATCATCACCGGATCATCACTGGACCATCATCAAAGTTGTATCATCACTAGATCAACATCAAAGATGGATCATCAATGGATCATCATCATCATCACTGCTCCCACTATCTCTATCAAACACTGCTATCTCTCAATTCTTCTCGTAATAGGAATTTATACAGAGCTAGCCCTTTTTCATGTTGGTTGTAGGACTAGCCTCCATGTAGGTATTCATCAACATCGCTTATATCATAGGCATGGTAGGACACACCTACTACCATCCAAGAAAGGCTCTAGCACTTACATTCACCAGCATGGTAGGACACAGCTACTACCATCTATGAAATTCTCCTACACTTACATTCACTAGGATGGTAGGACACACCTACTACCATCTATGAAAGGCTCCAGTACTTACATCCAGTGGCATGGTAGGACACACCTACTACCATCCAGGGAAGGGCCCTAACACTTACATCCACTAGCATCCTAGGACACAGATACTACCATCCAGTGAAAGGCCCTGCACTTAAATCCACCAACATGGTAGGAAAAACCTACTACCATCTGTGGAAAGGCTCTGTACTTACATCCACCATCATGGTAGGACACACCTACTACCATTCGGGGAAGGGATCTGTGCTTACATCTGACCATGGGAGGCACCAATCCTACCACCATGTCAGAAAGGATTTGCACTTATATATAACCATAGTAGGCACCAATCCTACCACCATGTCAGAGAGGATATACACTTACATCTGACCATGGGAGGAAGACATCCACCATCCATGTCAGAATGGAACTGCATTTACATATGACCATGGGAGTAACCAATCCTGAAACTATGTCATAAAGGCACAACACTTATATCTGAACATGGGAGGAACCAATCCTACCACCATGTCAGAAGGGCTTATAGACTCATCACTTCCTCTTGGAAGGAACCTCGATCTAGAGAACAACAAGCTTCTCCTTGAAGTACTCAAACTTAGCTCTGGCCATTTCTAGCATAGAATCACATCAAGGCTGATTACGTCCAAGGATAACCTACAAGCTTCACCGGGACCGATTACATCTGAGGAAAAACTACAGAACTGATTATGTCTGAGCAACCTACGAGCTTCCCCAAGATTTATGATTAGGAGACCTGTCTCTCCGGCTATGCTAGAAATCCGTCTTTCAAAAGATCTTGATATGGATTACAAACTGGAGCTTCACTACTCCTCTCTGCATCATATAGAAATGCAAGTCAGATCAATTGAATCAAATAGTGGTTTTCACAAGAAACATACTACCTCCCAAATATATGAGCAAGTGGCAACATATTTTGCCTCGGTTGTATTCAGCGCCATGCATGACTACTTCCTTCTAAACCAAGAGATCACACTTGATCTCATATAGAAGTATCACCCCAAAGTGCTCTTCCTATTAATGGCACTGCTTGCCCAATCTGAATCCACATGACCCTCTAGGTTAATCTTCCTATTCGCTTCATACTTGAGTCCATAATCAACTGTACCCTTTAGGTACCTCACTGCATTCTTTGCAATCATTAGGTGAACATGTCTCAATGTGTTCACAACAAAGAAAATATATGGTCTCATATTCATCAGGTATATCAAGAAACAAATCATTTGACGATACATCATGGCATCAACCAACTCTGATGAATCATCACTCAATAGCTTTAGGTTCGATGCCATAGGTGTGGCCATGGCCTTGCAATCCATCATCATGAACCTCTTCAGGACCTCTACTGCATGCTTACCTTGTATTAGGGAGATTCCATCTGCATTCTTCCACACCTCAATGCCTAGCAAGCTTCCTCTTATTGCAACTTTAATGAGTTCCAAAAATCATCGACATATAACAGGAACATCACTAGTATTCCACTTTCAACCTTGAAGCAAAGGTTGGAATCCACTTTAATCTTAGTAAATCCTAGATTCATCAGTAATTTGTCCATCCTATTGTACCATGTTGAACCTCAGAATCTTCTGCAGTCACTCCCTTTGAAGTGGAGCATCATTCTCCCTTTTCCTTTTGTACTCTATGCATTAAAACATTTTGTACCGGAGTGACAAGTGACTTCCTCTACTACTAATATTCTATGTATCCATCTAGGGTCACTAGATACTAAGATCCTCAATCTTGAACCTTTTCAAAAGTTATTCTCGCACGCATCTCTAAGCTTGTCATCCTCTATAGGATTTCATCTTCAACCTTGTAGCAAAGGTTAATATCTTCATCACTCTAGGTGATCTTCAAGCTCTTCATGTATGTGTTATTCCATGGGTGTCTACTGAGCTCATACAAGGCCTTCTTTAATTTGCACACATGAGTCTTCTTGTCATGTGCCTCAATTCCCACTGGATGAAAATGTATCTTCCTAGTATATGCCTTCTTTTCATGAGAATCCTAATTCTATGAATCTTTCCTTGTATCCCACGATGTTTCCACCTACTGCATACTGGATCTTGTAAATCTACTATGGACTTCCCTTCAGGTCTTGATACTGCATCCTAAGCATCATTCTTCTTGAGCGGGTACTCTCCTTCCCTTTATTCTTGGATACTTATTCATAGCTGAAAGGTTCTGCATCAATGATGTCACTCAATATTGTTACATAAATGCACTGTGTCTGAGGCCTTCTTGAAGTCTCATCACACTATTCTTCATTTTGTATTATTTCTTGAACTGTCGTCACTTAATCTTCAGAACAACTCTCATCCTTCTTTTCTTGTAGGCGATTGTACGCGATCTTTCCTACAAGTTAAATGCACCAATTGTATGGTTAGAAGAATTTCATAAGGAATATTCACAATGAAAATTCTTATGCATAAATATATAATCTTGAAACTATTTTAGCCAATACAACATTCATCCATATCTCATGGAAAATTTCTATATACCTTCCATCTCTACCAAGACAACGTTGAGATTGTGTACTAATCCAATATGTTAGCAAAGAGGTTTCATTCTATATAAGTAGAAATGGAGAGTTGTATAGCACCATGAGATACTTACCCATCACATGCATATTAGTAGTATACTGTCATTAATGAAAACATTCTATCATGCATAACACATCAACTGAATATAAAAAAAATGCATAACAAAACAATATCATGAAATGACAATTGAATACTTATCTTTATTTGTTTCGTGGGTAGACTCCTTCTTTCATCTTCATCATCTTCTTCATTCATAACATCATTTATTATCCAAATGATAAGATGGATATGAGGTTCTTTGAGAATTGAGTCCTTCATATTCCTCATCGCTTGAGGGGTCTTCTTTGAATCGTGAGAGCTAGATCTTCAGTTGCTCCCATCTTCTCTTCTCTTATTATGGGTCGAGCTTCATCTTGTGTGTGCTCCTCCCAGATTCTGCTGAAAGTAATAAATTCCTTCTATAACACATTCCTCGAATGATTGAATCCCATGATTCTGGGAGGCCATTCAAGGCAGTTATCACAACTACTACATTCTCCACTTCTTCTTCTACTGCTTCAAGTTGTTCTTTGATTTGAGAGACCCTTGTAAAGTATGACTATATGGTCTCTGCATTTTGGATCTTCACATTATTCAACTAGTCTCTCAAAGTCATCTTCTGATTTATGTTCTTCCCTTCAAATAGATTGGTCAAGGAATCAAACACCTCTTTAGGTGTCTTTAGGGAAGACACTTGTGGTATAAGGTGATCCTTGATTGAATCAAAAATGATCTTATTGACCTTGACCAAGTTCTTCTTGTGTAAGGATTTAGCCTCACCTCCCTCGAAACTGAAACCTCTCCACTTATGTAGGTGCCCAATTCATTTTCTTCAAGAACCAGTGACAACTTGTATTTCCATGCTCAGAAGTTTTCATCTTCACCAAGATTGTCATCAAGCTGGTCTGATATGTCATTTTGAAATGAGAACCTCAAATGTAAATAGCAAAATATTAGATCTTACCAATTTGAGGTGTCCATCCTGGTTCCGGATCTGGCTGATCTAGGGTTTGTCAGAGAAACCATAATTTTCAAAACCTTGGAATCTTATAGATCTAATTGGATATAAAGATGGGCCTCTTCAAGGAGAGCTGTCCAATGTACTCTTTTTCTGAAAACAGTGGAGGGAAGCTCCTAGAACAGGCAGCCCTAGTTTTCCAATTTCCTCTGCATAAATTCCTGATATTGTTTCTATGGTATCTCTAAAAGTAATACCACTCCGTGTCTGAAATTTTGTAATAACATAGCCTCGTCTGTCCTATTTTGAACACCATAGGTTTGAGAACAATTGGTTTCACCAATTGGGACTTATGAAAGTTTTCCCAATGTGACATATTTCAGGATTGTTCCAAATAGAGAACTTGTACGGACTTCTACATGACCTTGTTTCATCATCAGGGTCTAAACCTTTTATCACGGGAATTACAGTCTGTTCCCTATCTGGAACATCTTGCAAAATTTCATTTGGACTTTCGTAGCCCAAGATATAGCAATTCTCCCTAGGTGTCCTGTTTAGGGATGAATCCTTGAAGAGGATGGAACCCTAATTTTTAGGAATCATATCTACCAAAATATAGTGAAAATAAGGGTGAAAGTGTTATACAAGGTACATAAAGATTTTATCTTCGGCTTGTGAAATTTTTAGTCCCTGAGACTTGTTCAGTCCCAAGATATATCGAATGTACCGAAACTACCTGTTCTAGTATTTTAGGGTTTTTTAGGCTGGGGTCAAACTAGGATTTGACTTTCCTGGAGTTTCACTCAACCAAAAAATTCAACCTTGGTATCTAAAATTTGATTTTGGTGAGGAGAGAAATACTATGCTGGGATCACTAAAAAATTACTCTTCTGTAAAAATCCCCAATTTCCCGTAGCAAAAATTGAAAATGCCCGGAATCAAATTCTGCTTCGACAAAAAGATGCGCCCTTCAATGGAGAGATAGCCTAGCCTCATTTTGCTAATGAATTGTGGAGAGAGACCCAAAAAGTAAGAATCCCTAGTTTCTGTAGCTTTGCAATGTCTCCTTCTCAGGTTAGCTCTGATACCATATTAGACAGTATTATCTTAGGATCTTATCTGAGAGAATAACATGCACAACAATAATCACAAGAGACAAGAGACACAAATGTTTTCCTCGGGGAAACCATAAAGGAGAAAAGCACTCAACTTCCTGAGAGATAGAATGAGCACTAATGGCAGCAGTAAAACCCAAAGACAGAAAGATGATCTCCAATGGTTGTTCTCTCTCTCACTTGTGTGAGCACTTCCTCTCTCACTCATGCGCCCCAGTTGAGTAAGTGTATGTGACAAATAGAGAGT
Source organism: Pseudotsuga menziesii (assembly GCA_001517045.1). NCBI lineage: Eukaryota > Viridiplantae > Streptophyta > Pinopsida > Pinales > Pinaceae > Pseudotsuga > Pseudotsuga menziesii. The sequence continues at coordinate 493,833 of LPNX010174323.1, read as the reverse complement.
CTCACTCTCTATTTATACTAGTTTCCGAATTGACAATTACTTACCAAGGCTGACATCTCTAGGAGAGTCTAATAACCCTAGTGCCCCTTAACTGTGGAGACTTTCCCCCCCTGATCAACAAGGAGGTTTAACCTCAACTCAATTGTGGGGACTATTTCCTTGACTTACAACGGAGGGTTAACCTCATTGAATTTACATGACTTTATTATTTTAATGACTCTCCTAATAGTAACATCAGGGAATATTGAAATACAAATGACTCTTCTGATAGGAACATTGGGGTACAATATAAGATATACAAGTAAATACATTCCGAAGTTACAAATACATCAACACATTGTAGCCTCAATTTTTCTTATACTTGAGGCTACATCCCTTTGTCCCTTGGAGCACACAGTGTTCTTCCCAATCTTTCCTTTTCTTTGTGGTATTTCTATCGAGAGATGGAGGATTGAAGTGGTGGAGGCCTAGGTGGAGGACTCAGTTTCTCCAGTTCACAGAAGTGCCGACAGAGTTTGTCACTATTGTATCTCTGATTTATTAATATACTAATATATTTTCCTGTCCAATTCATGTGCATTTTGAATATGAATATTGAGTCCATGGATGTATTTAATTTTTTATACATGATTATGCTAGATTATCTCCAACAAATTTATATATATCCTGCTTGCTTTGTTTGTTTTTGTTGAGAGAAAATTATAATTGCAATTGCATTGGAAAATCTCAACAGGGATCTACTTCAACCGTTCAGAACAAGGTACGATTCTATATCCCTTGGTGTTAGATTTTCTTGATGCTCTTGGATATTAAGAAAGATTGATTTCTAGTGTCATACTATTGTTGTGGTACCCCCAAGCCATAGGAATTTTCTCTCCATAATATAATTGGCGACTCCGCTGGGGAGGTTCCTAGTTGTTTTTTCTTTGGGGATTGGGTATACAATGTACTTCAATTTCTCTTTATTTCTCTATTTCTGTGTTAGGTCCGAAGGTATGTTTTCCCAGTAGTGTCATGTACGAGTAATTTGGTCTTGGATTATAATTTTTCCCTCTTTTTCTTCCTGTATGTGAGCATTTTCATTACAGTCGTGTATACATGTGATTTTCTCTTGAATTATTGTGTATGTACACAAGTTTACTGCATACAGTCGTGTATTCTTTTGTTTTGAGATTTATTTGGGAGATTGAGTGTTGTTGTGTTAGTTTTGATGATTGTTGATTCTTCTTGGGTGCTATTGATGTCTATATATAGCCTCTGTTTCTTACCAGAGACCCCTTTTGATTTATTTTCGATTAGGTTTTGTTCTTATCATTCATTTTTTCCTTTTTGTTTTGGTATTAGTGCATTCGGTCTCTTTTATATTGGTGCCTTCCATGGATGTTATTTGTGAGTGATTGCAGGGTTTGAGAGTTGTAGGGTCTATTATTTCTTTTTATATCTCATTTATTTCAAAAAATACAAAAATAATTTTCTTTTTCATATTTATGCATTCTTGCATTTTTGCACTCGCATGGTACTTGCATTAGGTTTTTCTTACTGAATTATAGTCAGGTGTTCATTTATGAATGATTTCATTCTCATTTGAAGGAAATAAATTGCATATCACGTAGTGGCATACCCTATTTTTCATTCTACAAAATTGCACTTGGAATTGTTTGTTAGGTGTGCACATTTATTTCACTGTTGAGTCTCAATATCATTAGTTGCATGACCATTTCCCTTTGAGTAATTAAATCCATTAAAATAAACGCTTAATTAAAATGAACTACACATTTTTATTTTATAGGGTTCACCAACAAGATTAGGATTTAGAGTGTTGGAATAGTTCATTGTGATTCAATTCTCCAAGACTACTAAACACAAACAATTAGGTGTCTGTCTAAATGAGAGTGAGAAATCCTTGGTATAATTAGTGTTTCTTAGGAAGCTCCTCTTACACAAGAGCCAAGAATGAGGAAGCACAGATGATTTTTATTGGGATATCCCTTGGTCACTTTCTGTGAGTGCCAGAGATATTTCCAGGATCGTATTCATATCTGGGGGATTTTGAGGTATCAGTTGGTGCTTTCGAGCTTCGGGCTTTGCTACCCTTCTCATACGGTCTATCCCACCTACGACTGTCCACTTGAGAATTTATTATTTTTGGGTAACCTTAGTTTCCTTACCTAGGTATTGCAAGGGGTACTTGCATAGGTTAATATGTAGGTGTCCTAGCCAGGTAGGTGTCGGATAGCACAGTCGCTTTATGCGTTGAAGCTGATGGCCACTATAATTGGTTATGAACCTTCGCTTGTAGTGTATGGGAGTCTCAAGTCTCTCCTAGGCGAGGCATACCTACTGCATTCAGGAGCTCACATATCCTCCCCTTGGTTTGCTTGTTTTTTGGTTGTATATTTTCTTAGGAGTGTGCTCTATGTACACTATATTTCTTAGAGATGCATAGCCAGATTGAGTCTTTTTATTTTGTTGATTCATAGTTGATCTGGGTGTGACACTCCGCCATTCTCATAGTTTAGCAGGACTTCTGCCTTCTACGTCTCCTCCTCCTTTGGGAGAGAGAATCAGACAGTTCGGGCGGACTAATTATCCCTTTGATTCACATACCGATCTCACCATGAGTCACCATTATCCTGAGATCCTGGATGGCCCTCATTCTACACCTTTGATATGGGAGATTGAACCTTCAAGCACATATGGGACTCTGGTAGGGTCTGATCCTTCTTTGACTGGGACATCACCTGATGATCCATCACAATTTTCAGGCTACATGAACGTAAACCACTGGCATTGGTCACATATTCCACACAGTGAGAGTCACCATGCACCCACTAGCACTAGAAAAATTAGGTATGGCATGCCAAACCTTCCTGAGACTGATCTGGTACCCAATGTTGGATTGGGTGTTGACCTTGGTAATGCGCTTGGGGGAACTTACATTCCTTTCCAAGTGGAGAGGTTTGGTAGTACTAGCCATATTTCACCTTCCATCCCTACGACGGGAGGACCTTGACACATGCATCCTAGGCCTAGCACTGTCATTCCCATTCGGGGGACTGATCCTAGACATGTGAATATTGGGGGAACAAGTTACACCCCTTCCCATATTCCATTGTCTTCAACACCGGTTCCTTCAAATTCATTTTTTACGACACATCCTCCTCCTAAATCACATGGTCCTTCAAGCCAGAGTTCTATTGTTAGTCATGTTCATTCCACGTCTTCTCACACTGTAGTGTCACAAGGCCATGTGCCTCCTTATGTGTCAGCCGGGTATGTGCCATATTATGGACCATCTTATGGACAGTCTTATGGACTAGCTTATGGACCATCCTATGGGGCATCTTATGGACAAACTTATACACCTAATGGGTCTGGGTATCAATCTTCTTATCAGTCTCCTAACTATGGCTTCGTAGCACCCCAACCTCAAGGTAATCCAAACTATAATATGCAAAACTATATGGGTCAAATGGGAGGAGGTTACTATCCCAGTAGCCAAGGTCATGGTGTCTATAGAAATCAAACCTATGTGAATTAGACTTATCAGGGAGCATGGAACTAGATGGAACAACCTAGGCTCCATTTCCTTGCAATGTTGAATCTACCTGACTTGTCGGCATTGACAATTGATCCTGTTTCTCATGTTCCTGCATGGCCAATCATTCCCACCAAGCTTCCTTTGGACATTCCAAAGTTTGAAGGTAATATTAGTGAACATCCCGGTGAACACGTCACGACGTTCCACCTTTGGTGTTCTTCAAAATCCTTGAATCATGATTCGGTTCATTTAAGGATATTTCAATGCACCCTCACGAGGCCTGTGGCGAAGTGGTACATAAACCTTTCGGGGGGAACTTATACATCATTTAATAACTTAGCTATGCCCTTCCTCAATCATTTTCATCTACTTGTGCGTTATGATGCCGATACTGAACTCTTGTCGACATTTCGGCAAGAAAAATCCACCCATATCTCTAATAACATTCAAGAGTGGCATAAACGGAAGAGATTGATTAAGGCCTTTATTCCACCAAAGTTCCTTTAGTAATGGTTCCTCAAGTCTTTATTTCCTTACATAGTGAAGGATGATTCCACATATAAAGTGTAAAATGAGGAACAAGCTATCTTTAGATCTCAGAAATTGGATTTTATTTATGCTAAGTATGGGCTCTTGTATGAGATCATACCGAATGCACCAAGATCCAATTTCAACTCGAATTTTAATCCTGGGCCACATGCTGATCGCATTGTTGGCTCTGCAAGTTCTAAGCCCCCAAGCTCGATTACAAACCAAATGAATAACTTGTCTATTAACCATCCTATGTTGGTACAAGCTACGACTTTGTCTCATCCTACCCAGACGAAGGATGTATTTTCAGTGCAATCGTCGAACCAGAAAGGTAACCAACAACCTAGATGAAATAAAAAGAAAGGTAAAAACAATCGAAAGGGTGGGAATAGGAATGAAAATGATAATAATGACAAGATCAACAATAATGTTGGGGGGGACAAGAAACTTGTTGCCTCCTTTGACACACCTAGGGGGGAACATGGCAGAAATATTCAAGCCACTTGGTGTGTCATTGGGGGAAAGTATTGAGTCAATGCTATGACTTTGTTCTTGACTCCTTCGTTTAGGCAAACTCCTAATGAATCCAAGGGGGGTAGACCCTATAAGTTTAGGAGTTTGGGAGTTTTGATTTAACAATTGTAAACAACAGATAACATGATGAGACAATCACAAATAAGCACGATACGACACCCAATCATGTACAGATTGAAAGAAATAAATAGTTGACCAATGCCTTAAATGGTGCCAAAAATAATTAAGAGTGCTTGCAAGTGCTGGAGTGAATGTTGTGCAATTGTATCTTGGTACGTTTTAAATTAATGTGAAAAAATGAGTGAATTAAATTAGGTAGGGGGGACTCCAGGTATACCCGGGGGGTACTTGGAGTATGTCCAAAAGTAACAACTAATAAGGCTACCCGCAAGGAATGTATGGTCTATATGGATTCTCTAAGACTATGTTTGTAATACACCTGCTAGGATGTAACAGAGATCGACACCTCGAGGTCATTGTCCAATAGTTCCCACTTCCTTTGGGTATTTTGCCACCGTTTATGGTTTAATCGAGGCATTGTAGTTTCTCCTGTGGTGGTTAATTGGGAAATTGAATCCTAATTATTCTAGTCACTCGCGTTTCTTTTGATGTAGCTCAACTGATCGAATGAACTGCAGCCAAGTGCAGAGCATACATATCGGAGTCTTGTAAATTTTAGTAAATTTTAAGAGTGTGTTCTTGTTAAGAAAAAGACCCTCCGGGAATCTCTTTCAATCCAATTAGACCTCAATCAGGAAATCAAGGAGGGGTTAATTATATGGTTTTCTTGTGGAAAGTAACAATGAAAATAGAAGCAAAAACACACACCACGTGTTTTCTAATTAATCCTACCACGATCCTCTTTCACCTTTCGGTTCAATTGAGGATTTGTGGGTAAGTATTAGTATTAATTTGATTTCAAAATATGGAATAATGACAAATATGATCAAATTATACAATCCTACATGAAAAGACTAAGCTAGAGCAAAAAACGAGAAAAAGTGCAAAAAAGTGAAACAGACGCGCATTCCCCTAGGGGGGATGGGGAGTGGGCTTGAAAGATCCTACTCAAAGTGATTCTTTATTATTAAAAGTTACAATATCAGAAAACTAATTACAATTTGTTCCTTGTTATCTGGGATCCAAAGGCTTACAACAAGCTTACAACAAGCCTAATAAGGAAGCACAACAGTGGGGGAAGCCTCTGGGAAGCTCTGGTTCGCCCAAGAGTCAGAAAACAGGTAGATTCTCCTTCTCTTTTTGTTAAATATGCTGAAAAACAGCAATATATTAAAATCAAATGTTCCCAAAAACACTTTAAAAGTGTTTTGGATCACCACACTAATTACTGGAAAAAAAGACTAAGTGAAAAATTGTTAAAAGGCAAAAATTCAGTTTTGCAAAAAGGAACCAAGGAAAGCAAGCTTTCCTTGGGATCCTGGCTTTCCTTTTGGGTAGCCAATATGATGTGCAATTTCTTGCAGAATTTAAATCTTTAAAGAACAAAAAAAAGGAAAAAACTACCTAATGAGCAAGCTTTAGATCTACGATTTAGCTACTTTCAAAAAGGAATGTCTTCACCTAGATCTATCTTTAAAATATGATATTCTTTATAAAATTTCAGATCTAAGCAACAAAAATCTTAGGAACTAGATCTAACAATGCACAAGCAATTTTTAGAAGTAGATCTGACCATAAGAAAACAAACAAGTAACTGGAAGATTGATTTTAATAAAATGGAGGAAGAGAAGGGGGAAGGCCTGTTGCTAGATAGATCTACAAAGGAAACTTGTTAGTGGAATGCAGAGAGGCAATGCCTCTACAAAAATGTCGGATGTACAGTGGAGTAAAACTAGATCCATAGCTTTTCCAATCCTTTCCACCTAAAAGCTAAACACACAACCTTGCACAAAACCTTATGAGATCTGGATATATATATAAAAAAAGAGACAAGAATTACATGCAAATAAGCTTATTAAACATGTATAATCTAGATATTCAAACACATATGCTATGAGATATAGAAAAAACAAGTAATCATACTTTCCCAACTACACTCCTATTGATTCAGCTGAATCATTCAAGCTAGACAAGGTTCAGATGCAGAAATTGAGAGGAAAATTGGCAACATCAATAGCCACAAGACAATGCTTATTCCACACACATGAGAGCATTACACCATTTAGCCTCCAAAGCTTCTTTATTCCAGCAATGAAAATATTACAACCGTGTTACAATAGTAAGTCTATTCTCTCCAACTCAAACTAACTTCAAGAAGAGAATGTCAGCCTCAATTTATAGCAAAGACAGGCCCACTGGCCCAAAGGGGGCCCAAATCCTGTTTGGGAGAGGAGCTGGGAGATGATTTGTAGTGAGCTGGGTGAGATTTGAAGTGAATCAAGTAGTATGGGTGTGCCATCTCTCACCTAAAGCGCCATCACACCACCTATCGACTTACCCAACTCATCCTGAATGGACAACACAACACAATTCACCCCATGAGGGAGAGGACTCCCTCCAAACCCTAGTGAACTCATAGAGGAGCTGAGAGGGACTGAAACTGATGCCTCGATCAAAGGAAAGTCCCAACAAAAATCATGGAGGTCTATAGAAATTGATTTCAGTCAAATCGACTGAGAATCCACTAATTTAGGAACTTGGATTTGCTCCTTTATTTAATTAATTTTTAATTAAATTAATTAATATCTTTTTTTTGGATTTTCTTACCTAAGTGATGGAAAAATCACTCAAAACTTAGGAAAATTGGTTTTATGGGTTTACCGGGTACTTCGAGTTAGAAAATGAGCACCCCTATGACTGAAACTGACTTTTAATCCCACTTTTATTACAAGACCAATTTTTCCATTTAGACTATTAAAAAATAGCCTAAGTTTTGTGGAAAAATTAAAATTAAAAATTAAAAAAAATAAAACCTAGGGGTCTTAACACATGTTCATATGACTCGACCATAATTCCTAGCATGTTTATACATTGACACACAGACTCTAATAACCTCAATGGGCCTAAATGTCAAGCCGACCACCCCAACTTTGGAGGTATTGAGTGAAAAACTCAGAAATTATCAGTTATTTATTTAACAACCAATAATAACCAAGAGAAAAAAACACTCTGGGCTGATCGGATTGACAAATGAGTCCAGGAGACCGAGTCTTTTATAGACACTACCATGCTAGAACATTTTATTACAACTCCCCCAAGGGGGTATGAACATGTGGTAGATAAAAAAACACTTCCCAGAAGCAAGTGTGAAGGTCTTTTGAAGTCCGAACAAATCATATTTGTCCGGTTCACCAGGCTCACTTGATAACACCGAATAAGTATGACTTAGTAGGTAACAAAACCTAAGCATAGGGTTAAATTTCCTTGTATAATTTGTGGGGATGATCACCTCACTCACTTGTTCCCTTAGATAGAAGATGCCTCGAAGTTCATTGCATAGAGCCCATCTGTGTTGACAAATCCTTTACCACAAAATAAGAATATGAACTCGAGGACAATGGATCCTAGTAATGCTTATGGTGGGACTCCGAACTCGACGGACACCGTTAGTGGCCATGGTTTCATTAATATGTTGTCTTCCAAAAATGTTGTGACACATTCTAAGGATTATGGAACATCACAACTGGACCTAGGGAAAGAACCTGCTCTTCCTAAGATCCCTTTGCGTATTGAAAAACCTAGTGATAATCCTGAAGCTCCACCTCACATTTTTAAGGGACTCTTAAAGCATTCGGGGCACAATCCTAATTCCCAAGCCTCCCAAAACTATTCTATCATTGAGGATTTGAGCCAGACTCCTTGTGCAATGTTTGCTTTAGAAGTTCTTCAGACTTGTCCTCTAGAAAGGAAATCCTTGTTGTCTACTCTTGGGGTGGTTGATGGAATATCTCCTTCGCTGATCAAATTTGAAACTCTGGAGTCCATGATCTCTTGCCTTACTATGTGTCCCTTTTCATTCATGTAGAGTGTCTAAACAAAACCATCAAGCACACATTGATTGATGAAGGCGTTGCGACTTCCGTGATGTCTTTGTCATGTTGGAAGGGGTTGGGTTCTCCTACGTTGTCTAAGTTGGGCACCATGTTAACTGTGTTTGACAAAATATTGTTTCGGTCGAATTACATTCTTCCTTCCCTTGAGGTCCAATTGGGAGGGAAGATCAAACATCCCCGACCCTCCGACCAGCGAAGAGGACGCTACTATACATCAAATTATCCGGGCGTCTAGCCCCATGAACATGAACATGCATATATGTACTGCTGAATCATGATAATTTAAGTCATAAAACATATTACGAAGCATAATCATTCATTATACACAACGGAAGCAAAACATATCAATCAACACTTCATGCATATATAGATCAACATTTAACATGTATATCATCATTAATCAAAGGTAAATATGATTGCAGACACAAGTTAGGAAAGAATACTTATCTTATAAAGAGCTTGTTCCGCAACCAACAAAGTCGTTGCAACATTCCACCCAACCATAGGCCCGCGTGCTCCTTAATCTCTCAGCAACGCTGCCACCCCCGAACCGGGCATGATTCCCCAAGGAATAAGGAACTAACAAGATTACACGTAGGCAAGGATAACAACACCACTAGGGTGCACAGTTCAGCCAAGCCAACACAGTTGGGTTTATCAGGCGAGCAACAGATCATCCAAGCCAACAAAGTTGGGTTTATCAGGCCATCCAGGAGCTGGGAAAGGCTAATGCTAAGCTGCTGAGCTCATTGGAGAGCTACAGACACCGACACCAGAACCAGCCTGGCTTCTAGAACACCCACACACACCCAACACAAGTAAATCATCCCTTTCTGTGCAACACAGTCCCTCAGACCCTAATCTCCCTTCCAATGCTATTCAGGGGTTATGGAGAATAAAGCGAACTCAGTAGCTCTGTCTGTGTGGTTCTTAATCCACCAGGTTTATCAAGCACCTTAGGCCCTCATTCACCACTCCAATGCAATCCGAGAACAAAACCACTGCATGCAAGCAGTCAAACAACTATTCAAGCTTTTACAGGGGAGAAACATAGTCGAACGAAACACAGGAACTCACAACAATCCTCAACCAGTACCACCATAAAAAGGGAAAATACAACCAAGCAAATCGTGGGAAAACAACAGCCCAATACAACTATGAACCCATAGCACACAAATCCCATTGCAATCGTTGGGAAAGCTCACATAGACCGGGAATGGAAAATACCAGACTTCCAATCTCTCCGTAAGAGACAAAATGTAACCCACAGAACTATGGATGCAATTACAGCCACAATTTCAACGATGGAAATAACAGGACAATACACTGTCTGATAAACATGGAAAAAGACACAAAACTCTGCATGAATCCCAGTAAAGAATCTATCTGCAGCCATCAAATCTGTGAAGCAAAGGAAGAGTTAGCAGGATCGCAAGCCAACAATCGGTGAGGCAGAAAAGGAACCAAACCCCCTGCAATGGAATGTCGAACCTTTTATCTCAGCTCTCCTCGGAGGAGACGAACAGACTTGCGATCTAGTGAGTGGACAGACCAACATATGCAACGTGGGGAGAGTGTGAGTGGGCATAGGCATGGTGGTGGTTTTCTTGCCCGCCAATCACCGCTCCAACTAACAATGGAATAATTAAGGGTGGTGGTGACACATGGATTTCCTCCATGACTCAATGCCAAACATTCTCCTTCCCTTATCCTTTAGAATCATGCCCCTTCTCATTTTAGCTGTCACAAACATAGTTGGTTGGGTTATTTAATTAAAATGTGTGTTTACATGATGCCACAATTAAATATATGCCATATGTCCCAATATCCATCGGTGACCATTCCCAAAACATAAACATAACATAACCAAATCGATGGTGGGGCCTTGGCCTTTAGCTCTGCACCAAGATTATTTACAATATACGTATCATGTATTTTTAATGTAAGTGGGGTTAAAACTGGGGTATTACATTCCCCTCCCCCTTTAATAGCACTATCCTCAGTGCTTTACAAAATTGAACAAAATGCTACACTAGTACCGCCTTAGTGTTCCGTGGGCTTGAACAAAAATGGATGTGCCAATCACTGTTAGTTTTTCATCACATTAAGCTAGCATTATGATCTTAGGATCTTTTCACTGAGAGAATAACAAGCACAGCAATAAAACATAAGCACATCACAAGAGACAAGAGACACAATGAG